>KZ651298.1:442545-476114 GCA_001010745.2 Gerris buenoi
TAATAATAATAATAATAATAAAAAAAGTATTATTCTTTCTTGTCACACAAATATTGTAATTAAATCTAATCTCATTTAACTGTCAGTGGTTATAGTTATTTTTTTAATATTTTGAATTTTACTATCAACTATAATCCTCATAAACGATGAAAATTTATTGATTTATCGGTTAATGCAAACGATTATTTTACTGCCACCTGGAACATGTTTCTCTGCCAAATTTCAGAGCGAATACTGATTTTGAAGTGGGTCAAATATATAGATTACAAGATATCTCTATTAATAAAAATTTGTTTTAACATTCATAAAATTCGTAACAGGGGCTTACAAAGGGAGGAAATTTATTTTCTAATCACGTCATTTCGACTCAATCCTAGAATTTTAATGATAAGGAAATTTTTAATCGGAATTATTGACCAAAACCTTCTTGTAAACCTTAAAAATTATAAACTTCGTTTTCATTGCTAATTACTCTTGTTGTTTATTAGCAATTGAAATTAGGGAAATTTCTGTGTAATGTCCTTTATTAATTTAACAATGACTAGGAACACTTGATATTCGGACCTAACCAAAGTTTACACTTGTTCTCGTGTAAACTCTTGTTGTAAACTCTCGTGGATATCGATCATATATTGAGGTGATATATCGATCATATATGATTTACTGACCCTTAAAAAAATTGAACTATATCAGGGAAAAGATTCTATAGAAACAGGAAAAAAGAGAAATCATTCGACCGCTCTGTCCGGTAGAATTTCAGTTTACGGAAGAACCAAACAATTATTTATTATGCTGTTTTGTTGAGAAACATTTTTTCTCCTTCCTAAATTTCTTTTATATTCCGTTATTTAGTTTATTGCAGAGAATTTCTCAACAAAAATATTTTAACGTAATTTGTCATCAACGTAAGTGCTCCTATGTGGCATTTAAATATTTTTACGAATGTACTCTACATTTCTTTACATATTTAAAATCACCTTTATTGTTTAGAACTAAATTGAGTAACTATACAATTTCGATAACTAGTTTTACCTACTTGTATCATTTATGAGTTTAATATGAATTTATTTGGAATAGACTTGGTGCTGTTAATACTTCCTATATTATTTATGGAGATGTATTCGTGTATTTTATTATACATATTAAATTTATCTTTTATGCCTATTCAGCTGCTGCTGTAATTGTTTCTATTTTTGAATACATTTTGAAAAAAAAGTGATAATTGTTCTATCAAATGATTTATGGAAATTCCAATTCCATGACGATAATATGATTTTGGTGGAGCTCCAAACATGTGGGAGTCTATAACTATTTTCCCATTTATAGTTTCTTGGATTGATAGCGTCACTATTCTCTTGAGGCTCAAGTTAGGGTAACCTGGTAATTTAAACGTGTTCCTTTAAAATTTAATTTAATTTAATTTTAATTCGAATTAAAGTGTGTTCCCTTAAAAAACTGATTTCCAATTTTGCTTAATGCCTCTAATAAGTTCTTGTGAATGCCTAAATAATAATTATCTCTTTAATGATATTGATTTTCAGTGGTATAGAATCCCTGAATAAATCAATTTTACGAATTAACCATACTTAACAATTAATGCCTAATATATANCTCGACATTTTTTGTTGCATTTGACCCATAGAACATGCTCCTTCTTTTTTGACCATTTAATCTGGGTCACCCTATATATATATATACAGGGTGGTCCAAAAGTCTCTCTCCCCCCCCCCTCTTAACTTTTGAACGGTTTGAGTTCCGAGTAAAATCCATAAAATCCATAAAATTATTTTTCACCGTAGAATCCAAATATGCTATCAAAAATATACGTTCCAATTTGAAATTTTGAAGTTGGGTAGCTAGATATATCCTGTCTGCTGTACCTTTGATGTTTAGTGCGGCTTTTGTTTGTATCTCATCCTTTTTTTGGGGGGACCCAACTGAGAACCTAAGGGGACCAAGGGAACCCTAAGGTTCCCGGGTTTTTATTCTTATGTTGGTGGATAGCTCATGCTATTGAATACTGCGGGTGGTATTGACAAGAAAGGAATAAAGCGGCGTTATTGGTTGGATGTCTTTCTCAATTATGCTTAACTAACTCTTAAGATGCCTTTTGTCAAAAAGTATTGACTGGGGACAATACTTTTTGTAACAGGTTGTATTGGAAAACCTAGACTGTTAATTTATCAGTTTTGAATAAATATAACAATAAATAGTCAATACTTATCATCTGTTATATGATATGTTACGATAAAGCACGTGAAACATTGTAATACATAATTTTAAGCTCAAATATCTTTAATTTTCTTGTTAGAAGTTAGAACTTTTTTTTCTTTTTTTTTTTTTTTTTTAAATTGTTCTTTTTGTGTGGTTTTGTAATTAATAATAATTAGCCCTATTTGTTAATGCTATAACCTGAAGAATCACAAGTTGGAGGTTAACATATAACTATTTAGAAAAAAGCTACTTCATAAAAATAACCTAAAAATCACACAAAAATACTAATACCTATTTTGCAGCGGAAGATAATAGCCTATATAATTTTTATTAGTTAATTTTATTTAAAAAGAACTCACATTTATTAAAATAGAAATTATTTATGACCTTACAATATTTAATATCATAAATAAAAATAATATTACCGCTTAAATTCTTAACATAATTTTAAATTGTAGCATGTGCCAATTGATTAAACAATTTTAAATTTAAGTAATTATAAGTGATTATTAGATAACTTTAAAAACATTAACTCTTAAGCAATCGAGAACTCATTTTCTAAATTACTAGCATATAAATTCCCTGACGAATAGAATTTTCAATGACGTCATATGATACTAAGGTGTTAAAAAAGTTCGGACGGTATTACATAAAAATGTTAATGGATATCGCGTTTCGTTTACCGTGCTGATCAACACATTAAGGACCATTAATTGGAAGTGAAACCAGCAGAATGATCAACTTATGCCTCTTTATCATCGCACTTCAGCAAGGTATCGTAATTAATTAATTAATTATTAAAGTATGGTATATTGTTAAAATGTATTGTATATAATATTATATGTATTTTAGTTTATTATTCATTGTCGGGTGTATTTACATAGTTTGAGGATTTTTATCCCTTAATACATTTGTAATATTTAGGTACTGGCGTAAATATAGCTAGTGGTATGTTGACATTGTTATATTTATCTGAAAGCCAATATAATGAGTTTTTAAATGCATTGAAGTAGTATAATTGTGTCAGGATTTGAACATTTGGCTGCCAGCCATATAAAAAAATTGCATATTTTTAAAAATAATATTTTAAAGTTCAAGAGTTTTCCATAGTCCAGTCAAAAAAGAAAATTTGCAAGAGTAAATTAAATTAAACAGTTTTGATATTTGGTATAGTAGTTTAATGTTGCTTTAAAATTAATATATTAAAATGTTCTAAAGGGGAGCTTTGGCCACCATTTTATGAAATAGGTTCCATTTTTCGTCGTTTTCTGTAAATATGTAGTTCAAAGAAGATTAGGTTTACCAAATAAGGAAGTCACCCCTATTTTCCAAGATAATGACCATGGCTCTGTATTTTCAGGACGTTTGACTTGTTTATTTTAAAGGATCATTTAACAACTATGCCAAAATCAAAACTTCCGATTTAGTTCCTCAATTATGCCAAAATCGGAGATGGGCTTGTGGGATAATGCGAAGAACAAAATGAATAATTATAATTAAAATAATTATAAAAAATATTCATTTGTGTTCTTTCAAAATTCTATTATAAAAACGTATAACGGAAGCTTTTATTTTGACAATTAGATCAGCCTTGGTTTTACTTATTCCAATTTATTGCAGATTTAATTCCTTCTTTAAAAAGTGTTTGGCTTAGTAGTGCTTCTACAAATTTAAATTTTTAAGGGTAGTTCTACCCCTGTAACTTTTTTTCTTCTAATTTAAATGTTACATCAGTTTCAGATCTACAAAATTAGCTGTTGATTTAAGTTTATCCTCAGTAATCTTTTATTTGCTCTGTTTCTTTCAAATGATAAAATCTATTAATAATTTTTATTTTTATTTTTTACATTTTTTTTGGGATTCAAACTCACCAGATTATGTCAGTGTTCTGACCTAGATTTTAGGAGCAGGTGTGGGAGCTCAGTCACCACGCGGCTAGGCCGGTCCCTAACTGTTAAAAACCGATTTTTATTCTTTCATAATACATTTATAAATGTATGCAATTCTTTAAATTCAAGAAATTGTTTAATCCTTAGTGCCACCCCTAAGTTTAATATCGTATGGTCAAGTGGGCTTAAATATGGTGTATATAAATGAGTAATTTGTTATGCATGTTGATTTTAGAAAATATTTTTTATTTTACTTCGACATGATTTTTATAGCTTGAAATATAACTTGCCAAAATAATTATTTGAAATTAGGTATATATTCAATGATTTAAGTAATAATATTAAATCACCCTTAAATATTTTATATCATTAACTGATGTATTTCCATTTAAATAATTTAATTTTAATCAGTAAATATTTCGCTGTAGAGTAGAGCAAGCTCGGTTATAAGCCTGTTCCACTAACCTTATGGGCTACCTCTAGCGCCTCTGAGACACCCCTCCCTGATTCAAACTCTCTCCCCTCAGCATCTTTTATTTCCGCTCCTACTTGGCCGATTTTCCTCAAACTTTTATAGTTCAAAAATATTATAGGTCTCAACAAAAAGTCATTACTTAAACTATTTTTAATGCATCAATTATTAAGTTTATAAATTTTGTAATCTATATTTAACTATCATTAACATCAGCAATCACTCTGAAATTCGGTACATGAAATTGTCTGTTTGTATTAAACGATAAATCAATATCAAATTATTTATCAATATCAATCATTATAAATCAATATCAAATTTATAGATATAAGGACTTCAACAACGACCGTTGACAGCTATGTGAAGTTAGGATACATTACAAGCTTTGATGTGACGAAAACAGTACATTTTTAAAACAATGAAAACACGCTTTTATAAAAATTGCCCTAAAAAGATGAAAATAGTTTTGTTTTTAGTTCCATGAAAATGGTAGAAGTATGGAGATACCCTCCAAAACGTTTTTTTTTTTAGAACTTTTGCCCGAAAAACTGATGCCGCAAAAACCCGAACATCGTAGCTGACGACGTTTCGGAGCTACATTCACAAACACGAAATTTCAATTACCTCTGGACTTTGGGGTATATATGTGTCCTATATGGTAGATTGTACCTACAATTTTGAGCCCAATCGGGCAAGCGGTTTGGGAGATATTGGCATTTTAGTGTTTTTACTTCAATGAAAATGGGTGTAAATACTGAGTTCTCCATTGCTCACTGCTCACGTATTGACTGCTCACTACAACATTTCATTGAAGTCATGTGTGGGATCTCTACACCGGTACTTTTAACAGCCGCAGTACTAAGAGAGGTCACAATTTGCGTGTTTCACTAAAGATGAACGAACGCATGGAGCAATTTTATGATGATTCTATGATTTTGCCAAACACTGTTTGTCTATTTATCTGTAAGCCGTGATTAACGTTATTTATACCTATGCTCGATTTCTCTATTTAAAATAATTGGTCATTAGAACTCTTACAGAGAAATTTAGAAATAAGCTCAAAACAAGTTTAATATTTTATTCCCGACTGTATCTAGATTATGAACTTACGTCTTTTCGTGAATTTATTACTAAATCCTTTTTTTTTCAATAAAAATAATTTATCGTTAAATTAATTATTTTCGTTAATACCAATTTACAAAATTGGCTTCTACAAGGGCTTAACTTGTTTAAAATTATAAACTTCAGACAGCTTTACTAAATACTTAGATTGATGTCGTTAGAATATCTCAAGCTCCCCTCCTCTAATCTCCTTAATGACCCTGCAGCTCGGCATCTTGCACTAAGCTGATCAATAAAGGAGCTATTGATGAACATTTTTGCTTCCGAGCTTGTATAACGAGAGCATTATGATCATTATAAATAACTTCTTTTTTTAATTAAGTTATATATTAGATAATTTTTTAATTAGTTATTATTAATAAACAGCAAGGTTTTCTGATGAAAAAAAGCTAGCTATCATTAGTTTATATTAGTCTCTAACATCAAAATTTCCTCATGTGTGTCTGGCAGTTGTCCGCCTGTATTTTATAATTGAATTTGAATGGTAAAATAAACATTTCCCAATAGTTGAACCAATATGACTTTGTACCTTAATGTAAATATATTATAATATAAATTATGTAATATGATATTAATAATAATTAATGTAAGTATCAGCGAACATTGCTTTCTCTTCTGGATATGCACACACTTTAATTTTTTATCAACATCTATATCTTTAAATGTAATCACCCAATTCCGAAGAAATTCAGATGGTTTGTTGAAAGCTGCATTCGGATGATCTTATATTATTTTCAACCTTCTACGCACATTCAATATTGAATACAATTAAATTTTTAATCCTAATGGGAATTAAAATCTTAGAATTTAGTGAAATATACCTATCTTCTTTAACACCTCTGATTTTTATACTTTATTTAGATATGTTGCATTTCGTCCAGTGGTATGAATACTAGGAAGCTTTGTACCTTAAATAAATTTGTAGACTTTTTCAATAATAATAAATTTCTAGGGATGTGGTCATCATTATTAATGATAATTTTATTATTATCCTTATTTTTTACTGTATTATGAAATTGGCATAAAGTTTCAAGGGAAGTTCAAGGGGCATTGGACTTATTGGAGCCAAAGACTAGTCTAGTCTTTGAATTGACTTTATACTATCTCGAATTATTCCACTAATAATTCTTCTTATTTATGACATTTTCTTCAGATATTATATAAAGTAATATTTAAGTTTTTCACTCTGTAGATTTTCCATTATATAAATGTGACAGTATTTTCACACTCAAATTCCTAATATAACACCAGCCACGCAAAAACAGGAAGTACCATTATATGAATCCAAGATTATTATTTGGCGCCTAAATTTTGACGGATTTAAAGAAAAGAAGAAAAAATTAACACAACAACAACAATTAACACAACAAATTAACATTATGAGTTATAATTAATATCATCATTATTGTAGGCGCAGTAGGAAGCTATCTGCCACACGAATTGGCAGACTATTTTTATACATGTCTACTTTGCTGTTTAGTTTCTCCGATCAGAGCCGTTCTCTTTAATACTAGACAAAGCATAATGTTAAAAATTTGACTATTCGGTTTTATTGATCTCTAAGTATTTTCTTTATATCATCTGCTAGAACCACCTGGAAGTGCAAAGGAAACTCAATTTGATTTTGCCTCGTGTAATTTTTTTTCTCGAAATAATTTTCATTCGTGTTTTTCCTGCTATCTATGCGTTGGTAAGGGCTTTGAAGCGGAGGAAACCGAATTTTCGCCCTTTGCCTGTTTTTCCAATATACCGGTTTGAGAGGATAGTGAACTCCGACAGTATACTGAGTTGGGGTGGATATGACTGGGAATATGGCTGGTAAGGAGAAAAGCAAAGTCTTGTCCCTTATTTGCAAGTGAAATTTTCATCTATTTTCCCTCCTATACCGATACCCCGTATTCAACAGATATGAAAATCGTTTCTCTTTAGAGAAAAACTGTTGAATGAGTGTCGAACGAAAAAAAAAAATGTTTGGTTGAATAAAAAAAAATGCTAATTTAGCATTATATGATTGTTTTTCTTTTTAGGTCAATTTACTTATGAAAATAGTTGAACTACCTAGAAACTTACATGCTAAGTAAAATGCCTAAATAACTTATTCAACTTATTAAAGAGAAAGTTCATCGATTATTCCAACCAAAACCTCCAGTACCTATTTCACTGTATGTTGATTATTATACACCAGGGTCACCAATTAATTTTAAGCGAATTAAAATCAAATTAAAATATAAGCGATACAACATAATATGTCTAGAATCTAAGTTAAGGCGAACTCAATAAATAAAATTAAGACTAATGATTTCAAAAATAAAATTACAAAATTTAGAATAATACAGTTTTATATAGCGAGAATATACGCTGTTACGTCTTTGCATCTTCAATATCACATGATGATCTTCGTTGGTAAGCTGGGATCTGAATTTGTTCTTGTTATAATTTATCTTGGAAAACGTGGAGCCAAAATAGCCAAAGATCCAACCATTGCTGGCGCACCACCATGTTGTAAGGAGGACTTTTCTGTATCAAAACACGCCGTTATCTCCAGACAACGGTAAAAGTGTCAATGGCTCTTTATAAAATTTTCCGCTGGTATCAAGTATCACACATAAATTACATCTAATTACATCCAAGAGATTTTTATTGTTAGAAACAATAAAAATTAGCAGTAGATAGGTCTTGTTTCAACACCTTGTGATTTTCCGCTGCGCAGCCATTCAGTATATCTCGTGCAATGTGCAATGTTGCATTTGCTTTCAACATCAACCTTCCTTCTTTTCTTATTCATTCTCGAATCAAAAAGGGTAGGTCTAGACACCGTCAGGTTTACACCAAGTTACTTAGACATTTTTAATTCGGAGATATTAAACATTTCACGATCATAATGCTTTTGTTACCTTCAGTGTAAGCTCGGAAGCAAAATCTCACTTGTTGTTAAACACTTTTAGATATGTTAAATTAGAAATTGATTTGATTAGATTATATTGGATTTTTAAATTCAGTATTACTTTGCATATAAAAAAAGTTTAGTTCGAATAAGTGGGATCTATTTGTTTCTTATTCTTTTTGAACTTTGAGGTACCAAATAACCCTTTTTCCATTCGTAAATACATTTTTTTTTGTGAAATGTAAAAAACTGGATGTGTGATTCCTATTATTTCTTATAAAAGAGCTAAATAGAGAGGTAAAATCAGGTTTCATTAATGGTTTTATTTTCTCCTCTACTATTGAGACTAATGAAACCTGGCAGAGAGTGGCTGCGGAGCACAAAGAGAAGAAACGAATTCCAGCTCCCTTTTCTCTACTAACCCCAAAGTGTCAGAGTCCATTACAGTACAAACACTCTGACCAAAGGCTTAACTAGAATTTTGGGTTCCCCTTCTCCTTTTGTGAAATTGCTTTAGAGATGCTCTTAAATATTATTTTGGTTTACCTTCAAGGAATTCTTTAAAATTACAAAAAGAATAATTTATTTTACATATATTATGAGCTTACTGCGGTATTACTGTTGAATAAGAGCTGTAGAAAGAAATATGTAATACTTTATTGTAAAATTATTGTAGAGCCAATGTTATAGTACATTACGCTTCTAGTGCGGAAAGTAGCATTTTGTATGCGAGTGTGGAGTTTACAACCGAGCGACAGTGAGGGAAGTAAAACCACACGAGGAAAGCGAAATGCAGTTTTCGCATGAGTTGCGTACCGTGCTTTATCTACAATTGTTGGATTTTAATAATAAATACAGAAAAAAATAATAATAAACTTCCTGTATGTAATTTCGTATTTCTCTTTTGATAAAGATGACATTAATTCATTAGTTGTATTTTGTGCCGAATTAATTATTTCAGGAGGAGTATTATTCTCCTCCTTCTCGTCATAATCACTTATATCACTTATTGTTTTTCTCTAAAAACTCGATATAAAAAGTTACTTTAATTAAACAAACAGCAAATTAGTTTTGTTAAATGTAAAAATGCACGCTAATCGGGCGTTATGGTGAAGAATTCTTCATTTTTTCCACACTAGGGCAAAAAAATAACCATTTGGAACGCGCATGAGCAATGAAAACAACTACGAAAAGAATCACTTTCTAAACATAAAATGTTTATATTTCGTATCAATCGTAGATAAAAATTATTAAATCACCTTTTAAATATTTAAATTAAAATGGTTATTAAACAAACTTTATAATAATAGTTTCTGAAACCACATAATAATTAAAGTTAATCATTAAGTGTCACACTAATTGACAAAGTATTATTACTAATTACTTTAATGGAATTTTTATACATATTTCTATTCCCAACTTACCGAAGGTAACGCAATCATGGCAATTTTATTAAGTTGCTTTAACATTTTTTTATGTCTCCGAATTCATAAATTCCAAGACATAAAATCTTTGGTCCATGCCAAACTCTCGGGGTCGTTCATCATTTTTACGAACCAGCATAATCATTAATTCAACTCATCCGATTTTAATGAAATTTAGATATAAAGTTAAAATTAACCCATTGTTGGCCCCATATTAATTTCTGCGATCATTCGTTTCTCTTCCACACGCACACAAATATATTTTGAACATCCATATATTAATTTAGAGTACAAATCTGATTTTTATATAATTTCGATGGTTTGTCGAATGTAGCCTACATATATTTAATGTAAAATATATTTAATATATCTGCTCTCATTAAATTTTGCTTAATTGACACAAAATAATACAATTCATTAATTGATTCAAAATAAAATTGGAGGGAAAATATAATAAATTATTTTAATAATGGTTTATAAAGGCGCATAACATCATTAGAGTACGCGTTCGGGCACGAGAAAGATATGTGTCACAGTAATTGACAGAATATTTATTTAAATGCTTACTTTTATGTGTATGTATTATTAATTTTAATTGCATTTTGATTTATGAAATTTATTTTTTTGTTTCTTGTGAAATATGTATCTGAATTTTTTTAAAATAAATATTGATGTTAAAGGTTCTTATTTGTTTTCTCTTCCAATTAAATAAATTTTTTAGTTAAAAATCTACTTTCCGACAGTACAATTGAATTTATTTCTTACAAATTTGTATCAAACAGCATTTCAGCTATTACTATGGAGGAAATGTGCTCTTTCAATGCATATGAATAAGCCTCATTATTATCAAAAAATCAATAATTTCTATATAATGTTAGAATTAGCCCTCAGGATGTATTCTGAAAATTAATTACTAGACCGAAAACTCTCTCTCCCATGTGAAATTCCCATTAAATCAAATTGAAAAATTAATTAGGGCTTTTCATCTTGGTTCATGTTTGTTGACTAATTATATATTTAATACGGAAACAAACTCTGTCCTTCTTGTATATATCTTTATATTTACCTCTCTCAGTTTCTCTCTATCTCTCTACTCTCTCTCTCTCTCAGTTTCTCTCTCTCTCTCCCCCTCTCTCAGTTTCTCTCTCTCTCTCTCCCCCTCTTTCAGTTTCTCTCTCTCTCTCCCCCTCTCTCAGTTTTTTCTCTCTCTCTCACTCTCTCCTTCCCTCTCTCTCTCCTACTCTCTCTTAACCGTATCATTCAAGTTTATTTAATTTGGAAACATCGATGATACCGATTTTCAATTTTTTGATTCGTATTAGTAACTTTAGTAAGCCGAGGTCATGAGTTCAATTAAATTTGCCTGCCGGGTTTCTATACAAATACATTTTCATGAATTACGCGGTTCGACAAGACAGTATGTGTAGTTTTAATTGTATTATGCTTTTAAAAACTTGTCTTTGAATATATATTTTTTTTTTTGTTTCTAAAAAAAACTGTCACTTTTTGATTAAGGCATGTAAACAAACAATGCGCTTTCTTTATTACATCGCCCGTGTGTTGTTTATTGCCTCGGGAATGACAGTTCCCCGTGTCATTCATGAGCGGAATTTACTATGAGAACCTCCCCTTTCTCCACCGGAGAACCTCCCACTTATCTCGATTGCACTCTTATCAAACAGTTATATATCACTCTCTCTCTGAACTTGTTTGTTTACCTTTCTCCCCCCTATCTCCTAACGCACTCTTATCAAACAGTTATATATCACTCTCTCTCTGAAATTGTTTGTTTACAAAACTTTTTTAATAATATAGATAGATAATTAAATTTAAAAATTAATTTGTTTCTGGATTTTACTTAACGTAGCGGAAATTTTGTGATAATTGTAAAAAACAACGTTTCAGACACCAGGGAACTCTGTCTATATGCCGACTGTTGTTCGAAATTTTTGTGATCCACTATAGGTAGCCCAATATTGGACCGATATTAAATTTAACCGTCTTCGCCCATTAGTTTCTCTCCCATTTGTCAACGAACTTATTTTTAGTAACACGTTTATCTTTAAAAGTACACATTCGATATTTAAGAAATTTGATTATACTTGTCGAAAGTAGGCTACAGATCCCTATATACTAAAGTACCCTATTCATTTCAACCGTCTAAATTTTGCTAAATTGATAATTATTTTCGTGTAAAAAACAGAAGAAATTTTGAAAGATTTTTAAAAATAGTCTACCAAATTTTGTGGCTTCCTCTCGTTTTGTTATTGGAGGAATAGTCTTATAGCGGATGAAACTATACTGATTTATATTTTAACATATTTACAATATTATTGACTTATTTACTTAATGACTTATTGACTTATTGACTTTCACATGGTCAATATGTTCATTCTCATCCTTCGAGGCGATAAGGATATCATCAATATAAGGAAATGCGAAATTTAGCCCTCGAAGTACCTCGTCTATAAAACGCTGGAATGACTGGCCGGAGTTCCGGAGTCCAAATGGCATCTTGACGAATTCATAGAAGCCAAATGGTGTTATTATAGCGGTTTTATGTACATCTCCTGGTTCCATTGGTATAAGCTTTCGTCAAGTCCATGCTCGAAAAAATTGTGCATCCTTTGAGGTTTCTAACAATGTCGTGTACGTGAGGGAGAGGGTACCTGTCTGGTACAGTAACTGCGTTCAGTCGTCGAAAGTCTCCACATGGTCGCCACTCACCATTTTTCTTTCTCAGCATATGAAGTGCTCTAGCCCAGGTACTACTTGAAGGTCGACATATTCTTTGTTTTATCATTTCTTCGAATTCTCTTTTTGCGTCCTTTAGTTTGTCTGTAGGTAAGCGTCGAGCCTTTTCGAAAACCGGTGGCCCTTTGGTTTCGATATGGTGTGTTGTTGAGTGCTTCGCTCCACTTAATAACGACGTTCGCATCAAATCAGGGCACTCGTGCAGTAGGCTAGTGTATATATTAGTGTCGGATCCCTTCATGGAACGTATGGTGACAGGTGTCCCAACGACGACTGAACCACTTGATGATAACTTGGCCAATAAATCAATTAGGCATCCTCTCCGAAGGTCGATGATCAGTCCGTATTTTTGAATGAAGTCAGCTCCAAGAATTGGTTTTGATACGTCCGCTATGATAAACGTCCAGGGAAAACTGCGTCGTAGACCGATGTCTAGTGTTAAACAGGCTGTACCGTAGGTTCGAATGCCGGATCCGTTAGCAGCAAACAGTAGATAAATCGGGTCAGGTTTGGTTTTATGTTTTAATTTCGGAGGTAAAACAGACAAGTCGGCACCTGTGTCCACCAAAAACTTTAGGTTGGAAGTCCTATCTTTTATAAAAAGGTGGCTGCTATTTTTAATGTCCCTATCGCTTGCCGCATCGAGCGTGGGACCTTCCAGTTTTTCTGCCACTTACAGGGTTGTCGACAGTGTTTCGCTTTTTTTCAATAGGTACGATGGTACCAACATGTATCGTGTTCGCAATCAGGTGTTGCAGCGCGGGTACGTGAATTCGATGAAAAACGGGATTTACGTCTGTCTGGGCTTCTTTCATGTCTTGGAACGGAGAGAGCTTCAATAGATGTTGTCAGTGCCTCTATCTTCTTCTCGAGAAGCTAAAGCCGGTCGTTGTTGTTGGTTATTGACTCCACTCTGTGTTTTACCTCGTAAACTTTAACGGGGTCTGAGATTTCTGTTATTTTATCAGCGACCTGCGCCTGTTTGTTTAAATCCCCTTCATTAATCGCGAGGATCGCTTGGATTTGGGAGGGTAATCGTTGGGTCCAGAGATACTTTAATAGTTTATCGGATACTTGATCTCCGGCCAAGTCCCTCATCTCTCGTAGGAGTTGTGAAGGTCGTTTGACGCCTAGTAGTGTTTCTCCGAGAAGTGTTCGCATTTGTTTTTCTTCTGACCCGGAGAAATGCTCTATGAGTCGGCTCTTCAAAGTGCTGTACATGTCATTCTGTGGAGGATTTAAAACCAGGTCACTTACTTGAGTCAGGACGTCGCTCTCGATGGCAGCTACTACCGTATGGAATTTGAGATTATCTGACTTGATTCCACGTGTCACGAATTGTGATTCAACTTGTGCAAACCACAATTTTGGGTTTGATCGCCAAATCGGGGGCGCTCTTAATGCCACTCTGAAAATCTCGCCTGAAGGTTGAAGTTCACCACAGGATTCATTCATATTTGCTTTAAATTTTTATTGGGGGTCACCAATATAGCGGATGAAACTATACTGATTTATATTTTAACATATTTACAATATTATTGACTTATGTCAGTTAATTGTCAAATCAAGAAGGTACAAGGTAGCTACAGTCTCATGAGATTTGGATCGGTTTCTACTCCTAGTGGGTCAAACTTATTTTATCTACGATTGATGATTGATACGAAATATAAACATTTTTTCTCTGTTTAGATAAGTATACGGGTTCATAATTAATTTGGAAAAAATAAGAATTCTTCACCTTAATGCGGGATTAGCGTGTTTGTTTACATTTAACAAAAGAATTTGCAGGATTGTTTAAAAAACATTGAGAGTACACCCAAATTACTCCTCCTGAAATAATTTTTGGCACAAAATACAACTAATGAATTATTGTCATCTTTATCAAAAGAGAAATCTACGAACTTACGCATACAGGAAGTGTATTAATTTTTTTTTTCCATAATTATTAAAATCCAACAATCGTAGATAAAGTACTATATTTGCTTTGCGAAAACTGCATTTTGCTTTGCTTGTGTGGTTTTACTACCCTCGCTGTTGATCGTCCCAATAATGTCTTTAAATATATAGATTTAAAATAATAATCTTTAAATATATGCTTTCTATTTTCAATAAAATCAGATTTATTTTAATATCTCAAAAACTAGATTTTTCTTTAGAAACCGACATATATCTTTAGATTCTTATTTAAATAGACTAAATTTTTTGGAAGTTTTTAATAAAAATTTTCGGAACCGATTTAAATATAAAGTTTGTTTTCACCTTATTTTATAGTTTTTTGGGATTTGCGCCGATAAATTAATAATTATTAGAGCTTAAATTTAATTATTCAATTTTTAGGTTCCACACGTCTGGACAGACTATAGACAGATTTTTTTAAAGCTAAAATTCATATCATTATTTTGCCTTGGGGCATTAATTTTTTGAACATGTATTCCAAATTTCACTGAAATCGCTATGTTGGATTCAGAGAATCTTAAAACGTTTAAATCCATTAAAATCTCAAAATATATTTTTTGCGCCATTACACTACTTTTTGTTTACACGAGATGTTTCAATTTCAGATATTACAATATTGAAATTAATTAGCATATTTTCCATAAAATCATCTCTAATAAGCTCTTCACCAGCTGCAAGGGCATGTTCCTTTTACCCCAATGTTTTGTTCTCCCACTTAGAGTTAGAGGAATATTTTGAAGTTTTTGATTTCGCTTTAAAGCATATTTGTAGGAGACACTCTCTTTTTTTTAACCTTTTACCCATTTATTTTGATGAGGAACCATCGGGGACATAGTTTTTTGTGTCTATTTTTTGTTAGTTGGTTTTAAACTCAAAATTCTAACATTCTTAACTCCGATTTAAACACCTGCTTACGCTATTCCCAAAACATTTGTTCATTAAAAATAATTCCTAGAAGTCCCCCCCCCCACGACGCGGGATAGTAGGGGTGTTATTTACGACACTGTTTTTAAGATTAACTGTTAATACAAGCACGAAAGACAGAATTTAAATTCACGAACGGACTAATTAGCAGATAAACACGAGGTCAATAATTAAACCTAATGTCTGACTATTCTATTCCTCCAATAATAGGAGAAGAAGTAGCTGTGCTAAATTATTTGGCAGACTTATTTTTCTTTAACATTATTATCATAGATTAAATTAAATAATTTTTTCTCTTAGCTCTCTTCATTATTTGTTAGAAAGACCCCGTTTACAATGACCACCATTTAGTATCTTCATTTATCATCTAAAAAGCACACTGACTTTTTAAAAACTTACTTCATCTCAATTTGACGTAGAACTCAAAAAAAAAAAAAAAATCAAGTTGGACACAAAAAACAAAATGGATTATAAACAATGCACGTAGCAAAGTACGGGAATCAAGCTAGTAATTAATATAAAACACCAAAAAAGGTATAATTAGAAGAATTATCAATTAAATAATTGGACAAAGCCACAATTAATTACTTAGATTGTGTCTTTGTTCTAAAGTAATTATCTTCTAATAACATTGAATTAGGAGTATAAATAAGGAAAGGATAAGAATTATTGAAGTTTTATTAATTTTGGCTCTTAATAAGGAATAATTAATCTCTTTTAGAAACTCTTCTTGTTTATAAATCAGTGTTAAAAAGGTCCCTCTACTAACTCTTCAACATCATAAATTATCTTAAATCTTAAATTTACAACTTATTCTTTCTTATTTTTCATCAATTATTGCAAAAAAATCTTTCTTTTTCCTGAATATTTAGTGTTAATATTTAATTTTTATTACTGGGGTTGCAACTGAATTCACCAATATCTAAGACGGTTGAGGGAGCTAAGAACAGAAATAATTTAGAAGTAAGGAGAGGTAAAATGGATTCTAATAAATTATTCAAAAAAGAAAGCTCAGGGAAAAATTTGCATTAATCCTATTAAAATCTGAAGGGAAACTAGTAGGTAGTTCTACTAAAATTAAAGAAAAAAATATGTTCTCTAAAACACCAGAAAAATAGACTTGGAATTACTTTTTTATAAATCCTTTGAAAAAAAGTAAGTTTAATACTTAATAAAGAGAAAAAATAGACTGTAATGGTAAGAAACGAAATGCTGAGAGTGTTTTGGATTCAAAGAAGATGCTCAGAATAAGTTACAAGTGCCTTGTAAATTGTTAGGAGGCAAGTTAAGAAGGATCATTAGCTTTAAAAGTGAATACTAAAGAGGAGTAAATGGGCTACTGAACCTATCCCAGAGAAGGTTTCTTTCAATATCCTTATATTATAATACTAGAATGAAAGCAAGCAATTGACTCCTAGCTCTGACATAGTTACTAGGGTAATCCTATCATTATAATGTAGTTGAGTGTTTCTATTTCATCTGACTTTTTTTGGAAACATTTCCACGGTTGGGAAATTTTTAAATGGAATTGTGGTGCTAAACAATGTGGCACTTTAGTTCGAGACATTAAATTTAAAAATATTGAAACTTTTAGAGTTAATTCAATGTACATGTAGTTGTTAATAATATTAAAATTCTTGTATTTATTTTACCATTCACGATTCAACCCATCATCCAAAATACCAAAATAGATAAAAGTATTTAAATGCTAATTCTTATACAAAAAATATATTGTTTTTAAAAATAATAAAAACACAATGTTATAAAACATGCACTAAATCGAGCTTGCTTTTACCTATATAGAATTCTTTGCCGTTTATAAAATTAAATTATTTGTAACTAAACTATAACCTTACCTACCTGCTAACAATTTTTTTTTTTATTTTACCACCAAAATTAATCGCTTTATCCAATAATAATAATATTATTGTAAAACTATTGATTAGTTATTGTATTGTCACAGAATTAAAAGCGTCCAATATAAGTGTCATAGAGAATAGACTTAAAATAGAGTTGACATTTGGCGCGATTTCTTGTCCCTTCATGAAAAGCATGAAAAGTGACATCAGCGATATCTGTTGTTCGTTGCATCAACTAAAAAAAGGGGTGGGGATGAAATGAAGCGCATTTAGTTCCTCTATGCCTATACTAGGTGTCGCTAGTAGTCATCCCCTAAAATTCACATTTTATAAATACTATGCTTAGTTATTACAAGTGTCACTTTATTTTGTTTTTTATCACATCTTTTTTTTTTTAAACATTTTATTAAGTAACAAAATGTTCATATAAAGTAATTTAAAGTAACAACTTGTAATAAACTAAGCATAGTATGTATTTATGAAATGAGAACATAAAGAACAAACCTAATATACTTTTTTGTCACAACCTTTTTATTTTATTATTTTATTATTGATGTTAGAGCAGCCTGCAACACAGCATTTTCTAAATCTTTTGACCATAGTAAAAGGAAATTGATGTCGGTGAATTTAAAGAAAACAACAAATTATAAGGCTTCGAAAATGATTTACATAACTCTTTAAGTACTGAAAAATTTAGTAAAAAAAAACCGTCAACAATCCTTTTAAATTAATTATCTAAGACCAAAATAAACCGCTGTAATTTTTTTTTGTCCCCTATTTCTTGAAATTTGTGAGAGCAGCGCATTCTATGAGCCGTTGCACGAACTATTTTCCAAGTTTTATGACGTCATGATGGGACACGGGATTTTTCAACGAATGCCACCCCCCTGATAAGTGTGTATCAAGGAATCATAGCTATGACATATATGTGAAGAAGCAAAATGTGTAATACCAAGAGTAAATTAATGGTTGTTGGATACAATAAGAGAAGGTGGTACAATTTAAGATTTTGTCGCAATGATCTTAAATTAGATTAAACTATTCTCTTTGCTGCAAGTCCTGGAATACTCATTACAAAGTTACACGATCCGAAATTTTCAATTAATTTGTTGTATTTGAAATTAAAGGTATTGTTGTGACAAGATGATAATTCAATGATTTACATATCTATTTAGAATAGATAGCAGCACTGGCTCAGTTGACCTATAAATTTTGCTTTAATTTTAGTACTTCTATGAATATGTAATTATATTCCTTCCCTAGCGAATGATATGCTTACAATTGAGCCTGGTAGTGAGTAAAAAATAGAACTGTTTCGTTGGAAAATTGATCCAAACGACTTATGCATATGCTTTCCTATAAGGTTGTATTATAGATCGTGCATTACTTAAGCCCAATAATGTTTATTAAAAACGAAATAAAATTTGAGTGCTAATAATTCTTAACAAGTTTAGGAACGTCAAAAGTTTAAAACGAAATAATTTGAGTTTTGGAACATAGTTATTAAATAATAGTTATTTATTACGTATGGCACGTTCTAGAGCCCGGGAGTGAATACGAAAAAACGACCGTCACAAAATCACTGTCACCAAATCACCGTCACAAAATCATCACAAAACCAAGCGTCACGAAATCTACCATGTTAATAACTTGAGTAAAAGATGACCGAGTTAGTTAAAGTTTCGTACACATGTCCATTTTACAAATGCCCAGACTGAGTTCGTTGGACTACGTTACCCGCCCAAGCGTTCACGCGCAACACTCGCGTAAACGTAAGCTTCAAATTTAAAATTCGAATTTTAGGACGAGAAACAAATTCTAACTTAATCTAAATTATGAGACAAACAACTTTAATAAAAAATTGTTTTTAGTAAAACGAACACCGACACTGCTATGAAGTGATAAAGATCGCTAAATTTACTAAAGCGGACTTAAACGTTTAAAATAAAGAAAACAACGTTTTTACCGATATCTTACGTACGACATCACGTTTTAAACGTGATTTAATAAAACTTCTTATACATTGTTCAAAGTACAATTGAATCAGGCATGTAACATTTAAACCTCATACAAGCTGGCGTTTTTGAGTACGGAAGAGATATATTTTAAAATATTTTAAATTAGTAGGTCGGGTAGGTAGAAAATAATCCTATTTCCTACCAACTACAAACATACTCTTTAACTATAAACTCATCATGATTAACTTTTAGTCAACATATTCAATACAATTCAATATTCAATACATTTATTCTAAGGCGCTTGCTTTAATGATACAAATAATTATTTTTTTTAAAAGTTGCCTTAAATTTAAATCCTTTAGGTACACAAACCGTAACTTTTCTAACTCCGCCATGTATAAGTAATTAGCAACTTATACGTACTTATGAGTGTGATTTTATAAAATTTATATTTAATGAGGAACTTCGTTTCTACCTGGTTTCCTGCGTCTCCACACGTATTTTATTTATTTATTTTTGTCCATCTCTTCTTGCCTCTACTCTCCTACACTTTTTTCATAAGCTACAAATTCATATTTAAATTCTGCATTTTTATAATTACGTGACAATGAGGTAGCAATAAGTGTTTATGTTAAATATAAAGTGAATTATAGATATTTTTTGTCAAAATTAAATACGATAGTTTATTTATTTATTTTTTTGCTGTTTTAAAACAATTGCTCTTTAAAAATTTAGTCCAAAAATATACTGCAGCTAAACTTACCTTAATCCTGTTATATTGCAGCATTTTATTTGTTATTTATATCGTATTATAGAAATATCTTGTACTCTTTCTATACTTTATACTCTTCTTAACAAAATTGTTTATTCTATATGTTATGCATTTTAACATGGAAAAGATGAAACTAATACACTACATCTTGCATAATATTGTACTTCCTCAACTATATATTACAGTTTTCTGCAGTATAAATCTTTTCACGTTCTAGCGATATCTCTTGTTTCACATTTACGCTATATTTCTTATTGTGTGTAAAACAAAGTTAAATTCCTAGAATATCCTATACTTCTAATATTACTCTGAATACTAAAGTTTTCTAATACACAGCACTATTTAGGTTGTTTAGAAGTTTTTCATAACCTTTGAATTACCTTCTTCACACTATCGCCTAACTTCTTTTTTCCCTTTTCGCCTAAAAAATGAGATAACTTGAGCTTCCAATTTCTATTATTCACTAATGACCGTCATTCACTATGATCCATTCAATATTCTTATACCACCTTCTAGTTCACTCAAGGTAAAGCATAACGATAATTCAGCAATAAATTTTCCATAGTAACCAGGAAAATATTATCGCCCGAGCTTTAATGCTTAAAGTTTTTAGTTTAATGTCTTCAGTTCCGGATATAAGAAATGATATTAGTTCAATTACTAGTACTTGAAGAGAATGTTTATAGCTTCATCTATAAAATTTAAATTGTTTTAGAAGACAATGTTTTGTTGTTTTTTTTTTTAAACTTTTTTTAAAAAAACTTTCTTGCTAGTGGTATTATAAGAAGAAAAACTATTATAATTTATAAAGTATATTTTGTGCTAACTTTTTAAAAAATTCATAAGCAATTACGGTTGTCTTTTAAGAATTCCTTATGCGACCTCTTTTAAAATTTTAGTTACGGCTTTATTAGCCTGAGTAAGATGAAAGAATTATTGCTCTTCCTTTTTTTGCCTCTCTTGAAAAATAGGATTAAGAAGTTGAGTTAATTGGATTGTAAGCCTAAAGTTGCTCTATTAATACTTACCAAGACTGTTAATTATTTACAGCAGGATTATATTACAGCAGTAGGTAGTTTGTTAAATCTTCTATTAACTACATATCATATTTGACACACACTTATTTCAGAACAATCAACCAAAAAGATAATAATCTTATTATTTATGATCCTTCTTACTTAACTTTTATTAGAGGAAAATCTTAAAAGTAAAAATAGCTTTTAACGTATAATAATCGATTGCGATTATTTTAAGTAATAATATAAGTAATATGTCTATTTAATTTTATTTGTAACTATCCAAATGCTCGACCTTAGCAACGGAACGTGCAATTTTCAATGTTTTAAAAAATAATAAAATGTATGTGTATCAAAAATAATTGTGAAGAAATGTTAAAATTTTTATTAAGAAAACATTTTGCCGATTAACCGTGATATACAGGGTGACTGGCGATAAAGTTTGGAAAAGATATAGGGCGATAGTACACCTCATACGGAACAAAAATCACCATATATATATACCATAGGTCAATTCTTAACCGTTCTCCCGCTAGGTCAAAATTACCGTATTTTCGTGGGGTGTCGTCCTTGCCTCATAAATCGAATTGTTGCTCCTAAAATATGAATGCTAGAATAGTGATATTATTATCGTTGGTAAGCTTAGAAAATTTCCTAAAAGAAAAGTAATCTTAATTCCTTTAATTCAGATTAGCATTTGCTGAGTACTCATTTTTATCGAAATTATTGAGCATTTTTTTATTTTTTTATTTTTTTGGTGGTGGCAAAACTTACTAACCAGTGTACCTAGTGTAGGTGCATTGAGTACACTTTCTGGAAAACTTCCTCATTTACTTACCTTTCAAAAAGTATTCATAACTTTACCCATTTATTTGGCCATATTTTGAGTAATAACCGATGGAAGTTAGAAAAATGATTGTAAATTCCAGAAAAATACACACCATACAGCAATCTAAGGGGGGTCTAAGTTCGGAAACGGCTTAATATCTCCGGTTGTAATTGAGATATTAAGTTCCGGTTTGCGGGTATCTTTATCATTTATAAAAAACTACTTTTTTGTTCGGTAATAATTTTTACCGCCATATTGGATTTTTCTGGAATTTACAATCATTTTTCTAACTTCCATCGGTTATTACTCAAAATATGGCCAAATAAATGGGTAAAGTTATGAATACTTTTTGAAAGGTAAGTAAATGAGGAAGTTTTCCAGAAAGTGTACTTAATGCAGCTACACTGGTTAGTAAGTTTTGCCACCACCAAAAAAATAAAATAATAAAAAAATTCTCAATAATTTCGATAAAAATGAGTACTCAGCAAATGCTAATCTGAATTAAAGGAATTAGGATTACTTTTCTTTTAGGAAATTTTCTAAGCTTTCCAACGATAATAATATCATTATTCTAGCATTCACATTTTAGGAGCAACAATTCGATTTATGAGGCAAGGACGACACCCCACGAAAATACGGTAATTTTGACCTAGCGGGAGAACGGTTAAGAATTGACCCATGGTATATATTTACCATGATGGTGATTTTTGTTCCGTATGAGGTGTACTATCGCCCTATATCTTTTCTTCTTCTTCTTATATCTTTTCCAAACTTTATCGCCAGTCACCCTGTATAAGCATGCACCGTGGATATTCAGTACATTTATTTGTTTATTGTTTAGCTCTACTTCCATAAAATTATCTTTTAGTAAGCACTATCTATGAAGAAAAGTTGGCAAACACTACTGACTCCCATCGGCTCTTAAGGAGTAGCGTTTTTTCGTTCTTTGTAGGAATGTTTAGTTTAGGGCAGGTAGGCTTAATGTAATGACCTTTCTATTTTTACTTCTGCTGCCTTAATTATATCATTAAATGCCCCATTAAAAAAAATATGACATGAATGTTTCATAAATATTAACTTATGCTCAAATTTCAAGGTTTCCTTAAATCAAAAAGAAGAAATGCGTGTAATTTGAATGAATAAGCAACTATTGATAAAAATATAGCATTAACATCACAAAGTGTGTCTTTTTCGATCGTGCACGCTATTAGAGGTTTCTAAAGGTATTTATTTTAGGAATGTGTTATTTTCTTTTTTACCTAATATACTCGTACATGTTTCAGTATATTAATGGCCTTTTTTAATGTATGATGCTGACTTGAATTGTACAGTGAAACAAGAATAACACCCATAAACCCTATTTCATTATAGAACTGGCAAAAAGGTCCCGGGGCTCAGTATTGCATTCTATTTATCCTTGTTAGCCTGGCACAGTAGTGCATTATGAAAACCATCGCGGGTGAAGTTCCACCCCAGATTCATATTATTTGTCGATAAGTCACCGTTTCAAGATAAATCAGTGACATAAATCACTGCTATTTTCTCCGGGTGTGAAGCTTTACTTGTGTGATTCGACCAGCAATTTTTATCAGCCAGCAATGATCTCATTGCATTTACAGTATTCATTATAAAAATTACACCCTTTTTTTGGTTGTTCTTTATACACAAGTGGTAGTGGCATTACTACAGTTAAAATTTATATACGTGTTTTTACAGTATTGTATTTGTTGAAAAAGGAATAATTTTGGTTCTGAGTTTATCAAAGTTGACGGGATATGATCATTCTCATGAACGATTTTCTTTCTGGTCTAACAGAAATGCGTTTAAGACGTCAGGGAACATTTATGATCTCGTTTAGTCCTGTAATTATATCTGTTACACCCATATTGAAAATAATACTTTTCTTATTTTGTTGAAATTTATATGGTACATCTATATGAATTCTCTACCTTCTACAACCACTGTTTCCTAACTCTCATTCTACAACAATTTAATATTTTAGGGTTTCAACAATCATATTATTTTGAAATACACCTTATTACTAGAGAAACAAATTCGTAATTGCATCTAATGTAATTTTACAGAAGAGCCAAAAAAATGGCAATAATTAATTCGAATAATTTTACATACAAAATAAAAATAAATTTGTGTTTGTATAGTTTGTAGCTTTGTTGATTCTTAATATTAAGTTGATGGATGCTTAAGGTGTGGTAGTGAATATAAATAAACACTTAAATCTTCATTAAGAGACGTTTCGACCCTATTTAAATTTTAGCCACTTGTTAATTCTGTTAATTTTTACTTTGTTACTTTTTATAAATTTTTGTGTATGTTTCACGTTTAAGGTTTTAAGTATGTGTGATAGAACTTTGTAGTTTTAATCTAATTTCTATGACCCTCTCTTATAGAGATAGTATTTATATTAAAATTGACTCCATAAGACTTCATTATTAACAATTAAAGATTGAGAATGACCTTTAAATAGGATCGAAACGTCTCTTAATGAAGATTTAAGTGTTTATTTATATTCACTACTACGCCTTAAGCATCCATCAACTTAATATTAAGAATCAACAAATTTACAAAGGTGTAAACTTTCAACGTTTTTTAATAGTTTGTAGCGTAAAAGATTTAAACTATATCATTCCGACATTATTCCATTCTCTACAGTCGACTCGACACTTAGGACGTGTTTACCTAAATTTCATGAACTTTTGCAGTCGCTTTGCTGCAATTGGAGGAGCGATGTGACCATTCGTCCAAAATAGGAAGGACCTATGAGCCTCTCCAAGGCCCGTTTCATTCTAGTATTACTACTCTACATCTCCATCGACGCCTTTTTGACAACAAAAGAAAAATATAAAGAAACAAAATAGTACAAAAATAGTTCGAGAACAGGAGACGTTTAGTCGGCGTGCGTGAAATGTTTCCGACTCAGCGATATCTCTCTCAGGAGAGTCTTAAATTGCTTTGGAAACGAAATATATGTGTAAAAGTTCTTGTTCTACGTTAAGATTTCGGTTTTCGGTGTGTAACGAGTTATAATTATTCAACCCTCCGTGTTTAAAATTCGCGGTAGAATTTTGTGAGGGTTCGATTTTTTTAAGGGGGGCTCAGGGTTTCGTTTATTTATACAACTTTTTATTTCATTTAAAGGACTGTTTATTTTATTTCTAGTTACAGTTAGGGACAGTTTTTATTTTATTGATTATTTACAAGCTAGGAAGTTGATTTAGTTAAAGTTTTAATTTCGTTTCTTTTTTTTCTTTTCTTGGAGTTCTGGGAGAACTGGAGACGAAAAGGTTAGAGTAGGTCAGGTTACCGAGGGTGTCAGCCTCGTGTCCTGAAGTATAGTGAAGTAGTTGATAAAATTGTAGTCGAACCAGTTTTCATTAGCTTAGTGGATTTTTGGAGTATAGTCAAGTCCTTGGATTAAGGAGAATATTATTTTCTTCCGGCGTACTCCAAGATTTGGTTCGGCTCAGCAATCTAGATCGGCGTCCATGTTCCGTACAGACGCACGCCACTGAGACTTCTTAAGGAAGTATTTAATACAATTCATCACCTGCACTCTTCATCAGACAAGGTTGGCCAATTCCTTTATTTCCTCTCCCAACACCCCAAAACATATTAGACGGGTGAAATTCACGAAGGGCTGGATCTCACCTCCCCCCCCTCGAGACTTCTCCCCTCCCGGACACACCATAGTACATTTTCTTTTTCTTTCATGTATATATTTTGTTAAAAGTAATAATTATTTTCTGTTATAATTTTCATTTGTATTTTGTCGGGCCTGTTTCATACTAAGTCGAGTGGACGACCACTCTTAAGAGAAATTGTGATGGGGCCCCAAGGTACCTTAAAATTATGTACATAGATTATCACAACCAGCATCTACCTAACCTACTTTGTACCATTATTAATGTTACGACTTTTTTAAAATTATTATTTGTGCTGGTGAGTAAGTAACTTTTTGTTGGGCCGATCAGCATACCGCTGTTCATTTGTCTGTACTTACCGTACACATTTTTTTTAATATAACTTTCATTTTCAAAATTATAGTTTTACTCTGGTACACTTTCTTTTTACGTATTTTCCAAATTTAATTTTCTGGCCACTAGATGCCATCATTGTGTTGTCAAAAGTTATTTAGTTTGGTGCTGTCTATATCTCTACTGGTCTTCCCTGTTCCCCAGTTTCCTCTCAAATCCATCCTTCCTTTGTGCCCGTTCAAAATATACAGGTGTATTGTGTTTGTTTATTTCTTTCTTTCTCCCCATTCTTTTCTTTTATTATTTTTTTCAGAACAGGGTGGCGCTTATATTCATCAAAACTCCGACCCGTACCGTCTGAGTTGGGCATTTATTTTTTTTATTTGTAATAGTCTTAATAGAGCATTACAGGTGTCACATCAAAACATTCGTCGTCTACGTCACTGAACCCGTAGGACCGTCACTGAACGTCTCCCGGTGGGAAACGGGCCTAATCGCCAGATATTGACATTTTTCATTGACATTTTAAAAGGTATCACTGTTGTTTTATGTCTATGTTTACTTACATATTTCTATAGGAATTTCGGAAGAGCATATAAAATCAAAAACTGCATTGAAAAAACTTCTTGTATACACCCGTATTGATTTAGTTTCAATTTGTAAACTATATTAAAGTTTATTTACTGACAATGTTTTCAGGTGTACGCTCTTATAGGCAGGCACACTATGGATTGTTTTATTGTTATTTTATTTTTGTCTCCTGACAAACCATATATCTTATTTAATTCTTCTTTCTTTAGAATAATAATTACTTATGTATTCGAGTATATATTGGAAAACTTATAGAACTTCATGAAGAAGTGTACTTTTTTACGGTTATTTTAAACCTATAAAATAAGTGTATTATTGAAAACAAATCAATCGTTATTAAAATTTAATTAATGCGGTCATAAATATATTTTGTAAATTCCAACAATATTTCTCCAACTCTGCACAACGATTAATATAAATAGAATCAATTTGTTGCGGAGCTTTTATATAGATCTCTAAAATGGATTGAGGTCTGGGAGTCAGGGGGATTGTGGCTTAGCGCGTTTACCTATTCTCCCCATCTCTTCACCAGTACTCTGAGACTTTAGACTCTAGAGGTCACGTACATCTCATCTGTCTAGCCCAAACCCTCTCTTCCTTCACTTTACAATGTAATTTTAACTAGTTCAAAACATTTTAACTACTTTGTCATGTTACCGAAAAAAAGGACAAGTTTATTTGAACTTGTTAAAATCAAATTTTCAGAAGCAGTTGTAATTAGCTGTAGTAATAAATATTAGTTAATGTAAATTTTTAATCTTTCGCGACACTATTTGACACACTTTAAAGCTCTTTGAATCTCTCTAAAAATTTAATATCTTTTCTTTTCTTAAATTTATAAATCTGTAGAAAACTGCCAGATTTAATATTATGTTTAATTGTAACGAATATTGTGTTGGTGCTAACAATTTAGGAATTTTTTATTTTTTTTTTATTCTGGACAACGAATTCATTAATTAGTTTTGTATTTTTGCCTAAGTTGGAATTTTTTAGTATTTTTTTTTACCCAAATTGTTATTTTGGAATCGGTAACTTTCTACATTTGCGTGTTCCTGATAATTATAATTATACAATACTCTACAATTTACAATTTTTCAACCACTTAATGGATTAACTAACAGAAAAATGTATTAGCTTTTGCGAGGCATTTTGTTACTTTATCATGTACATACAGCGTGTCCCAAGATTCTGGGAAATACTGGTGAGAAGTTTATATTTTTATGAGAAAAGTATCCTTATAATTTTTTTATCTTTTTAAATTTTTTGTACAGATTGTTTTGAAATTATTTAAAATTTAACCAAGATTAAACTACCAATACATTTGATTGGTTATCAAAAATATTATCTAGAAAAATGATTAAATATTATATTTTTTATTAATTAATTTTTACTTGGAAGAGAAGAGACAGACCTTATGAAATAGGATATTTGTCAGCTATAATTTATGTTCCATACATTTTTTTCACAAGTTCCATATTCATTGTGTAAAAAGAGCCAAAATTAGTTAAAAAATAAATGTGTATTAAAAAAAAGAGGTGGTCTGTGGGTGTGGGGGAGAACGAGAACATGTGTCCTGGTGTTGAAAGCAAGTGGAATTGTGTGAAAGGGTCCTTAATCCATCATTATTCGTTCTAGAAAAAATTATAGTTTCCGAGACATTGACGATAATAAATCTGATTTGGCTAAAAATATCGAAAACGAAATGTAAATAATTACATTGTGTCACAAAGTGAGCTTAACGATAAATAAATATAATTAGATATTATGTGATTTATGTACAGTATCAATTATGGTCACTTCTTTAGATTGTTACTCCCCTTATAAAAATAGAGGAGAGAAGATTTATGGAATGATCTTCTTTAAAACTGTTACTCCCCTTATAAAATCAGAAGTGTAATATTCCTTTGTCCAAAAGTACATGAGACTGAACATATATTTTTCTTCATACTTACTTAGTCAAAGTTATTTATATTCTAAATCAACAGAGGGGATTAACAATCTAAAAAAGTACTCAATTATGAATTTGAGGTAATTCATCGGGTAATTATTTTTTGAGTTTAATGGACTTTTTTCTTCATGTCTTTTGTAATGGATATCAAAAATAATTTCCTAGTTTTAACATAATATAATATGGCAACTAAATAATGTAGTTATCCATTTTAATACGCTCTACAATTGATAAAAAATGTAGAGACCCAGTTTTTAAATTTATTCATAATAGCGAAATTCATTTCCTTAGTAATAAATTGGCTTTAGATCATAAAATACTTTTATAAAACCCTTCTTAAATTTTTCGTTTAAGCCATAATTATGCTGACTTTGTAATGATAAAAAGCGTTGGGGCGTCGGGGTCCAAACCAATACACAAACTTAAAAAAGTGCTATTAGACGATTTTGCTATTAGATCTTTTGAATAAGATCCTAATTTGTAGGATCTTTTGAACAATATACTAATTTTTAGGATCTTTTGAATGAGATCCTAATTTGTAGGATCTTTTAAATAAGATCCTAATCTGTAGGATCTTTTGAATAAGATACTAATTTGTAGGATCTTTTGAATAAGATCCTAATTTGTGAGATCTTTTGAATGAGATATGATGGTACTTGACTTGGAGACAATTATTCATTTGCTGGTATACTATTGGTACTATCTTGTTGGCAACTTCTCTTTTTAAGTCTGCAAGATCTTTCCGTGGATTTATATTAAGGCAATTCGTAATCCGTCAAAATAAAATGAAACATTAAATACATGTTAATTTATAAGCGTTAAGCATATCACATATTACAGTTTTATTGTATTTTCTAATCAATTTTTTTTTTAATGTCACACAAAACGCTAATTAAATTTATTTCTTTTCTCTGTTTCAGGTAAATGAAGATTACTTGTTTACCTTTTCAATACTCTTCTACTCTCTTTATCATTATAGGTATGTGCTGAAATAGTTTTTACCAATTAGATTATGGATTTGAAATTGTTTAGTTTGATAAAGTTAGATGGGGTGAATTAATATTTATACGCTCAATAAATTATTTACTCAAAATTTGCCTTTGACTGACAGGGAAGTTAAACCTTTTAGACTTTGAAATTGTTTAGTTTGATAAAGTTAGATGGGGTGAATTAATATTTATACGCTCAATAAATTATTTACTCAAAATTTGCCTTTGACTGACAGGGAAGTTAAACCTTTTAGACTTTGAAATTGTTTAGTTTGATAAAGTTAGATGGGGTGAATTAATATTTATACGCTCAATAAATTATTTACTCAAAATTTGCCTTTGACTGACAGGGAAGTTAAACCTTTTAGACTCACAGAATGTTTCTTTTCTATATCATTTACATTATCAGACTGATTTTCCCTGTCAAAATGTTGGTTATATATTCCACAGTTCTGAACAAAACCCCTCTCATATCATCTGTCTTTATTTTATTAATTCTTAAGTATAGATGAATCAATATGGAAATAATTAGGGTTACTTTTGCAATATTTCGAACCCACTTTTGATCATTCTCAAGCTCTGACTGTACCAATTTATTTCACCACCCTGACTCTGTGAAAATTTTGTTTTTCATGAATCTTCAAAATTTATTATTTTAGGAACGAATTCGGCNTAACATCTGTTGAAATTCAAATAATAATAATAATAATAAAATTAAGTAAATTAATTTATTATACCTATTTGAAGACCAACAAATAAAAAAAAAACATTTTTTATTGAAATAAATGTGGTTGCCTTAGCTTAGCAATAACAAATCATTTCGAGTTGCGTCTTCGTCGGAACTCTGCTCGATTATATAAATTATGGATCAAAAGTTATGGCTGAAACCATTTTTTTGGGTGCCATCTTGGGCCAGTTGTGCTTGTGAACAAACTCGTCCTATTTCTTAAATTACCTACAGACCCTTTATGAAAGCTGAAAGGTATAGTAAGCCAATATATTTCTCCTATTTTTACTTCTGTTCCATAGAACGGAAGAACGAAAGAACCTGAAAGAGTAGCTTAGGATTTAATTTATAAATAATTTATTTAATAGTTAAATTACTTACTAACGCTGTATTTTTAAGAAAGATAATTTTTGTCAGTGAGTATTTTGAAGAGTATTTTCTTTGTGAATTATTCCTTTCGCCTACTAAAGTTAAATTTATCAAATATGGCTGAATAAATGATGCACTACTCTAGATAGATAATTGCTTCCGAGCTTAGGGCTTAAATATGTTTTACACAATGTCAGTTTGGATGAACATCGAAAGTGAGCCCTCTGAATGAACTGAATGGGTCAAAAAAATGTCTCACTCAAAAAGTATGCAAGGATTATGTGAGCTATTGACTATAATATCGAGTGAACAAAATAATCCAATTAAACTATTGACAACGGACAAGCGGCCTTGCTAATCCTGGTTGGATATACAAATCAGCAAGCATTAAGAAGTAAGCTTTTTCTCGCACGCCTGACTCGATATATTTTCTGCATTTATTATTTCACAAGCATTCATGCTTCGAGGAGCAATGTTATGTATTACAGGTGTTGCGTGACATTGGTTACCGCGTTTTAAATAATAGTAAAAACAATGCTTTGCTTAATTATTTTAAAGTTATGGTATAAATTATTAAAGTTAAAAAAATATAATATTATAAAATAAAAAGGTTAAATTACAAAACAGCTGGGCGACGACATTCCTTAAGGCTCTACCGCCCTTGAGGTTAGGAAAAACAGTAAAATTCAAATAACTCTGGTTCTAAGCAAGATATCAAAAATCTAACCACAGGCTTCATTCCTAATTTTAATTCTGCACAATTTGAGCCCTATTTCAACTTCCTATGATAAATAGTACAGGCGCCATTTTTATACGACGATAAAACCCGTTGTATTAAAATGGCGCCTGTACTATTTATCATAGGAAGTTGAAATTGGGCTCAAATTGTGCAGAATTAAAATTAGGAATGAAGCCTGTGATTAGATTTTTGATATCTTGCTTAGAGCCATAGTTATTTGAATTTTACTGTTTTTCCTAACCTCAAAGGGCGGTAGAGCCTCAAGATACACAGAATAGTGATTATGGATTTTTATCATGTTTTCATTTGTCACTGCACGTGGACTCTCTTCATCCAAATTATAAAAGGGGTATAATGCTTTCATCGTTTGTCTTGGATGTACAAATGTACACTTTGGAAGAAATTTAAGTGAAAGGCCATTATGTTGTAAATTTCCTTTGGATAAATCATCCATGATGAACATTCCTAGGGACAAGTGTAAATAAGCTTTTACCGGAGACAACGAAGGCAATTTAATCATTCTGAATAACATTTTTTTTTTTTTTATCCAAATTCAATATTTTCTCGAAATCCGTTACAGACGTTAGGTTTTTTTCGTACGTATTCGCCTCAGTTTTGTAATATTTTAAACATGCGTTATAGTTTCAACAGTTGTTTATTAAAATATTATAATTTTAGCTATTGTAATCCTTTACTGTTCCTTTATGTTCTGTTGTATTTCCTTTACTATTCTAATTTTGATTGGTATTAAATTTATTATTTTTTTTCAAAATAAGTGATTTATAAAAGTATCTCATAGTTCTAGGCTTTCTCCAATCTTCCCCTTCCTTTCTTTACCTATTCCTTGACAAATCACAAAAATATAATAGTTGTTTTGCTCTTGCAGTAGTCGTATTTTGAACTGAATTTCTTCCATCTAATTCAAACTAGGGAGACGTATATAGTTGCGTGATATGCAGACAACACAAATGCACATTTCTCGTTCTCAAAGCGTCAATTATTTTCTATACCTTTTACTTTCTTCCCTGCATTGTTTGTTTGATGGGTGATATTGTCCGCTGGGATTTTTGGCTGATAGCCAACGCACTATGTTAGTCGTAACTTTAGAGATTGAATCCGACTCTCTCTCTCTCTCTCTCTCTCTCTCTTTTTTTTTTTTTTTTTTTTTTTCAAAAAATGCATATAAATAATAATAGTAATAGTAAAAGTAAATAAAAACTAAACAATACTTTTAAGGACACTATAACATGTAGAACAAATATAAAATAAAAGAATGCAGGAAAAACTGTCCTACTCTATTTCAAGGGTTAGTATACCCTGTTATTAATGTTTCTCTAGCATCCTACATTTCTATCTTTTCCTATTCCTATCAATTCACTCAATATACCACTATTTTTTATGTCAGTCTTATATTTATTTGCTGATGTCAATGATGAGATTTTAACTTAGAGGATTTGAACTCATTAATGTTTCGAAGTTATTATAAATAAATAATGATTGCCAGTCCTTTATTTTATATTTGCTTTTGAGCTTACCCAATGTGACAAAAACATTGTGAGCACTTAAGAACAAAAAGTTTCAGAACTTAAATATCCCTGAACAGACATCCCTTTCAGACATAAGGGAACATATTTGTCTGATATATTTATGTTGTCGTAATTATGTTTATCGGGGTTCTCGTTCATGTAGTTTTTGGGGGGAAAAAACCTGAAAATCCTAAAATCTTTCTATTTTTAGGAGTAAAGCCTCATTGTTGGTCCCATAAAATTTAACCAAAAATGTCACCCCACCGGGAATTGAAACTCCGCCACATTATTTTTGTGGTGAGGCTTTTCACAAATTTGTCCATTATTCTATTGACATTATAGTCCAGGAGATGTAGAGATCCAGGAGATAAGAGCGGGCAAACAATTTTCTGACTAATATTAAGCTAGAATTTTTTGTATGAGTAATTATTTTGGTACCTTTTGAAAATGTGATCGGCGAAGTTTGTCTGTGGGACATAGCTTGGCAATAGGAATTTGAAATAATTAATATAAAAATTCCATTTTTCAAAACTGGTCTTATTTTCATTTTTTTTTTTTTTTTTTTTTTTTTTTTTTTTTTTTTTTTTTTTTTTTTTTTTTTTTTTTTTTTTTTTT
>KZ651298.1:479367-489466 GCA_001010745.2 Gerris buenoi
TTAAAAAAATTTACAATACAAACAAGATCTCAATCTAAGGTAGGATTTTTAAGTTTTATATCGTTCATGTAAAGTTTTAAACATTTTTGATCCAAAAGTATTTCTTAATCGATATAAATTATGTATGTTAGATAAATTGCCATTATATAGATAAATGTTTTCGATGTTGTAGGCCTGATGATGACTAGGTATAGTCGAAATATAGCCGATTTGAGACAGTGAAGTAGAGGTTTTTATTAAACACCCTTAAACGACGTAACCACACAGCATATTATATCAAAAAAAAGGGACAAATGAACAAAATTTAGTATAAGTTTTGTTGGAGGGTATTGTTTTCGCTGTTTATAGGATACATTTATAAGGTTTTGGTTGCTTATATACCCCTTTATTAATAATTAAGTTTCAATTTTTCTGAGCTTTAGTGATCCTTGTTTTAGATCTTGTCTAACACTCTCCTTTAAACCCTCTTTTGTAACCTTAAATCAAACTGTTGAAATGATTGAAATTTTTATCATTCTGCTATAATATTATATTTTCTGATAACTAAAGTTGTTAACACAATACACCTTTTTGTTTAGGAAATAATTATGGGTTGAAGAGAAAAAGTTGATTATAAAAAGAAATACAGTAGGACCTCCACATGACGAAACTGATGGTTCCAGATAAATAAATTGTTGTATAGAAATTTTGTGAAATAGAATTTCTTTTACTATAGAGACACTTTAAATAGAGTCGTGGGACATAAAAAAAAAATGTTGTATAGATATTTTCGTTGTATAGAAGTTCGTTGTATGGAGGTCCGACTGTATGTTAAAAAACAAGCTTTTATATTCGTATTCTTCTCAGCAAACCCTTTCATTTGATACCCATATTATGTGCGTACTTAAAAAATAACTAGTTCGCCCTCTTGAACTACCCGCCATATTGGATTTAGAATGACTTCACTTAGCTAATCATGCATTGTCATCAAAACTAGACGTGTATTCAAAATTTTAATTCAAAATTTTAATTCAATCGGTTGAGGATAACTGCTTTAAAATTCAGTTGTAAGATTTGACCCGAACATACATATTATGTACATACATATACACACACATATATATACATACATACATACATACAGTGATACATGCATACATACATACATACATACATACATACATACAACATGCATTACACACATAAATACATACATTCATTGCAAGTTAAATTAAAGCTTTTAAAAATGCACCAACTTTTATTTTATAATAATATAAATCCTTATAATATTTTAACAAAAAATAATAAATGAATTTTTTTTTTTTTTTTAAAAACGACTAGAAAAAAAGCGGATAAAATGTATCCTAATGGTTGTTTTGCACTTTTAAAATACAGAGAGATTTGGTAAACGGTGGACGAAGCTTAGTGAAACCGCCGGATTATAATCCGCTTTTCTGGAAAACAGTTTTGCGTCGAGTCTTGCTAATTAGAGAGGTTGCAAGTTTGCCAAGGCGAGTCTAAAGGCTAATGTTATTTTCTGTAATGTACAGAGTGGAGAGAACGTGGCTAGATGCTCGGAGCCTTCCATAATTTCTCGGTTAAGAGCCTACGAGCCTGTACTTCCCATCACCACACTCGGATCATCCAATTATACCTTATAAAATTATATTTTACACGCTCCAATAAACTCCTTTTCTCTTTACGCCTGATAAATAATCCTCCATGTTTTAGCGTTCTTGTCAAACCAAAAACAAAAATAAGGATACTCTTTTCTGATAAACCTATGAGTTATGTGTTAAACCGGGTAGGGTTTTGCAAATATTGCGATAATCTAATTTAAAACCCCGTACGCTCTTACACATGATACTCCACATTGTTATTTATCTTCTTGTTGTATGATTTTTTTATTTTATTATTATTTTTTTTTTTTTTAATAAATCAATTTATCGTATTGTTATAAATATAACAATATTGACAGTTGTTCTACTTTACAAGCTTTTATTTAACTTGCAAAGTTTCAAAGCGTTTTTATAAAAGCATGAAGAACCAAGATAAAGCATTTAACTAATTGGCGACGCCGGAACGCTCTGTTTTATATAAACGTATGTATACGTTTTTATAAAAGCATGTAGAACCAAGATAAAGCATTTAACTAAATGGCGACGCCGGAACGCTCCGTTTTATATAAACGTATGTATACGTTTTTATAAAAGCATGTAGAACCAAGATAAAGCATTTAACTAAATTGCGACGCCGGAACGCTCTGTTTTATATTAATGTATGTATGTGATACGTTTTTATAAAAGCATGTAGAATGTAGAACCAAGATAAGCATTTAACTAAAAGGTGACGCCGGAACGCACCATTTTGTATAAACGCGTGTATACGCTTTTATAAAGCTTGTACTCTGTTGCAGAAGATGTTGTGTGCAATACAAAATCATATGCAACAGGTATAACACAAAGAAACTAGGTCAATCGTTTAAGTGATCCGATTGTTTGAGTGGTTCACGATTCGGATAGTTTTTACTAGCCTCTGCATTTTTAATTTATTTCAGTCCCGTTCGTTTGTTACCAATTCATTTGAGATCCTGTTATAGAAAAACCTAGAACGACCGATTAATTAATCAGGCCACCGATTCAATAGTTTTACCCACAGAACGACACATTTCTATTTAGCACTGATGCTAACCTGTTAATAGGTTGAAACCTCTTTTTTCCATTATACCACTAAATAAAATGTAAAGTTTTTTTTTTTTTATCGTTAAAGCATAGTAGGCAATGTTTTATTTCTAACTTAATTCGGACACTTATTTACCATTATTTAGTAGATATAAATCACAATGATCTAATAAATTATAGGACAAAACAAGGAACGGGCTTTTTTTCAAATAAAAACCGATATTTTCGCCTCCTCTCTATTGACTATTTTACTTATATAACTTGTTTTTATATTTTATATGGCTATCAAATTATTTCTCCCCTAACATTTTTCATAAATAAACTATTAAATTTATTTAACTTATCTGCTAAATAAATTTAGATGTGGCCTGCTACGCCACAATATAAAATATAGTAAATAATCTAAGAGAGCCATAGATCTCCTGCTAAAACTTGGCTCAGAGAACAATTTAAGCAATTAGTGTCTCGAATCACATAATATATTGGAAGATACGAACGAACATGGTCCATTTGAATCCCTCGTGTTACTCTAAATTGCCCGTCAATATATATTGCTATTGTTCGTATTTACATATATAATGATCTAATGGCTAAAACCTCACTCATTTAGAGACCTAGCCACTACTCTATACACGTATACATAAAATAAAGTCAACTTGTATGTATGTGTATTGTCTTTATGGGCTCTTTCATTTTTTGAGGTATATAAACCACATTTGGCACACATATTATTTATCTCCCTGTCCCGGGTAGAAATACTGGCAAGTATCATCCTGCAAACTCACTCATTTTCAATATGGCTGCCATAACGAGCTACTTTTACAGTCTGTGCTAAACGAGAGTTAGTGCGTTGACAGCGCGGGAAATCGTGTGACGCATAGATTGGCCAACCCCTGAGAAAAAAAGCCACTACATTTACCTTCTTATATGGTAATCCAGAGGGAAAACCTTGAGCTCTCATTGGCTCCCCACCCCGCTGCCAACGCACTAAATCTTGTTTGGCTCAGACTGTAAGTCCAAATTCCACCTAATCATCTATTAATCATTATACATCTCGAAAATTAAACTATTACTTCTGGAATCAATTTTTTTTTATTAAAATTAATATTTGATTATATAGACCTGTGCAATAAAAATATATTTTGATTCAAGATGGTGTCCATGTTATTTAAATATTTATGGTTGCTAGATTTGCCAAATTATTTGGTCTAGAACCTTGAATATTGGAAAAAAGTTACTTCTTAATACATTAACATGTTCTAGAAAGGACATTTTTATTTAAAACGGCTGGCTTTCTAAATTAAGTTTTGAAATATCTTGAGAGCAGGGATTTTTTGTAATATCTTGAGAACCACTTGATCTATTCTTCATAATATGATATGAATAAGTTCTATGAAGGGATGGATTTTGCCATTTGACTTATTAATTTAAAATAGCAGCCATGTTCGTGTTTAAAAGTCAAGTGCCGTAAATTAACTATTCATCACTAAATGTAAGAAGTCTTTAACATTTAAACAGCCAAACTTGATACAGTACTTCCTTTGGTTTAGATTTTGTTTTTTTAATTCGCCAGTTCAGTTTAAAATTCAGACTGACGGTCTAGACGGTTGAAATTAAAAGAAACAAATTAATCTGGTGCTAAGAGCGCAGACGCGCTAAATTGATACTTTCATTAAAACATTTTTGATAGATTAAAAAAACGGGGGAAACGATTTAACAAATTAGACAATAATTGCTTGTAAAAGTATAAAATCAATGAAGTACGTTATAGTATGCGAAAAAGCTGTATGCCACACCAATTGGAAGTCTCTTACAAAACCCTGCATTAAAAAATGACGTTAAATTATAAGTAGGTTGCAAACCATTTCAGTTTATGTTAAAATAACATTATGTGCAAATACCCTTTGAAACCTGAGTTAGCTGTAATTTTGTTTACGAAAGTATAGACAGAGGGGCATTATTACTCTAACTACTAGAAATACTAAAGGTTTAAAATAGATCAAAGTTAGATATAATATAATAGAAAATGGTAGTCATTTTTAACTAATTAATAGAAAAGGAAAATCATTTCCTTTCATCTTAACTTATAGTTTTGTTTTTCAAAATAATTTTTTGTTAAGCGAAAAAAGGATTATGTAATTAGTATACGTATTACATTTCATTTATTAAGTGTTAATATATGAAATATGTTACAACTAGTAGTTCTGTGAACAGTAGACCTCGCGTGTTAAAATGACAAATCGAGGTTTGAGCTTACTTTTATAAAAACTATTTATCGTTAAAAGGGCCTGAAACGTGGGTTTTTTAGATAAGCATTTGTACCTTTTACTTTCTCATATAAAGAGAAAGTATTGTGATGGCGCGAAAATTCCTGGATAAGTAAACTTTTACGATCTAGAATTGTTTTCAGTTACCTTGTTAAATTAATTCAAATGTTATTATGTTTTTATTGTTCTATCTCGGTGTTAAGTTTTGTTATGTTAATTTTTAATGTTAATGAGCTGCGATGCAACCTTAAGGCTGTATGATCAGGAGTGAGGAGATGTTTTATTTTAAGTTTTAAAACCATTGTTTTGACGTAGGAACTCGGTTGGTTCCGATTTAAATTACTTTCATTTAACATGTAATGATCCTCACAGTTTCAATTTACAGGCTTGAGAATGGCCGGCTAGGCCGAAACGTTGCCACGTAAATAAGAGTTTATCATTATTACCCTAAAAATATCTATAAGTAAATAATAAAACATGTTAAATATGTAATATGTAAATATAGCCGTATTTATATACGTATTGTTCAATGTTATTTACATTTTTCTATTTAAATTATTTACTTGGATATTTTAAATATAAGCAGTTAACAATGAAACGTGTGGGTTTCGTACTCCAAAATACCATTTTACTTTTATTTATTTTTCAACAACTCTGTAAACTGTAGACTTTTTTATTCAACGTTATTTAATTGTATAGCATATTTATTTAATAAGAATTTAATATTAACTCTTGCTCGGGCAAATGTCGTAGAACGTTTCCAGACTAAACCGTAGACCGTGTACTCAAGACTTCGAATTATTTGACAATATCTTAAATATTGAACTTTTTTTATTGACTTTTTGTTTTTCAAGTTTAAGCATGCAGTCGTGCGATATTATTGACAGAGAAATTAAACGTTGCCAGAACTTTAATGTTATTGCACCTAGACCTGATGCAACGTGTCTTCATGTTCTATTCTATGCAAACGTGTCTTCATGTTCTATTCTATGCAAACGTGTCTTCATGTTTTATTCTATGCAAACGTGTCTCCATGTTTTATTCTATGCAAACGTGTCTTCATGTTCTATGCTATGCAAACGTGTCTTCATGTTATATTCTATGCAAACGTGTCTGAATGTTCTATTCTATGCAAACGTGTCCTAAATCTTGTTGTTATATTATTCGCTGGTTTGGCTTACTTTTAATCATTTTTTTTAAATTATTCAATATAAGTATGCATGTAATTGTATGAACAAGAGTATCATAAGAATACAAATAAGATTGTATTTTTAAGTCTATGATGATGTCATTAGACTTGTTGGTTTGTATTGGTCTTAAAATTGTTTTAGATTTTTAGTAGACGTGTACTAGTTTCTAGGTCTACAGCTGACTTGTGATAGTACGAGAGTGTAGGTCTATAGCAAAACTTAAATTGTTTTTGCTATGCAATATTAACATTAGTTTGTTAAGTGAAAGTTACATAATATGTCTATTACAGAAACCGTTAAATAAACCACTACGGAATAGAGGTCTTTAACACTAGAGTATATTTACTGCATGGCTCTGGAGCCATGCAACTGGACAGTTAAATTAATATTTCATTTATTTCAGGTTATTTTTTACTTTCTCATACAAAGAGAAAGTATTGTGATGGCGCGAAAATTCGATTTTGAGATTTTGATGGATTTACACGTTTTAAGGCCCCCTAAGTCCAAAAAAGTGGTTTTTAAAAAATGTCTGTCAGTCGTCTGTCTGTCTGTCTGTCTTTCTGTCTGTCTGTCTGTCTGTCTGTCGTCTGTGCAGACGCCTGGAGCCTTAACTACTGGGCCGATTTTGACAAAATTTGGCATACACGTTCAGAAAAATCATACCCCAGGGCGAAAACGAGAAATAAATTTTATCTCCAAATTTGAGGGCGCTACCCCCCCAAAAACTCTGAAAAAACACGAAAAAATCATTTCTCGAAAACGGTTCCGACGATTTTGATTAAAAAATTCTAAAATATATTCAATTTAAATGCGAATCTAATAATGTAAGCCGTTTTCCCGGGAAAAATCTAGTTCCGGAGAAAATAGCTTAAAACGCAGACGGAGAGAGCCCGGGTTCGATTCCGGCCCGGGAGAAGTTATTTTTATGATATATTTTGATGAAATGCCCAGTAATAATTAAATGTACATACAAAAACTAATAAATGGTAAACTCTGGGTTAAGGAATTATTAACTCGTATATGAGAAAGTTTGTCTGAGTTGTCTAGGACCGATTTTTTTATATTCACATTTCAGGTTTTTTTTTTTTTTATATGGATTAAAAATCGAATTTTGCTCTTATGTAGGTTATAATTGTTTTCAATATCCTGCCAAGATACATTTTTTTGTGGAAAAACTTTTTTTTGCATTTTCTTTATCTATTTATTTATTTATTTTTTGTAACAATAGTGACTTACATAATCCTTTCCCTCTCTCCAAGACCTTTTAAACGATGGATAACGACATATTATGCTAACTAAAAACCTTTTATTAATTCGTCCGCTATATTGGCCACCATTTTTATACTACTTAATTGTGATTTTTAATAGTTATTTTTTTCGTACTCTTCATGACCAAAATCTTTTAATTAGCTGTCCACTATACTGGCGAGCATCTCTAAAATATTAAAAGAAAAATTTCCAAAATCTACACTACGGTAATCACAAACACTGAGATGCACCTGTGTGCCAAATGTTGTGCAAATCGACCAATGTATGCGCCAGTTATTATAAAAACTAACAAGCATCCTTTTAAAAGCTCAAGTTACTAAAATGAAGAGTTTACTTACAAACGTTTAATAATCCACGGCGCAACAGCCAAGAGAGCACAGGCCTGTCATAAGGGCTTATATTATTAGGGGCTGTCAAAGGGCTTATATTATTAGGGGGTCTCAAAGGGCTTATATTATTAACACATAGCAATAGCTGACTCGCTGTTAGCGTGTTGCACCAATAGTTGTATAAACTGGATAATTACATTCTGGATAATTACCTACTATAATGAGTGGTAATTCATGTTTCACAAGATTTCTTTTTGCTTAACCCTGGAAACGTAGATAAACTGCAGTTCTAATACTTCCATAAAGAGCATTTTTATTGGGCTCGTGTGAATTACTGCTCATCTAATATACTATTATCTACGATTGACGATACTATTAAACTCGTGCGTTGACTGCATTTTGCTTTGCTCGTGTGGTTTTACTACCCTCGCTGTCGATCGGGCGCAAACTTCACATTCGCATGCAATATATTTGACTTAATAATCGTTGTTTTATGTTATAAATTGATTGGGCTAAATTATTACTCCTGATTTTATCAATAATGAAGATTTAATTAATATTATTAAAACGGACCTTAAACTTTGAACTTTTTGTAAAATGTTTATTTAATTTAATATTTAATATTTAATATATTTTATTTATGAAATAATACAAAGGTAAAACATTGAATACATTTAAAGTAAATATTATAACAAATAAGAGCCTTAAAACTAGGTTTTCTTACTGTCCGCATAAGCCTAAGCTTGAGCGCGGTACAGTTTTTATCATTGGGAACATAGAAGTACACATAGACATGGATTCCAATAAGGACATGTCCACAGTCTACATACACATAAAATATTCCCAAGATATATAAAATAAATGTTTACATTACTCTGATACAATAATTTAACATAAGGTTTCTTTGTAATTATAATATAGAATTTTGTACAAAATGATAATAAATAAGACTAAGAGTTAATGTTAATGTAAGAGTGATTATAGAATAAGTATAAAAAGATATAATAAAGTAGGAGAAAATGTAAGGATAAGGTGATTAGTAAGTAAGAAAAGATTAGTGTTAGTCATAGGATAAAAATAGTAACTAGTTTTGTTTTTTTATGTTGGTGGTGGTGGAAGATGTGAGCCAGTGAATTACATCATTTCTGTATTTGTTGTAGTTGCTCTGTTCTCTTGTTGCTAAAGGAAGCTGGTTGAAAATTTTGGGGGCTATAGAGCTAGCATGGTTCTGTAGGAGGATCGTGTTATAGGTTGGGTTTTTTGTTTGTTTAAAAATTTTTCGTATATTCTCATTTCATAAAAATCCTTTAACCATTTCGATTCAGTGTTTTCCTCTATTCGTGGATGACAAAAATGAAGAATTATGGTCCTTGAATCATATTCAACAAACGTTCACCTCTCCGCTTTTACAATCTCCGCTAAACAGTCACACTGTCTTTTTATAGCTTAATCGCCATATAACGATGTGAAACGGGAAACAAAATTTTTGGCAGATAAAAGTAACACAAACACGTATGTATACCTACACAAACATATATGTATATCTACACAAACATATTTATAAAAGTGTACGTTAAATTATTTATTCATTTTTTTATCTAATTAATAATTTACACATTTTGAAAAATTATGACACAGACGAAAAAAAATCTTTGTTGAAGCTTCATTCATATTTGATAAAGAAAGTGTACAATTTGTGAAGATATCTCGACTAGGGTTTACTACCGGGGAACTTTGACAACTCACTACATTATTTATCATTTATACAAGCTCCGAGGATCAAAGAGGAAGGATGTAGTAAAATAAAATTTAGTAGCTCAGTTCCCTGACTACAGGCTGATAGAAGTTATCCTCTCGGTACGATTTGTTGCTGGGAGGTTTTTACGCACTTCTCTGTTTTTACATCAGACGAATTGCTCTATTTAAATATTTTAATATTATATACTTACAAATTGTTTTTTCTCTAGACTTTCTTATCTTAATAAAAAATTGATCAATACAGATAGCAATTGCCTCTTTCTTTTTTGCTTTAGTTTCTGAAGTCTGAAGTCTTCTAAGTCCAATGGTTTATATACAAAAGAGGGGTTGAAATAACCGGGAAATCAATAATTTTTTAAAAATAGCAACAAACATATTCTTAAAATAATATATAGCGAATTTCTGAACAATTTATATGTATTTAAGTACTAATGCGAGCTCTTAGACACAGGTTCTATTATTTTTGTTGCTATTTTTCAAAAATTACTGATTTCCCGGTTATTTCAACCCCTCTTTTGCATATAAACCATTCGACTTACAAAAAATGGTAAAGAAATAATTTGTAGGTTATTTTCTCCTCTTTATTTTACTACTCTTCCACTTTTTGCGTAAATAGCTTGCTTTGT
>KZ651298.1:493543-506745 GCA_001010745.2 Gerris buenoi
AGACAGACAGACAGACAGACAGACAGACAGACAGACAGACAGACAGACAGACAGACAGACAGACAGACAGACAGACAGACAGACAGACAGACAGACAGACAGACAGACAGACAGACAGACAGACAGACAGACAGACAGACAGACAGACAGACAGACAGACAGACAGACAGACAGACAGACAGACAGACAGACAGACAGACAGACAGACAGACAGACAGACAGACAGACAGACAGACAGACAGACAGACAGACAGACAGACAGACAGACAGACAGACAGACAGACACGGAACCAAAAATGTTCCCTGATGTCTGAAACGGATTTCTGTCTTGGAATTTTTAAAATCGGAGGCATACAACTTTTTTGTTCTCAAAAGTGAACACAATGCTTCCGTTAACTTCGGTAAGCTCGGAAGCAAAAAACAAAAAACAAAAAAAAAAAAAATAGCTTTTAAGACTTTTTTGCACATAAGAAAAAAAAAAACAAAAAAAAAAAAAACACAATCTTTAAAGAGATTTTATTTTTATAGATACGGTTAAAAATTTGTTGAGAAACAATTCCCTCCCCCTCCCCTATCTTAAAAATGATTTATCTCGGGAATAGAAGCCTAGACACTTAGAAGAGTTTCATTGAGTTTGGACAATGAACATTTATATGAGGGCGTTAGTTTCACATCATTATAATAATAAATAAGTATGGCCAAAACAAAGTTTTAAATGGTCGCCATATTGATTCGGCTGTGCCTATATTATGATGGTTAACAACCTCGTCTTATTTATTAAATTTCCTGCGGACATTTTTTGATTTGACAAACAGGCTGGGAGTAATTTGGGAACTAATATCACTAAATTAAGTGATTTTTATAGACTGTATAAGCCAAGTGTACAACATTATATTATAACAATAATTCAAATAATGTATAAACTCAATATAAATATTCTGTAGTTTACTCTTTTTTTAAAGAACTCCATGTCAAATAATATTTTGTTGACGTGGGCATATCAACGTAATTGATATTAAGTGAAACAGGCGTATGGAAAAATTCTAAAGTAAATATTTGAAATGACATCAGTGCTACCTATATTATATTTGAGCCAAACCTGAAATGTAAACAAGAATAATATGAATACACTGTGAGGAATCAAAGCTTCAATTATTAACTCAGGTGGAATTAAAATATTAACATGTAACTTTAAACGTAGCAGTAAATATTGATACAAAACATTTACCATTGCTGCCAATATGGTTTGGTTAGCAATTCGACGGTGTTATTTCCTTATTAAAAGTGTTACTTACTTATTTATTTATTTTTTTAATTTAGTGTTTTCCAATAAGCCTTTTATGCCATCTACTTGGTTTATGTTGTATGATTGCAAATATTTATTTCAGATAAAAAATAAGGCTCAATTGATCACTAGTATACGGATTTTAGTTCATTTACATTTTGTATTGTTTGTGAGCTAATTAAATAAATTGTTAAGGCGTGAAGACTCACATAAAAAGGGTTTCGTTGGTATTGTAAACAAAAATTAGTAAGGGGGTGGTGGGAGGGGGGGGGGAATGGTAGGGAAAATGAAATATTACCCACAAGTGTTATATATTTTTGTAATCTACTCTTTAATACCTTTCGATTGATACCCCACTCAAAATATAAAAAAATATATATTTCTCGCGATGTGAATTATCCGCCATTTTGAATTTGAAGAGTTGATTATTTTGAGTTCTCTATATTTTTCCTGTGAGCGCGTCAAAACGATCTTTAATACTAGTAAGTTTCACGCTTTTATCTCTTTTGCTTCAAAAGTTATTGGAACCGTACAGAGTGATAGACAGACAGACAGACACAAGAACGAAACTATAAGGGTTTCTTTTTTTTGGTTTTACCAACGAAACCCTAAAAAGGGCGTATATTAGAGGAGGACATAACTTATTCGCATCCTAACGTTAATAGATAAATGGTCATAATATGAGTATAAAGAAAGTATAATGAAATAGAATTCAAAATAAGAGAGTTCATAAAGAAATTAGTTGATGCTTGAAAGGAAATAATGATTATTGAAGTTTAAAATAATACTTTGTGACTATCTGGAAGCTGAATTATATGCTACTTATATTTGTATAAAATTAAATAATTATTGCTTCCGAGCTTACGGAAGATGAAGGTAACGGAAGATATGTATTCATTCTGAAGAACGAAAATATTTTATGTCTCCGGTTTCAAAAAAATTCCAAGACAGAAATCCGTTTCAGACGTCAGGGAACATTTTTGTTTCCGTATCTTGTCTGCCACTCAATTTTTGCGAGCCAACATATCAAAACCTAAACGACCTATTTCAATGGCATTTGTTTGGTAGGTCATAATTAGCTCATTGTTGGTCCCATCTAATTTTCAACCTTCTGCGCTCATTGTTTCTCTTCCACATGCACATAAATATACTCGTACATCTATTTACACCTATAGCTTCAAAAGTACTTATTTGATTTGTATGAAACTTTTATTATAGTTTATCGAAAGAAGCCCTAGATTAATATCAATAGTCTGCGCTCTTTCAATTTTAGTAAATTGATACTTTAATTCATGTAAAAAATATATATATATTTTTTTTTACTGGTCTTATATTACTTTGCTTTGTAAGTTTCATCGCACACCTATTACCTCAATTTTGAACCACTTCCCGTCATTCAATCTTCCCCAAATTTTGCCCATAGAAACAACTAAGGTGAAGAATACAGAAAAAAAAAAAAAAAAAAAAAAAAAAAAAAAAAAAAATTGTACATAAGACCAGTTTTCAAAAATGGAATTTTTATATTAATTATTACAATTTAAAAATCAGGGAAAACAATTAAACAAATTAGACAATCGACAATGGCTTGTAAAAGCATAAAATCAATAAATTACGTGATAGGATGCGAAAAAGCTATGTATCACACCAATCGGTATTCTTTTTAAGGTCGTAAAAATATTATTACAAATGCCGCTTAAAAGCCTTGAGAGATAAGTTTTCAGCTACGAGATCAGATAATCACTGAAATTGTCACCATTCTGTTAGTTTTGCACAACAAGTTATTGTTCCTGAAGAAGTTTTCATTATTCTTAAAGTGATACTGACTTCGGTAATTAATTAACACTTACGAAGCCTTACATCCAATTCGTTTACAGCTTACAGCTTGAGGGGCAGATAAATCACTGAAACTGTCACCATTTTGTTAAGATTGTTAGTATTGTTATTGTTGTCGAAACTTTTATTTGATAAATAAAAAGATAGCAAGTTTCCAAAAGTGAAGTCAGTTTATTTAACTTTAATTATTTTTCTCTGATGATATCATATGTGTCTAACCTATCACATAAGTGTCTACAAATAAGAGGAGGAAGGGCAGAGAAAACTTAAGTCCTGAGTTCCCACGCTTACTGATTTTTATACCCCTTCCTAGTACCAAATTTTTAATTAAGAAAGTTAACTTGATTACAAAATATTCCCGGGTAATTAATTTATTTGTTAAACAGTCTTAATGAATTCTCTATGAAAGTATGAAAAGATATTCTTATTCAAAATAAATAATTATTTTAAAGCTTAGGGTAAAGCATTGCAGTGATTTGTGGTTCCCCGATGGGGGGTAAAATGCAATATGTCTTTTTCTGTTCTTCTTTAAATAATTTATTATTATTCCCGATGACTAAGTGTAATTTTATCTTTTCTTCTACAAGTAATTTATTATTGTGGCTCTGTGATTAGTTGTTTACTTACCGTCAAAGTTAAGCTTTTTTTTTCGAGTAGCTTTAAAAGAACTTTTGACATTTTCATTTTTTGACTATGCTACATAACTTGAAAAGTGTTACCAATTTTTTGGATTTAACCTCTGCTATAAGATTTTGCGATAGGAAATGGGGGTATAGCTACTTTTTTTTTTTTTTTTTTAATTTATTAGAAAATTGCAACTACATAATATTACATAGAGTTGGGACAACCGTCTAGAAAAAACAACCGAATGAATAGGTCGATTCGGGGAAAAAAAGTCGATTGAATTCAATCGACTGAAAACAGTCGCATAGCGGGTATAGGATATATGAATAAAGATATAGACCGAGACTGAACCCGCAAGTCGAATTTTCCAATCGAATGGTTTTTTTTTTATAGTAGTAGTACGGTGGAGGCCGTAAAGGCCTCAGAGCTAAAGGGGGGTGAGAGTGAGAAGGCGCTTGACACTCGTTATCTCGAAGCAAACTACAGCCTGCTACGATATAGTTTTAATTCAAATAAATATAAATAAATAAATAAATATAAATATAGATTGTGACTGAATCCAGTCGAATTTTTCATTCGGATGTTTTTTGGTTGGTGGTTGGGTAGGGGAAAGGAACGACGTGAAGGGTGCAGAGCGGAGGAGGGGTGAGAAGGCGTTTGACACTCGTTATCTCGTTATACACACGTCCACATATACACATCCGAATTACATACAACTAATACAACTCCAAACATAGACTGATATCAGTCGAATAAAAACTATAAATCCACAACCGAATGAATGAATATTTTAAAACAACCGATTAGTCGANTTATGTGTGCTGAGTTTAGATGTATGGTGTAGAAGTCTGTGTAAAAGTTTGTAGCGTCGGTTGCAGTCTTGTCGTTTAAGTTTTGTGTGGTGTGCCCAGGTCAAACGCCGGTCGAGGTGTAAGCCAAGGTAGCGGACGGAACTAGAATGAGGGATAGGAATTTGGTTCAGGGTTACTGGCTCACAAATGCCATGTCTCAAACTAAACGTTACATGGACACTTTTGTTTTCATTAATTTTGATTCTCCACTTCTTGAGCCAAGTTTCAAGAAGTAAGAGGTGTTCCTGAACTTGATCAGATGCTATTCTAGGAGATGTGTTAGATGATAAAATACATTTATCATCTGCAAAGGATGCTAAAGTGGTGGCAGGATGTTCAGGGATGTCGGAGGTAAAAATGGTATACAGTAATGGACCTAGGATGCTACCTTGGGGTACACCTGCTTTTATAGGAAAAATTGAGGAAGTGGAAAGGTTGTAGGAGACATGGTAAAAACGATTTTCAAGGAAGGACTTTAGGATTAGGTAGTAAGTGAAAGGAAGGATGCCCTTAAGCTTCCAAAGCAAGCCAGCGTGCCAAACCCTGTCAAAAGCTTGCGCTTCATCTAGGAAGACCGCTGAGCAGTACTTTTTCTGCTCAAGGGAGGAAGCTATTATATCTACAACTCTGTGACACTGTTGGACTGTGGAGTGAAGGGATCGAAAACCTAATTGGTGGTTTGGGAGTGTTTTTAAGGAAGTTATTATAGGATTAATTCGTCGGAGGAGGAGATTTTCTAGGATTTTACCCATCAGAGGAAGAAGACTGATAGGACGTATAGCTACTAAAAATAAATTTGTTTTTCAGAGGTCTTTCAAAGGAAGGTATAAGTGGTTAAACTCTAATCGATTTTTTGAAACCCTACAACTTTAACTTTGTTCCTTTCCCTTGAAACTGTGTAGTTTTAAAAGTATTAGGGATTGCTTGGTATGTGAATGTTAAGTTAAGAGAACTGGGTGTATTTAGGGTAAGTTGGAAAATGAGGAATTATCTTCTAGTTGAATGGGATTATTAGGGTAGAGAGTTTTTTTTTAACTTCCTTTTCCTTTTTCCTGCTTAGCTTCATTATGAAATAAATACCATAAAATCTCAAAATTAGAGAAGTCCCACACTTTTCGGGTACAATCTTCCCTAGAGACTAGAGAGTGGACGCTTTAAATTAAGCAGGTATCCTAATTGCTACACCCAAATGACTCATCATATTAAATACTATAAACTCTGAATCAATACTACGAACTACAATATTAGGGTGAGCCCACACTGTTTGAATAATATCATGACGCTTTAGACAGATAACCTGATTTCTACATCCTAACGTCTCATGAATGAAATAACATCTGAATCAATACTACTAACTACAATATATAGGGAGGGCCCTCACCCACACTGTTATAATACTATCATGGGGCTTATGTGCGCCTTAAGTGAGCTGGCACCCTGAGCATGACAGGCTAATTGCTATACAGTATTTTAATTGCTATACAGTATTACTCCCTCCAGTAGTGCCATTTGCTTATTATTATTATTCTAGCGACTGTACCAGTTATAACCAGAAGTGAAAGTTATATCAAATAATATATAATCACAGGTGCATTATGGCTCTAATATTGTTTTTATTTTTTAAATATTTTATTAATGCTAAAGTTACCCCGAAGTTAGCATTAATATTCTAAGCCCGAATTTCAAAGACGAAGGTTTTAACTTTCTCGAAAGAGAAAGTATTGTGATGGCACGAAAATTCTATTTTGACGGATTTACACGTTTTGAGGTCTCCTGGGTCCAAAAAAGTGTTTTTTTGTTTTTTAAATTTCGGTCCTGTCGTTTGTCCGTGCAGACGACCGGAGCCTAAAGTACTTGACCGATTTTGACGAAATTTTGCATTCATGTTTAGAAAAATCATATCCCGAGGCGAAATCGAAATACGAATTTCAACTCTAAAATTGAAGGGTGCTACCCCCTTGGTGGTATATCTAGTGATTAAGTAATTTGTAAGAAAACTAATTACTAGACTTACCTAAGGGATGGTGAGTTGAGGTGGTAGGTAGAGTGGTTAGCGGTGAGCGGTGGCGGTAGCGGGGTGGCCTTGAGCTGCTACAGACGTGGTTTCGCCACTCTGTCTTGACACAACTGGCGTTTGGCGGTAAGCGGTGAAAGAGGGATACCATAGCGCTAGTATCGCCTCTTCTCTCGCTCCCTTCCTCTAATGTAAGGGCCGCGTTTGTACACAGAGGCGTAAGCCTAGTGATTACTACATCTCACAAACTCTCATCATTAAATATCCACCATAGCCGCCCCCTTGAAGTGCTACAGGACTTCAACAGAGGGACATAAAAAGAAAAGGGACTTCTAAAAGAAAAGCACTGGATGAGAGTGGAGAAAAAGCGGTGGCGGAAAAACGTTGGCGGGAATAAGCGGATAACAATAAAAAACTAAGATTATAAAAATAATCATTAAAGATGCGTAGCGAAATAAAAGCGGACAACCAAGTAAAAATAAATAATAAGGAGCAAAACTGACTACGTTTTGCATCGAAAAAGATAAACTAAAATAAAAGTACCCTAAGCGAAAAGAAAAGATTTCTGTGAATCTTTGAGATAAGAAGATAAGTCACTTACTTCAGATGACAACAAGTAAAACTAGAAAAATAAAGGAAAACTAGAAAAATAATACTCTTCTAAAATAAATTTAAAAAATTAGGCGTTTTGAAGTGGATCCTCTCAAATGGGTAGTATGATCCCAGAGTGAATTTGAGAGAAAAAGTAAATCTAAGTAAAAAATAAAAAGTAACTATGGAAAGTGCGGGCGTTATGGCGAAGCGTAAGGGTCCTACTAAGTTAAGAAAGCCATGTAATAAATAGCTGGTAGCGACGATTCGTGTGTGAGTGGAAAGAGGATCTCCCATTGGCGGTGAAAATGTTGACCAAATGCGACGTGGAAAACGATTATAGTTGACCATAATACTGCGGACAAGACATCGAAAGTAGATGTGTAAATTTCGGCGGGAAGCTAAGAGTTTTGAATTGCGTATATCGGCGTATAAATAAATATCATAAAGGTAATTTATAATTAGACAAGTTATTAGTCTAATATGAGGAAGTAAGATGAGGTGTATGCTGTAAAACGGAAGTTCATTATATTTTAATCTTCCTCCAAGACTAATCAGTTTGAAATCATATAAAAATGGTAAAAAATGTTGAACTTTCAAAGAGCGTGGAAGGTTAGATGAAATTAATATAAAATCTAGATGAAAATAATGACGTTGATCCAGAAGAACACAAGTGTTTTGAGCAGGATTTAATTCAACAACAAAGGGCGGACCAATGATTTTATAATTGGGGTATTGTGTGTTGTGAACAAATCTTAATATAAACGCGAGTATGGGTTGAAATTTACTAAAAGATAAAATTTTAAAAAGAATATCAGAGAGCGGTAAATTCGGCGGTGACTCAGGCTGAAAACAGGTAGCGGTGAATAAGAGTAAAGGCTTTACTGCTAGCAGATTATTTAACCAATCTGAGTTAGAATCGGAAATAGGCCATGACTCAGGAGGTTTATATGCCCCGGGAGGTCCTTCAAACCATGATCTGAAGGGTAACGATAAATTTGGACTAAGTCCTCTAGAAGCGGCGTTACTAATATTATGATATTTAGTGGGTAAATGAAAACATTGAGGAACTGTAGTACGGTCTAAAATAGATTTAATTATATCAGGGATATATATTTTTAAGTGATGCGGTGGCTTACTTAGCCAAGATATGACAAAGGTCAAATCGGAAAATACATAAGGATTATTAAGTAGCGGCGGATTGATATGGCAAAATAAAGAAGCGGGTTTAGGGTTCCATCTAATATCAAGAACCTTAAGAGAGTGATCATCAGTGTTTCTGATGACTAGAGACGATGAGGTATCAGTGTTTTTGAATGATGATAAAAATTCAGCGGAGTGACTCAGCAACTTTTTCAGTGGAAAACAACTATTATTAAGAAGCGGACATAAGGGCGTTTTAATTTTATTTAATTCCGATAGTGAATCAGTGCCAGTGTGAATATCATTAACAGCAGAATCGTTTAATATAGTGGTGGTGTCATTATCATCTTGATTGCGGTGGCGGGTTTTCGTAAAATGATCTTCACTGAAGACATCATCAGGGTCTGAAGATATAGTAACAGAGACATTCTTATCTTCATTAAAGCGTTGGACGGATTGGTTTAATTTAATTTCTTTAGATAGTGGATTAGAATGATGTAGAGTAACTAAAGATAAATTAAAATTAAGCGAATATTGATTAGTATTGAAAGTTATGGGTCCGATAATGATATGACCAAATATTGTGTTTAAGATTCCTAGGTTAATTTTAGGTAGGGAAGAATCGTATTTAAGAATAAGCGGGAACAAATCACAGCCTATCAGCATGTCAATAGGACGTGAGCGGTAAAACTCTGGGTCGGCGAGGTTAAGACCTTTGATATCTCGAAGAATGTGGTTCGGGATATCATTAGGCGGTACGTTGTGTGAAATATTATCTACAACTAAAGCGTTAGCGGTTAGCATAGGAGTGATAGAAGAAAGTGGTCTTATACGGCATTGAGCAGAACCAGAGGTTTTAGCTACAGGTGTGGCGGACAATCCTGTAAATTGTTGATGAAGTGGTTGAACAGCTAATCCTAAACGATCAACCAAACTTTGGGAAATAAAAGTAGCGGTAGAAGCGGAATCTACAAGAAGTCTAAACTGAATAAATCTACCTTTATTATTCTGAATAGAAGCGCAAGCAGTGCCTAAAAGAATAACAGAGGTTTGTTTAGGAGAAGACATTTTGTTTATAGTAGTAAGAGCGGAGTGTGAAGAATTCGGTTCTGAAGAATTAGATGTTGTATTAGAATTAATATTAGACGATAAGTTAGCAGGCGAGGTAGCGGTATCGGATTTATATTGAGTTAAAGAGGACTTTGAGCGGGGTGATTGCGAAGCGGTGCGAGACTGAGTAGTGTGCAGTAATGAATGATGTCTCTGAAAACACACAATGCAGTTTCGAGTGGATTTACATTTGTTAACAGAGTGCGTACCAAGACAGTTAAAACATAGAGAATTAATTTTCACATAATTACGGCGGTCAGTAACATTTTGTGCGGTAAAACTTGGACAATGATACAATTGGTGCGGTTGGTTACATAGACGACATTGTATATTGTTATTGTTAGGCGGAGATTGACACTGAATATTTTGAGGATATATTTGATAAGAAGATTTATCAGGCGGCGGGGTGGTTAGTAAAACTTTCTTATTACTAGGTTTGTATGAAGACAATTGATCAGATTTAGAATAACTTGTACTAGAAGAACTGAAAGAAGAAATTATTTCTAATAACCTACACTCTGATTTCACAAACGTAATCAAACTTTCGAAAGAAGGAAACGATATACTGCGGTTCTTAGATTCAAATTCCTTGCGTGTATGGTGATCTAATTGACGAATGGATAAACTAAATAATAAGAAGTCTGCGAGATTAGTTAAATTCATTTTTTGTAAACCAGTGATATTGTCATTAGTTTTAGAAATGAATTTCTGAAGCGAATCTAAAGTAGGTTTGGCGGGTACAGTGTCAGGTTTAATAAGTTCCTCGAAAAAGTGCGATGCCAAAACTCTGGAACTTTCGTAGCGTTCTTTTAAAGAATTCCAAGCTAATTCAAAATTAGATTCGGACAAAGAATAATTTTTGACTATTTCTGCGGGACGATCAGATAAAGTAGATATAAGATAATGCATTTTTTCTACTCCGGTAAGACGTGCGTTATTCAAAATCAAACTACAATACAGGTCTCTGTACCTTGGCCAGTCACGTATGTCCCCTTTAAAAGGTTTTATTTCAAGCGGTGGTAAGTTGTTATGAGGACGGAAACCGTGACAAGTATAATCTGATTTAGGGGAAGCGGGAGGATTGATAATAGATTTGGAACTTGTTGAGGATTGAATTTTATCCATGGCGGTAAGAATGTTGCCATAAAGTGAATCGTAGGCGGATAGCGGTTCATAATTGATATCATATTCATCATGCAACTCTAACTCAAGGGAATTGATTTGGTGAAGAATGGTTTCAAAAGCATTGCGATCGACGGTGCGGGCGGAATTCATGAACTTATTTTGAAGATTTTCATTATTTTCAAGACCGGCGATCATGTCATTAAGAGACTGAAGCCTTCTAAATAAACTCTCCTTCTTGGCGGTTAGCAATTTTAATTGCTTAGCAATTTTATCTCCTGACATGGCGGTGGAAAGAGATAAGAAACAAAAAAAAATATAAATTAAATTAAAATAATAAAAGAAAAAGCGGAAGGTTTTATCGATGTATGAACGATAAAGATGAAGTAAAAAATAATGTAAGTTTTAAGATACGTAATAGAAAGAATAAACCATAATATTTCTAATAACCTACATTCTGATTTTACAAATGTAATCAAACTTTCGAAAGAAGGAAACGATACACTGCGGTTCTTAGATTCAAATTCCTTGCGTGTATGGTGATCTAATTGACGAATAGATAAACTAAATAATAAAAAGGCTGCGAGATTAGTTAAATTCATTTTTTTGTAAACCGGTAATATTATCATTAGTTTTAGAAATGAATTTCTGAAGTGAATCTAATGTTGGTTTGGCGGGTACAGTGTCAGGTTTAATAAGTTCCTCGAAAAGGTGCGATGCTAAAACTCTGGAACTTTCGTAGCGTTCTTTCAAAGAATTCCAAGCTAGTTCGAAATTCGATTCTGACAAAGAATAATTTTTGACTATTACTGCGGGGCGATCAGATAAAGTAGAGATAAGGTAGTGCAATTTTTCTACTCCNTTTTAAAATGCGTAGATCGGCGTGTAAATAAATATAAAAATATTTTATAATTAGGCGAGTTAAGAGACTATTATAAGAAGGCGAAGTGGGATGTTTGCTATGAAGCAGAAGTTCATTGTATTTTAATATTCCTCCAAGATTAATCAGTCTGAAAAAATCTAAGAATGGTGAAAAATGTTGAACTTTCAAAGAGCGGGGAAGGTTAGATGAAATTAATATAAAATTTAGATGAAAATAATGACGTTGATCCAGAAGAATACAAGTGTTTTGAGCAGGATTTAATTCAACAACAAAAGGCGGACCAATGTTTTTATAATTGGGGTATTGTGTGTTGTGAACAAATCGCAATATAAAAGCGGGTAATCGTTGAAGTTTACTATGAGATGAAATTTTAAAAATGATATCAGAGAGCGGTATATTTGGCGGTGAATCAGGTTGAAACGTGGTAGCGGTGGGTAAGAGTAAAGGTTTTACTGCTAGCAGATTCTTTAACCAATCTGAGTTAAAATCGGAAATAGGAGGTTTCCATGACTCAGGAGGTTAATATGCCCAGGGAGGTCCATCAAACCATGACCTGAACAATAATAATGAATTTGGACTAAGTCCTATTGAAGCGGTGTAACTAATATTATATTTAGTATTAGGTAAATGAAGCCATTGAGAAAATGTAGTGCAGTCTAAAATAGATGTAATTCTATCAGGGATATATATGTTTAAGAGATGCGGTGGCTTACTTAGCCAAGATATAACAAAAGTCAAATTGGAAAATAAATAAGAACTATTAAAAGGCGGCGGATTGATAGGGCAAAAGAAAGAATCGGGTTTAGGGTCACATCCTATATCAAGAACCTCGAGAGCGTGATCATCAGAATTTCTAATGACTAGAGACGAAGAGGTATTTGAGTTTTTAAATATTGATAAAAATGCAGTGGAGGTACTCTTACACTTGTTCAGAGGAAAATAAATATTATTAAGAAGAGGGCAAGAGGGCGTTTTAATTTCAATTGATTCCAATAGTGAATCATCAACACCTTCTAGAATATCATAAGCATCAGAATCTCTTAACATTGTGGCGATGTAGTTACCATTTTTATTGCGGCGGAGGGTCTTACTAAAATGATCTTCCCTGAAGACATCATCAGGGTCTGAAGATAAAGTATCAGAAATATTCGTATCTTCCATAAAGCGTTGGACGGGTTGGTTTACTTTATCTTCTTCAGATAGAGTTTTAGAATTATGTACAGTAACTAAAGATAAATTAAAATTAGAAGAAGGTTGATAAATATCGAAAGTGATAGGTCCAATAATAATATGACCAAATATTGTGTTTAAGATTCCTAAGTTAATTTTAGGTAGGGAAGAATCATATTTAAGAATATGCGGGAACAAATCACAGCCTATCAGCATGTCAATAGGACGTGAGCGGTAAAACTCTGGGTCGGCGAGGTTAAGACCTTTGATATCTCGAAGAATGTGGTTCGGGATATCATTAGGCGGTACGTTGTGTGAAATATTATCTACAACTAAAGCGTTAGCGGTTAGCATAGGAGTGATAGATGAAAGTGGTCTTATACGGCATTGAGCAGAACCAGAGGTTTTAGCTACAGGTGTGGCGGACAATCCTGTAAATTGTTGATGAAGTGGTTGAACAGCTAATCCTAAACGATCAACCAAACTTTGGGAAATAAAAGTAGCGGTAGAAGCGGAATCTACAAGAAGTCTAAACTGAATAAATCTACCTTTATTATTCTGAATAGAAGCGCAAGC
>KZ651298.1:507049-519427 GCA_001010745.2 Gerris buenoi
GATACGATAGGAGTTGGAACGCTTAGTGCAACCCCAGAGTTCAATGCCGTATGACCATATGGGCTTAATTATTGTGTTATATATGAGTAATTTGTTATGTGTGCTGAGTTTAGATGTATGGTGTAGAAGTCTGTGTAAAAGTTTGTAGCGTCGGTTGCAGTCTTGTCGTTTAAGTTTTGTGTGGTGTGCCCAGGTCAAACGCCGGTCGAGGTGTAAGCCAAGGTAGCGGACGGAACTAGAATGAGGGATAGGAATTTGGTTCAGGGTTACTGGCTCACAAATGCCATGTCTCAAACTAAACGTTACATGGACACTTTTGTTTTCATTAATTTTGATTCTCCACTTCTTGAGCCAAGTTTCAAGAAGTAAGAGGTGTTCCTGAACTTGATCAGATGCTATTCTAGGAGATGTGTTAGATGATAAAATACATTTATCATCTGCAAAGGATGCTAAAGTGGTGGCAGGATGTTCAGGGATGTCGGAGGTAAAAATGGTATACAGTAATGGACCTAGGATGCTACCTTGGGGTACACCTGCTTTTATAGGAAAAATTGAGGAAGTGGAAAGGTTGTAGGAGACATGGTAAAAACGATTTTCAAGGAAGGACTTTAGGATTAGGTAGTAAGTGAAAGGAAGGATGCCCTTAAGCTTCCAAAGCAAGCCAGCGTGCCAAACCCTGTCAAAAGCTTGCGCTTCATCTAGGAAGACCGCTGAGCAGTACTTTTTCTGCTCAAGGGAGGAAGCTATTATGTCTACAACTCTGTGACACTGTTGGACTGTGGAGTGAAGGGATCGAAAACCTAATTGGTGGTTTGGGAGTGTTTTTAAGGAAGTTATTATAGGATTAATTCGTCGGAGGAGGAGTTTTTCTAGGATTTTACCCATCAGAGGAAGAAGACTGATAGGACGTATAGCTACTAAAAATAAATTTGTTTTTCAGAGGTCTTTCAAAGGAAGGTATAAGTGGTTAAACTCTAATCGATTTTTTGAAACCCTACAACTTTAACTTTGTTCCTTTCCCTTGAAACTGTGTAGTTTTAAAAGTATTAGGGATTGCTTGGTATGTGAATGTTAAGTTAAGAGAACTGGGTGTATTTAGGGTAAGTTGGAAAATGAGGAATTATCTTCTAGTTGAATGGGATTATTAGGGTAGAGAGTTTTTTTTTAACTTCCTTTTCCTTTTTCCTGCTTAGCTTCATTATGAAATAAATACCATAAAATCTCAAAATTAGAGAAGTCCCACACTTTTCGGGTACAATCTTCCCTAGAGACTAGAGAGTGGACGCTTTAAATTAAGCAGGTATCCTAATTGCTACACCCAAATGACTCATCATATTAAATACTATAAACTCTGAATCAATACTACGAACTACAATATTAGGGTGAGCCCACACTGTTTGAATAATATCATGACGCTTTAGACAGATAACCTGATTTCTACATCCTAACGTCTCATGAATGAAATAACATCTGAATCAATACTACTAACTACAATATATAGGGAGGGCCCTCACCCACACTGTTATAATACTATCATGGGGCTTATGTGCGCCTTAAGTGAGCTGGCACCCTGAGCATGACAGGCTAATTGCTATACAGTATTTTAATTGCTATACAGTATTACTCCCTCCAGTAGTGCCATTTGCTTATTATTATTATTCTAGCGACTGTACCAGTTATAACCAGAAGTGAAAGTTATATCAAATAATATATAATCACAGGTGCATTATGGCTCTAATATTGTTTTTATTTTTTAAATATTTTATTAATGCTAAAGTTACCCCGAAGTTAGCATTAATATTCTAAGCCCGAATTTCAAAGACGAAGGTTTTAACTTTCTCGAAAGAGAAAGTATTGTGATGGCACGAAAATTCTATTTTGACGGATTTACACGTTTTGAGGTCTCCTGGGTCCAAAAAAGTGTTTTTTTGTTTTTTAAATTTCGGTCCTGTCGTTTGTCCGTGCAGACGACCGGAGCCTAAAGTACTTGACCGATTTTGACGAAATTTTGCATTCATGTTTAGAAAAATCATATCCCGAGGCGAAATCGAAATACGAATTTCAACTCTAAAATTGAAGGGTGCTACCCCCTTGGTGGTATATCTAGTGATTAAGTAATTTGTAAGAAAACTAATTACTAGACTTACCTAAGGGATGGTGAGTTGAGGTGGTAGGTAAAGTGGTTAGCGGTGAGCGGTGGCGGTAGCGGGGTGGCCTTGAGCTGCTACAGACGTGGTTTCGCCACTCTGTCTTGACAACTGGCGTTTGGCGGTGAGCCGTGAAAGAGGGACACCATAGCGCTAGTATCGCCTTTTCTATCGCTCCCTTCCTCTAATGTAAGGGCCGCGTTTGTACACAGAGGCGTAAGCCTAGTGATTAGTGATTACTATATCTCACAAACTCTCATCATTAAATATCCACCAACTAGAGTAATTTACAGTTAATCCCACATTCAGATCATATTCACCTTATTCCCTATTATAAACGAATTTCGCTATAATATAATACAAGGGTGGGCACGCATTAGGTCAACGAGAGTCCCAAGCGGGTTCACCATATATTATAAAGAACCACTCCATAGTAAAAGAAACGTAAAAAATTTTGAAGCGGTAACATTATGTAAGACCTCACTCATTAGTCAATATAACAAGCCAGTTTAAAAAACATGAAATAAACGAATTTCAATTTTCAATGGGAGCCGCTCTTAACTCAACGAAGAGCTGCATTTGCCCACCCCTGGATAAAATTTAAACTAATTTTTTTTTTTACGCAGGAGAATGATTTTCTCTGCCGTAACCGATAACTAGCTCAGTTGGTAGAGCGCTACACTGGAAATGTCCTGGCCCCGGAGTCTAACTTTTTTTGTATTTATCTTTCTTTTAAAGTTTTATTAAAGCTGTTGTAGTGTGTATTAAAGTTTGTGTGGTACTAAAACTACACCATAGCTATTGTAGGTCAGGTCAAAGAACCTTAATTTTTTCCATTTTCATAGAAACGGCCTAAAAACAATGTTTTTGTAAGTACGTAATAATAAATAAAGCATGAAATGTTGTTATTTTGTAAGAATATTAATTTTGATATTTAGTGCGTTAGCTTTCTTCCAAGTCACGAAGGTTCTTGAATATTACATAACTTTTTCTGGAGCTATAACTTATTTATATTATTCATCTATTATAGGTATAGCTTACATATATTTATTCTGCACGCACTCTTGACCGTATTGCGTTAGCCAATTATATAATATAATTAAAAAAAAAATATGTTTGTACTTCCACTTTTATTGTTAACTTCTAATATATATAATATTAACTGTAGGATCTCTTCCCCTCCCTCCCGCTATAATAGAAATATATCATGGAATAATGTATTGCTTCAACCATTTTGTTTCCACATCCGGGGAGTTGAACAAGAAAGCTCGGATTTTAAACATGAAGACAGATCACGTAGGTGGTTGCATTGAACAAACATAGTACACGTTCAGTTTAACTTACGGTGGGGGTTCGGCCTCTTTGTACTTGACATCTACATGACATGTTTATCTGTTTGAAACATGTTTTACCTCCCTGGGATACGAAACATCGGATATCAGTGGATACAGTTTAGGAGTACGTACACTGTATCTACTTGGACACTCAGTCCCCTTCTTGGTATGTACTTATATTTATTGAAATGATCTGATCTTTTATTGTCATAATGATAGGATTATCTTAATAATAATTCAGTTTTTGTTATGTAATGCAACTTTTACCTGTGTTAACAATGTCAAATATTACCAATAGTGGGAGAAGTAATAATGCTAATTTAAATAATATAGTAATTTGCCGAGTATTAGGTGAAGAGGTTTAGTATATCTATATTTGGACTCGCCACATCATCGAGTAATATATTACGAGATTTATTAAAAACAAATTTATTTTTGTTAGATAGGAGTATAGGAGTATGTATGGATTTCACCTCAAAGGATTATAATACATTTTTTTTTCCGCGTAAACTAATACTTATTTCAGCAATTTAATACCGTGTTTTTTCACACTGCAATAAGGTACACAATTTGTGTTAGTGAGAGACACCAAGGGATGAGGAACTATTCCAACATCAGACACCACGTCAAACATGTTGGCTCGGCATTAAGGTGCGTTACACCTGACATTTATGTCAGATAGAAATCTCAGTAGTGTAAACACCGAAAAATTTATGTCTGAGATTTATGTTTTTACTCTCAGCTATAAGTGTCGACACTTCTATAATAAAATAACAGATGTAAACACCGATTATTATATTTTTTTATTTATGGTCAATAAAACTTCTCAGTTTTATTTAAGTTTAATAAAACTTCTCAGTTTTATTTATAGTAAATAAAACTTCTCAGTTTTATTTATGGTTAATAAAACTTCTCAGTTTAATTATGGTTAATAAAACTTATCAGTTTTATTTATAGTAAATAAAACTTCTAAGTTTTATTCACGGTGAATAAAACTTATCAGTTTTATTTTTGGTGACTAAAACGTCCGGTGACTAACGTTCATTCTATTCAGAATGAATAGAACTATGAACTTGATTACTTAACCGTCGCTTATCATTTGTTCTAACTCATTGTTTACAATGTTCTGATTAGGCTTAATTTAAATAAAATTATAAAAACAAAAAAAAAAATAAATTAGAAATTATTGTTAAATATACCATAAATTTAAATACAATTTATGGCATATTTACTAACTAGCTCGTCCATTCGCTCCTTGGAACGACCAACGAGTATCTTTAACTGGGTACCGAACTCACTATGTTTACGAAGATGGAGCGTTCCGTGTTCACACCTAATAAAGATCTGCTCCGAGAGTGCATCGCTACACGCTATAGACTTTACTCCACTTACATCGGTATTTAATGTTACAACAACAAACAATATATTGTTTGTTTTGTTAAATTTAATCATAATATATAATAAACCGACCTAATGTATAATATATTCTACCTCACTTTTAACTACACTATAATAGTACTTTTGTATATACTTTTTATATTACATTATCAAGTACTTCTGATCACTTCAGGTCGTGTTTGTAAATCATATTGCCATTCTCGCCTAAGGCCATTAAAACCTATTTTCGAGAATGTTTCTAAAAGTTGGTGAAAGATCAAGATATGGTGTAAGTATAAGGAAGGGAACTTTTGTTTCAATTTAAGGTCATTTATGAAAACGGAAATCAACTACATTCATGTATTTATATGTGTGTGTAGAGGGGCTCTTACTGTTGGCATTAGTAGAAGACCTGCGCGAGTTTTTTTATTTATTTATTTTTTATATAAAATGAATCAAAGAGTTTATGCCGGTTATAATTGGTCGATTCCTAGACTCTAGGTCTTCAAGCCGCAAAGCCGCATTGGTGAGATACTAAGGAGTTTTCCTTCTTTGATCGTTTTAATTCTAAAAAGAGATCTTTACTTTTACTGTGATCATGTTTTTTTTTTTTTTTTTTTTTTTTATTTTGTACCAATGAATAATGTAGGAACTTCTTAGAATATGAAAAAATGGTTTCTAGGGGAAAAGAATGATAGCGTTTTGTTTTTCAATCAAGTGAGCGTCTGCATATAAACGTTATGTCATGTAAAGGTTTTGGTCTAAAGAGAAATCCAATCCAACTTTGAACCTGAGGATAATGTTTAATCGCAATTGTATTGATTAATTATAAAATATAATTACATTTTTTATTTTAAGGAGTGCAACGTATTGCAAACACCATTAATTTGTTTCTGCTTTCTTGTCAATATACAAATAAACATTCACAATGGCTTTATATATTTTGTTTTGTTTTTAGGGTCTATAGACAAAAAACAAGGATCCTCCTGCATTCAATAATGTATTATAATAATAAATAGCTCATTAAGTAGCGTTTATTTAATGAGCTCAGATACTTGAAATTTATTTGAGACCATTTGTGAGCTGTTTTTTGTCAAACCATCCATATTTCTTATACATGGGATGAGTACTTACAAAAAAAGTCTGCCAATTAGTGTGGCATACATAGCTGCCTCGCTTTTTAATGTTCACTTTTAATTTTATACTTTTAAAACCTATTATTGTTAAAGATATAGTTGTTAATAATAAAGAAAATAATGGGTGCAAATTGCTTAAACTTATACCAAAATTTCATTGAAATTGGACCAGTAGTTTTTAAGTGCTGGTTTACAAAAATTGAACGACAGACAGACAGACAGACCGACACGGGACCCAAAAATGTCACGTGATGTCTGATACATTTTTCTGTCTTAAAATATTCAAATCAGAGATATAAAAAAGTTTCTTTTTTCAGAACGATTTCGTAGCTAGTCGTAGTTAGTTCGTCATAGCTAGTTCGTAGTTAGTTACCTTTGGTTAACTCGGAAGCGAAATAATAAATGAAGGCTGTTTCGACTCTTTTGATTTCATAATAAATACGTATGTACCCATATTATTCGTATTTCCAAAAATAAATTGTGAGAAAAACATGATGATTGCAATGGAAGTGGCCGAATTTGGGAAGGAATTATTTGTATTGTAAATTTTAATAAATGCTCAATAATTGCATGTAACCTGTAAACCCTAAGGAACGAACAAATAAAACATAGGAGGAAGTAAATTTGTTCTCATATATTAGATGAATGGTGATCTCTCAAAATGTATTTTATTGTCCACAGTGGCCATTAGGGATGTAGGTAAGAAACAAAACTAGATAGGGAAAACGTGAAATAGGAGAGTTTTGTTTATTACCTACATTCCTGATGACCTACTACAAATAACATAATGTTCTCATAATACATAAATAACATAAATAAACTATGTTCTCATATATTTATGATAATGTTTAGTACGAGTTGTATCTGTCCGATGCTTTTATGAGCGTAGAACATAATTTATATATTTTTTTACTTTGGTTTTATTGAATTTATAGTTAATGAACAATCATGTGTAAAAGGATAATTTTTATTTTAACTTAGAAAGTACTTTGTTACATGGCTCGATCGCGATAGAGGATTAAGCGCAAGAATAGCGTTGCGAGAAGCTTAGATAATGAACACCTCATGTTTCTAAGGCTGTGTGAATTATGAGGTTGCCTGTTACTTGAAATGTTAAAAGACAGAAAGAGCCAAGTGAAGGCAATGAATAATTTATAATTATGTTGTAAAATAGTGTGAAAATTACGTTGCACATGCCACATGGCTCTACCGTGTTCAGACGTTATTCATACGTTTCAGTTCCTTTTTCTGTGCCTTCTCCCTTGTCAGAATATTGCTTATTATCATTATCAAGTAAAAAGCCTCCCTTAGAGCCTTAGGTAAAATGGAGGAAGTATGTTTTCAGAGGGAAGCCTCTTCCAACACTTTAACTCTCTTATCCCACGATAATATACTATACTTCCTCCTTTTCGGGTTAAAATTTCCCTACCAAAAATATTTCATTTTGTAATATACCCTTACCTTGGCCCTAGGACCCTTCCATCTTCGGGTTATTAGGTAGAGAGAGTGCTTCGAAGCTCTGGAATATAAATAATTTGTAAGGTCGAGAGTGAATAGAATTAATACGTAGTATTTGAGTAAGAAAGAAAAGTGGGGAAACCGAAAATTTGGAAAATTTTCAGTGAAAAACCTCACCGTTTTCTCATTATGTTCTGGAATAAACCCCGTCTCCAGTTTATATTAATATTTCATGAATCATTTTATCCTACTTTCCTTTCATTGCTGCTTTTCCACCAATTTTCGTATCCCTTTCTGTTTTCTGTTCCTTCGACCATCAAGTTCTACGCCAAGAAAGGGGGAGAAGGCGGATAATAATAGTGAACGAGTTATTAACAGCAAAAAAATAGAGAGATAATAAAATGACAAAGTTTAAAATGGGATAGTCATCATTTTAACATAGATTCAGTCGAAAAAAAGTCTCTGAAACCTCTAAAAATATAAATCAGGGAATATGAGGGTTAGAGAACAAATATTATTGTGAAATTGTGCTAAAGCAGATGTGTAAATGTTGTAAACAAAGTCAATAGACTGATTGCAGGAAAAAATAAATCAAGAATTTTGCAAAACCGTTAGAATTAAAATTGAATATTCTTTGGATATCGAAGTTAATGTAGTTCTATTTTTTTGTAAGGGTTTAGGACCTAAAATTAAATACTTTTTCCAAGTTTTCTTTTGATCCTATGCATCGAAGAAAAAAAATCATTATTATCAATATGTATTGTAGTTGTAGAGGATATCATTATAATTCTTTAGTACTTTTTTTGTTTATGGCAATCATTAACACTTTTCTAGGTATGTCGCAGTTCATTACACTATAAAAATGTAATTTCGCCAATCTTATAAAACTTTTAAGTGTTGGAGTTCTAGGTCTTTCTACCTCTGCATAGTAAATGATGTTACGCACGTTCCACCTCCTGCCCTAGAGGCATCTTCAGCTATGGCACAAAAACCATCTCCAATATGACGTGGTCACCACAGGAAGGCCTAGAACTTCATTATGAAACTAAATACGGAAGCCTATGCATTTTAAAGACTTAATTGATATTCAGATATAATTGAGATATTACTCAATCAGTGAAAGCCTTAGCTTAAGCTGATTGTCTCGACTATGATTTGATGAAATTTGCCCATGCTACTAAAATTAGTCGTGGTCCAATTGAAGATATTAGATTATAGTAATCAGCAGCTTACAATGGTACTAGACTCGGTCTTGAAATCTATTTTCAACCTTTACACTGCCAAGCCATGTGTCTTATCTCATTATCTCCTTCACTTCTTACAACCTTTTTGCTATTTCCTTGTAACGATTACAACAGTCTGAAAATTTTATTCTTTTTTTTTTTTTTTTTTTAATAGTTTTTACTTGCTTCGAGAAATGCCGGGTTTAATAACAGATTTAAGTAGGGTTGTAGAAATGGGATTTCTAGGGTCTTCTATGGAAACAAAATATAGGCTTACTCTATAATTTTATACACCTTAATACTTATTTCTAGATCATAAATAAAATAAACGTAGAATTAATGTAGCTATAATCCCATAATAATTATTTAACCTAGACCTTCAGATTATCTGGATAAAAAAGAGAAGTTCCTGTTTGGTTTTTTTAGCGACTTGTATTACCGGATCCTAAAAAATAAAATGAAAAATGTTTATAGACATTCTCACCTAAAAGTCTTCATTCCTTCTGGTTGTCCAATAAGTATGAAGGAACACTGAATTCGCTGAAACAAAAATTCCAACATAAGGATTAACATAATAAATATGTAAAAAAAAGAAGAGAAATATCACTTAAGTATCTAGATTTCGTATGGAGGGTATGGAGTATATTTATTAATTCTGATAAATATAACAACTTGTTACATTTTTAAATGTTAGCACTGAGTATACTCAACTCTTTTAACCATGTGAAAGTATTTAGGAGATTCCATGCCATGGTCAAGTTCCATAGTAATGACATTTTACAACTAAAGGTTAACCTGAATCGTTAACACATTGCACTGAATATGTACAAAATGCATTTGCTTTATAAAAGAGTCACGTGTTTTATTTTATTTATGACATGTATNTATTTAAACGTTTTTAATGTTCATTTCATTAACAATAACCAATTGCAGCAGTAGGAAGAATTCTGCTTTGTTATTTTGTTCTTAGAATAATATTTATTAACGACTTAATGTGACTTAATTTAACGTAACTTTAATAAATACTACTTAAGCTATTAACTACTTAACTAATTAAGCACATAATTCATTCAAATTATGTTTTAGGTTGGATTTGAGCTGTTAGTCCTAAATTATTTTACGATCTATAAAATAAATTGTAATAATTATTAAAGCAAACTGTGCAAGAAAAATGTTAAAGACTTAATGACCATGATGTGTAGCAAAGAGGAATTTCTTGTTTCTAAACACAATAATTAGCAAATAATCATAATAATTATTATTTATTATTCAGGGATTTATTACGAACTCGATAATGACACAAGAAAGGGTTCAAATATCGCAAAAATAAAATGTGAAAATGAGTGAGAGCTTAAAGTTTTTTATGGGTAGCCATCAGACAATTGAAAGAAATTAATTGTGAAATAAAGCATTTATCTTTGGTCTGAGATTATATCGAGTTAATAAGTTAAATTCAACTCATCATAATATGCATAACAACCATTGAAGAAACACCAAATTTTGTAGAAAAGTTCGTGGTCCTCCTGTGACCGCGTCTAGATGGGTGCGGGAGGTGATATTTTTTACCCAATATTGTTATCCTCAGTGAAGAATATTTTGTTCCAAGAAACTTTATAACGTGTGAAACGTTGTGATCTACCCTCATCGAGATTAGGTAAACGTAATGAAATGAAATTTGTCATCATTGGAAGACCAAGACCTTTATTAAGATAAGAATAGTTTCATTTCTTTGCGATAACCTGGTTATTATTGGAAGACCAACACCTTCATTAAGATAAGAATAGTTTGATTTTATTGCGATGACCTGGTTATTATTGGAAGACCAGGACCTTTATTAAGATAAGAATAGTTTAATTTCATTGCAATGACCTGTTTATTTTAACTTGATTATTATCACACTAAGCATTATATTCCATCCTTGGAACAAAATTATTAAAGATGCAACCTACATTAAATTATATATTTTAACTACCTCTATGTTAATTTTAATTTCTTTATAACAAATCTACATTGTCATATAAATAATATTCTTCAAACCTGAATTTACTAATTAACCCTTATAATCAATGTATTTCCCCCTTTTACACGTTTTGAGGTCTCCTGAGTCCCAAAAATGTCTGTCAGTCGTGTGTCTACTGTTTGTCTATAGTTTGTCTCCTTTCGTGTGTACACGACATATGGAGCCTAAACTGCTGGGTTGATTTTGACGCAATTTGGCATAGATGTTCAGAAAAATCATACCCCAAGGTGAAATCGTTAAATGAATTTTACCAATAAATTTTGGGGGGTACTACCCACCAAAACTGTGAACTACCGTGAAAAAAAAAAAACACAATAATTTCTCAAAAACAGTTATCCTACGAAAACAAAAAAACTAATAAATTGAAAACTCTAGGCTAAGTGATTATGAACTCATAAGAGGGAGTTAGTCTGAGTCATCTTCAACCGATTTTTTTATTCTAGTGTCTGTAAAAACAGAATTGCATTCTTAACTTTTCATCTTAACCACAGCTAATAAATTCTGCTTGCATTTATGCTAAACCCAATGCTTAACGGATTAACTTCCTCAAAGAAAAAAAATGTTTATTTATTTTTTTGTTTTGTTTTTTATGAAGGGTTGAAAATAATGTATATCCAGTTCCGATTCTCTTTGCTTATTTCTCGCCTTATTTTTTCGGAAGATGGTCTGAAGGCGAGAAAAACTTTGCTTAAAACTTTTTTTCCCCGTTAATAAAAAACTTTTTTTTTAAGGGTAAAAACAGCCAGCAAAATAGGAGAGTTTTGGAAATCAAGTTTATATATTCCAAGTGTTTCGAGAAAGCAGAAGCAACTTTATCCTTACTGCAGCTTATTAAAAACTAAAAAAAAAACTATGTTATAACACATATATATAGATGTATATAAACACATATAATAACACCTTCTATTCAGTGACTTGTGGCAAAAAGTTTGAAAAAAACCTAGTTTCGAATTTTGTTATTAAACATTTTTTTTTCTTGGCTAAATATTTTACCCTTTAAAAAAGCTACTTAGTTACATTAAGTAAGGTAGTAAAAAAGTTAATTAATTTTTTCGGCTCTAATTTTTCACCCTTGTAATAGGATAACGAGAAAGAGGATACAAAAAACAGCACAAACCCGGTTAAGTATGAGCTATTCTACACAAATTGTGTTGAGTTCATTTTTCCTTTACTATAATTTTTTTCCTGTAATATTAATATTAGTATTTATTCATAGAATAGATATCTGTTTGACGTTAATCTATTAAAATATGCATATATATTTATGTTGAGTTGTTCATAATTAGGTTATGAGGGGTTTCGACAGCTTGGTTTTATACGTACTGAGTTTAGTAATATGTATGAATTATATTTATGTCCGTTCAATTCCATTAAGGGTGATGCATTAAATCGATATTTAATATTAAAACATCGGTACGACATACTGAAACAAAACATTATCAAATACATGGTGATACTTTAATCCAATAATAATATATAATAATAGATAATATTATATTATGGGGTATAAATATTAATCTATTATTAGAAAGTGTCCATGTGATCATTCTTTACATTTCGAGATTATAGATAAAAGCTTATAGAATACATATTGACCTTTATTTGAACTCAAAGAACTAAAACTTTTAAATCCATTTACATATCAAAATAGATTTTTAGAGCAATCTTCTCTTTATATATTAT
>KZ651298.1:522494-535709 GCA_001010745.2 Gerris buenoi
CCAGGTTCCCGGTGTTGTTTGTATTTCATTTGATGAACTTTTATTTAAATTTTTAAAAGATTTCCAGACATTTGATGGAGTATTTTTTGAAAAGTTTAAGTTTTCACAGTATTGTCTCCAACTATTTTTTTGTTTACGTTTAATTATCCGTCTAAATTTTGCGTGTTTGCGTTTAAAGTTAATAAAATTTGTTAAATTTGGATGGTTTTTAAAATTTTGATAAGCGTTCATATTTTATTTGTTCACAGGTTAAATCCCACCAATGAATAAGGTTGGGGTTAGGAGTGGATGTAATTTTCCCCCCTATTTGTCTAATGCCCTTTGTCTAATGTAGGTTAAATTTCTTCAACATTTTCAGATTAATAACCTCAAAGCTATGATGCTATACATCACAAAACATTTATAACCATAGAACAGCTGAATTATGTGGTATCATTAACTTTAAAATGCTATTTCCCAGAAATGTAGGATTTTCAAATTCATGATGCTTGCATATGGAATACGATATAATGCATATTACATCTTTTTATAGACCAAGGTATAATGCATCTTACCACCTTTTCTCAAGAGGTTATAATACATTTTACCTATTTTTTTAAATAAGGTATAATGCATGTTACTGCCTTTTCTTAATAAGATGTAATCCATTTTTTCATTTTCCAAATGACACGAGGAAATCCTTTTCTAAATGAGACGTAATCAATGTTTTATATTTTTGTTTTACAAATGATATATACTTAATTTTATCTTATAAACTGGGATGTGATGTATATTTTAAGTTATCTTTTCATTTCTGAAATTAATGTGATAAATTCAAATTTAATATGGTTAAAACACTATAGGGATTATTTCTATACCATTAATAATAAAATGACATTCTAATGTTTTTCTAATAAAAACTCAATCTGAAAGTTGCGAAGTCTCTAAAAATAAATAAAATGCGTATTTATGATTTTTGTTGAAATAATAAGTCACTAACATTATTTAATTTTTCTGATAGGTTTTTTCATAAGTTTATGACCATTTAATTGGCCATATGAATAAAATTATTGTAAAACTTTTAAATATTTCGAAATAAAATATCTGTCAAATTGTGCTTGATATGTAAAAATGTACCATATTAAAAATTCCAATCAATAATTTTATTTTAAAAACTTAATTTTAAATATTCCTAATAGTTTCAAAGCATCTAAAAGAAAAGGGACTTTATTTTATATTCTAGCTAAAATAGACACTCTCAGTTACATTAAAATGGTAAGATTGCCCTGGGAACGATGTCAGAGCTAGGAGTTGAGTGCTTGCTTTCATACTAGTGTAAGGAGATTGAAAGAAACCCTCTCTGGGATAGGTTCAGTAGCCCATCTACTCCTCTTTAGTATTCACTTTTAAAGCTAATGATCCTTCTTAACTTGCCTCCTAACGCATTTTACAAGGCACAACCCATTCTGAGCATCTTCTTTCAATCCAAACCACTCTCAGCATTTCGTTTCTTACCATTACACTCTGTTTTACTCTTTTTTTAAAGCATCCAACCTACTTTTTTTTCAAAGCATTTCGAAATAACTAATTCCATCTCTATTTCCTTGCTTTTTTTTCAATACCTCATTTTTTCCCCCCTAATTTTAATAGAACTTTTTTTTTAAATTGTCTTCTTTCCCTTTTGAGTTTTATGGGATTAGAATGCAGATTTTTTCCTGCCTGAGATTTATTTTTAAATAATTTATTAGAATCCATTTTACCTCTTTTCACTCCTAAATTATTTCTGTTCTTAGCTCAATGTTGCTCTCTTTCTTATCCTACTCAGATATTAGTGGATTCTATTGTGGACCGAGGAACGAATTTTCTATAGTAATGGTGAAACATGTTACGATTTATTATTTAGTGTATCCTTTAAAATTGCAATCTCTGGTCATAGACATCGAACATCTTTGGATACATTTATGCTTCCGTGTCTGTCTGTCGATCGGTCGGTCTGTCGTTCAATTTTTGCAAACCAACATCTTAAAAACTACAAGTTCAATTTTAATGCACTTTGGATGGTAGGTTATAATTATCTCTTTGTGGGACCCAAATAAGTTTCAACCTTCTGCGCCTATTTGTTTCTCTTCCACATGCGCACAACATATAGTATTTACACCTATAGCTTCAAAAGTACTTATCTGATGTCTATGAAACTTTTATAGTTTATCGAAAGTAACCTGGGGATAGCCCCAGATTAATTTGAACCGTATACGCTCTTTAACTTTTGTTAAATTGATACTTTAATTCGTGTAAAAAATAAAAACAATTTTCACACATAAAAAAAAGGGGGAAATCAATTGAACCAATTTGACAATAATGGCTTGTAAAAGCATAACATCAATAAAATAGGTGGATAGGGTGCGTGGAAGCTATGCGCCACACCAATTGGCAGTCTATTTATAATAACTCTCCTAGCTAGCTTGCGTTGGCCCAAATCTGATCCCTTTCTTTAGCTATTCATTCATCACATATAGGTGAATTTAGATTATAAACGCGTGGTTTTAATAATAATATTTGAAGTAAAAAATCAAAACGATAGTTAGCCCAGAAATTTCGGTTCATAACGAATATTTAATTTTAACTCGAGATAATCACTGGTTTAAATAGAAAAAATTGTGTCCATTATAATAATAATACTTAAATCGCTACGATAGTTCCCGTTCCGTTTTCGCCCCGATAAATAGAGTATTTATTAAATTGTTAGAGGATGGGAAATTTGTCTCTTTACATGTGTGCCTATCTGCGTGAAACGTATCTTTCCCTTCTGAGATTCAAATTTACCAGATATTTATTTATATCTGTGTCGTGTCTAGATGTAAACTTAGGTGTGTAACCTGTGTTCTGGCCAGTTGTGTTTAGAGTGCATGCAAACTACGATTTAGACAAATTCCAAGTGTATTATCGGCTAAGAAATAGATTGACAGAACAGGTTGTGTTCGTGGAGGGGGGGTATTTTTTTGGAAACACCAGCATCATCCACAATGATAACATCATTCACCATCACCACCAAAAGACCTAGAACTTCATTATGAAACCAACCACAGAAGCCTATGAATTGTAATGAGTTAGTTGAGATTCAAATATAATTGAGATGTTACAAATTTAATTTTTAAGTTTTTGGTAGTCTTCATAGTACGGAAAGTTTAATAATCAATTTAAATCAAATTATAATCATTAGTAATAATACTAATTTCTCTGTCTGTCTCCCATTATTACTAATGATTGTAATTTGATTTAAATTGAGATATTACTTAATCCGTGAGAGCTTAAGCCTATAAGCTTATTGTCTCGACTAAGATTCGATGAAATTTGTCCATGCAATTACTACAATTAGTGCGGTGGTTCAATTGAAGATATTAGATTATAGTAATTAGCAAGTATATAATGGTACTAGATTTCCAAAATAGGCATGTGTATTATCAGCTTAAAGATAACAGGTTGTGGTCGTAGGAAAGGTAATTTTTTTTTAAACATATGTTTTGACTTAAGCGGAAATACAGTCTGTGTTAATGCAATAGAAAGTTTTTAATTTAAATTATATTATGATAATGTGTACATGGAGGATAAAGAACCCTCTTAAGCGATCAGCATTTCTTTCCTGTGATAACAATAAAACAAGTAAGGCGCGCTTCACGTAAGTACGTGAGGCGATAATCACCGGTTTCTGTACGATCAAGTTTAAATATTAAGTGTAATAGTTGCATATTCTTTTTCTACACTTCAAGACCTTTAAATTGATGTATAACATGCCATGGTAACTAAAAACTTTTTTTAGTTTGCCCGCCATATTGGCCGCCATCTTGAAAATGTTACATATGTTATTTTTATAGTTGCATATTCTTTTTCTACACTTCAAGACCTTTAAAATGATGTGTAACATGCCATGGTAGCTAAAAACTTTTTTTGGTCAACCGCCATATTGGCAGGGCCATCTTGAAAATATTAAGTGTATAAAGTCCAAAATTTGTCCAGTTGTCTAAAATTCCGAGATGTACATGTGTGCCAAATTTCATGTTTCTAGCTATAGTAGTTTAAGAGTTGAAACAAGCCAACGGACGGACAGACAGACAGACAGACAGACAGATAGATAGAGCCGTTATATAAGGTTTCTTTTTGTACTTTGTACAGAAACCTAAAATTAACAGCAAGGAAGAACAAAGAAATATTCTTTTATAATAAAGATAATGGCTATAAATTACGAACGAATACAATCCGTGCGGGCCGATAGCAATATATATATTGAAAACAAGAATAGCCTGTACATTACGGTAACCTACCTAACTCCAAAACCTTGGTGCGTAACCAGTTGCATGCTTTCACTATACCTATCCAGCTTAGACTAAAATAATGGTTTTTAGAATCTGAAGATAATCGGGCGTACCCTTAGGAATATATTTTGGTACTTCTTTAGATTGTTACTCCCCTATGATTTTTATTTAGAATATAAATGACTGAATCCATACATATTGACAAAGGGATGTTTTCTCATGAACTTTGGGAAAAAGGAATATCACATTTGCGTTTTTATAAGTGGAGAAATTGTCTAAAGAAAAACATTCCGAGTACCTTCTAAAGAAGTGCCTATATTTTATTTTATTTAAACCTTTTCAAGAATCAAAAAATCCAATTTTTTTAAGAACTAAAAATCCTATTACAGGAAAAACTTTTAGCCCCAATTTTAAGAAGCTAAAAAAATGATAAGAACATCAATTTAAATTCAACATTCTTTAAATATTAAACAGTTCCAATATTCTAGAATCAGAGTTGGTGAAGAAACTCCTAAAATGTTCCAACTTATTAAGGTCAGAGATGGAAGTATACATTTTTAATGGAAAAAGTACTTTTAATTTAGAAGATGAGGTATCAAATAACTCGAAACGATCCTTTTGATTTATAATTAAAGTACTAAAAGAAAAATAAAACTTAAAACTTTTTCCGTCCTCCGTTAAACATTATTTAAATAATTCTCTTTACTTTAGAGCCATTAAAGAGGTTAATTTAGTTACAGATTTTTAATGACTTATTAAGTGGGGTTCTAGAAATATATCTATTGACTCTCCACTTTTTTTTCAGAACATTTAGAGGGAATTTTTCATGCATTAATAATGATAGTATTAAAAAATTTTATTTCCGTCATCATTGTACACCAGTTCATAAATTGCATAATGATATTATTTATTATCATTAACTAGGCTTTAGTGAAGTAAGTACTAGTTGTACAAACAAAATAAAGTGCGCCTAAAAACTTTTTTTCTCTCATGAAAATACATTTTTAATTTGTTGTGGTATGTTTTTTTTCGTTTCTATGAAATCAGTTTACGAAAATATTTCATGAATTTATATATAGAAATGCAAGCTAGATATAGACGATTTTTCTTCAAAGATGTCTAAGACATCTTATTTCGATTAATTTTGCTTCCGACCTTACCGAAGGTAACGGAAGCTATGCGATAGTTCTGAAGAACGAAAAATTTTTAGGTCTCCGATTTCAAAAATTCCAAGACAGAAATCGGTTTTAGACATCAGATATCATTTTTGGTTCCGTGTCTGTCTGTCGGTCTATCGTTCAATTTTTGCGAACGAACAACTACACGTAAAATTTTAATGAAATTTGGGTGGTAGGTCATAATTGGCCCATTGTTGGTCCCATAAAAGTTTCAACCTTTTGCGCTTATTTGTTTCTCTTCCAAACGCGCACAAACATACATTTATTTACACCTAAAGCTTCAAAAGTACTAATCAGATTTGAATGAAACTTTTATAGTTTATGGAAAGTAGCACGCAGATAGATCCAGGTTAATTTGAACCGTCAGCGCTCTTTAACTTTTACTAAATTGATACTTTAATTCGTGTAAAAAATCAAAACAATTTTGACAGATTGAAAAAAAAAACAAAAAAAACGGGGGAAACAATTAAACCAATTAGACAATACAATAAAAAAAATCAATATAGCATGTGGGTGTATAGAATGCGAGGAAGCTACGTGCCACACAAATTGGCAGTCTATTTTAATTTATTTATCTTATTTTCCTCTAATAAATATATGAAATTAATTGATGTACCTAATATGTAAAAGAACAGTGGTGGATTCCATGCACGTAAAAGCAATCTAAAAATAACTCCCAACTTCTATATGAATCATTTTTTTATTTGCCAATTGTAAGCCACAGCTACAACAAAGCCGAGCCCCCAGAAAGATCAATGATTAATTTATATTTATTCTTTTTAATGAGCAGATTATCCGGGGTAATGTATTCAGTCCCGGACGTAAAAAAAGGAACGGAAAAATTATATTCCTTTTAGTAAAAAAAAAGGAATTTACACTAAAAATACTTTGAGACAAAATTTACATCCTGTATCTCGCATTGTTTTCTTTGAAACGTTACCTACATCACGCATTTAATGACGTCAATATTGTTCTCTAAGACAATTCGTTGCTTAAAAACGTCATCTCAAGAACGGTTAACTAAAAGCTGACTATATAAGCTGGGGTTTCGTCATAGTCTGTCGATGACATCATTTCTGTCTACCTTAACGCTAACCCTCAGGGGCGAATAAGAATTCTATTATACTCTCCCAGTCGGTATCTCCGGATGACAAAGGATCCATTTGTCAAATACCTTACAATAATATAAATTACTTGGAACTGACTGGTAGTCTGTTTGAAATCCCGACCAAGGTTCTCTCTCTACCTGGAAATATTGAGTAATTAGAAAGATAAATGTCTTTTTAAACGGACTCTTTGAAGACTATAAACACTTTAAAGAAAGAAACTGTCGATGATTCCTTCTTTGATTAAGTTTAGGTGACATCTCTCAATACAGAACAGGATTTAAAAAAAGGCCGTTTGTACGATTTGATTTAACCGGAAATACTTTAAAGATCAGCACATTGCTATTTCAAGTGCTTGATAAACCCTTTTGATCTCCTTTAATGAAGAGTCGATTTGCATTTAAAGCGAGCTACAAATCTTAAAGTATAGGTTTATAGAACCTTGGGGGTTTCGGCTGACTTCAATAGTTTCTTAATAGAATCCCCGCTTTAGATGAAAATACATATAGTATATGTTGTATAAGTAATCTTTTTACTATACATGTGAATTACTCTTTTTTTCAATTTAGAGTAGGATGTGGTTTTATTTATATTTATTCAATAATATTATATACTAAGCTATTATGTGAAAGTCGAATGATCTAATAATTTGTTGGTGCATCCATTCTATTTATCGTACTGCAAAAGGTTTATAAGATTTTTACCTAATAGCGAAAGCTGTAGTTACCATAAGCAAATAAAGGTAGTCAAGACTCTATTTTAAGATTTAGCATCATTCATTGAATGAGTAAATATCATGTAAAAGTTCTTCTTTTCTTTTATTTATTCTTGAGTTTAAGTTGGAAATAAAAGTTGTTTCTTCAATAAATACAGTAAAATATATAGAATGACTAAATACATGTTTAAAGGTCGCCTGAGTCCAAAAATAAATTTTTATTAAATGGTCATAGCCTGTCGACGATGTAGACGCGTAAAGCCTATAAATAAAAATATTTTGACGCAATTTGACCTACATATGAAAGAGGCGCAAACGGGCTCAGAAGGTTGAAACTTATATCGGTCCAACAATGGGCCAATTATAACCTACCATCCAAATTTCATTAAAATCTGACGTGCAGTTTTTCATAATATGCTGGGACAGACAGACAGACAGACACGGAACCAAAAATGATCTCTGATGTCTGAAACAGATTTCTGTTTGAGAAATTTTTAAACCTGAGACTTAAAAAATGTTCGTTCTTCAGCACAGTCACGTAGCTTCCGTTACCTTCGGTGAGCTCGGAAGCAAAAAAATCTTATGGAATCATTTTTTCCTTCTAAATTTTTAAGTCTACTTTATTTTTTTAAGTTAAAAAAACATTCTCATGTCGAATGTAGATGCTACACGCTCCTGTTTTTCTTATCTTAAGCCTCAGTAATGCAGTGTGCAAAAATCAAACTGACGCTTGATGTTTCTTTTTATTCATATTTAATGGTAGAATTTTAAAATTCTCTGCCATATACAAGTCACTTACGACATGAATCAAGTCCGTGTTTCCAGGGATTTTGTTTCTAAGAAATCCCACGTGTATACCCTTTTTGAGTCTATTCCTTAAAGCTTATGTTTTTTGCACGTGTGTGCGTGATGGAAAACATCAATTTCCTTAAGTTTTTATTCTTGTGTTCGTTCTCTTTTTTTTACCCTTGAAAGAATAAGGATAAAGGGAGTAAAAGACATTTCCAATATACATCAAAACCAATCACTGTAAAATCAATACCAATATCGGAGTAAGGAATCCAGTAGTTGAATTTCTCTTTGCTTCATTAAATATTGATGCTCTATTCCTTGGAATTGCTTAGGCTGCTTGCTCTCTTTTACCGTCGTTTCTCCTGCATCCTCTTCTTTTAGATCGGGGTATCTTCTTCAAGCAAGATTATCATAAGACGTTTTCAGTGCCCTTCTAAAATAGGGAGTAAGGAATAATCCATTACTTAGAGTTATAAATAAAACCTTATAGAATAGGTATGTGCTTTTATATTTCCATCTATTTCAGTCTCATGATTAAGCCATTATTGGCTCAATCATGAAGTAATTCTATTACAAATTTAACTTAGTACAGTATACATGAGTGAAACTAGTTTCTAGAAATATTATTATTACTTCCAAGCTTATTAATGAAAACAGAAGCAATTTAATCATTCCGAACAACGTAACGGTTTTATGCTCTGAACATCTGTTGTTGTAATATGTGTGCCATACTAGTTGACAGACTATGTTAAATAATTTATGATGTTAATAAATGTTATCAGTTAAGGTTAATTCAACCTAATAACCTTAACTTATGACTGCTATTAAGAGGATACCTGCTTGTCCTCCATACATTTTAAAGGTTAAACTTCGAAACATCAACAACAATTTTTTTCATATTTTTTACTTTACCTCACTTTCTCCGAAGGTATACAGGCCGAGTATTGTTTTCACCCAAAAAATCCGAAACTGAGAAATCCATATTTCGGTGTTTTTAAGACGATTTGAGTGGTTTTTAGCAGGATATCAGTCTGTCCGTCTGTGTGTAAGTTTGTGTCACGCATTACTCTCACAGTTTATAAGCTAGAGAGTTGAAACTTGGTACAAAAATCAGTCCTTACACGTTATTTTGCTGCCCGGAAAATCAACATTTTTTAACCTAATTAATTGAGTTAGCAAAACTTTAAAAAAATTGTAAAAAATCGAAAAGTGGCCCAATCGAGTTGAAATGTGGCACGAATGCACCTCTTTATTAAACTTTGATGGCAAATAATACCAAAAGTATAAATACGTTTTTAACATATAGCATATCGTTGGAACCGGTTAAAAATAAGGAACAAATATAAAAAAAACCAATGAAATTCCACTAATTTGTTTAAAAGTTATAAGAGAATATAAGTATTAATTAGTGGGATACTTAAGTTTGTTTACATCTGTCGAAATACCGCCAAAATTCAAATAACAAAATAAAATAAATAAAAATAATGTATTATTTTATTTAAATAAATGATATTGTGCAGGAGAGGCCACTTCAGTGGCGTCCAAAGTGAGGAAAAGTTCCGAGGTACCCCGTACCTTATTTTTTTGTATCTTATTAAGCACAAGCTGGATGCCTGTGTTTCGCTGTGGAGTGTTTTTTTAGGGTTTCGAGGTCGTCCTAGAAACCCTTATGCTTTTGGTAGTGCGTCTGTCCGTCCGTCGCATCTTGGTGTATATCTCCCGACCTACTGAAGCTATAGACTTGAAATTTGGTATATAAGTTAAACTTTTTTGCCCAAAAACAGAAAACCTATTGCGAACTTTAACACTTTAGTTACCGAATTATTTTTTTTTTCAATGTTTTTCAAAATTTATACAAAACTTATTACTAGTACTGCCAATTAGTCGAGGAAAAATTAAATTTTATTTTTTTCTTCAGTGGTTTAGCAATAGCGGCGTGTTGCCATATGGCAACATTGGCTACTCAGAGTAAAAAACAGACATTTACTGGAAAATAATCATATTTTAATTTAAGATATAATTTGAGCTATTTTTGGCATTGAAGACAAAGAAAATTAAAGATAACATTTTATAATTAATAATTAAAATAATTTTGCAGTGTAATAAGTCTCAAAACAATCTATAGGCACAACCCAATACCACACTATGCACATATTGCTCTCATTATTGGCAAGCAATATTGGCCTATACAACGCCTTTTTCTGTTGCCTGGTAGTTTTTTTTTTTATATATAAGATTATACATTCCATCGAAGTTGATATTTGATACTTAGCAGAATTTTACTGGAAACAAAAGTCCTAATGAAGACAAAGGTCTGCCAGGTTTTCTTCTTGGAATGCCATATTTTCAAGTACATCATCACATAGCAATTTCNTAATTAAACAGCATTTTTTCTGTTTTTCTATTTTATCCCTCTCTTATGAAAATATGACAAAAGTGAACATAACAAAAATAACTTTACTCTAAAAGAGCTATCCAACGACATGCATCATGAAGGACATTTTATACTATTTTAACTTTTGTACCCCGTATCCTGTGTACCAATTTGGACCATTTCAGATTTTTACTTTCCTGTGGTTAGTCACATTGACCGTACTGCATTTTGTGGGGATGGGTTCAGCCGTTCAAGAGGAGTATGCATCCAAACAAATGCAAACTGTAGTATAAGAGCTTCGCTTTGCACAGCTCAATTATGCAATTAATTTGCAACTTATCTTGGGGACCTCACCCAAAAACAATGATCAATTTTTTAGAAACAGCAATAAGAGCATACACAGATTTTGCTTCACCAATTTATGTTAATGCAAGGAACCATCTTATGAAAATAATTGGCAAAATTTAATTCGATGCAATTATGTTAAGTATGGGTTATTTAAAAACAACACCTATTCGAGCTGAATCCTTTCAACCTCTATTATTACTTAGTATCAATTATCAATATCTAGCTGATTCTTAGTTCTTAAAATCAAACATCGTAGATTCAGAAATAATAACTCAAACACTCAAATTATCCAACAAAATTAATTTAGGGCATACATTTTGGAGATCTAAAACACCACCATTAATCATAACGAGCTATAACAAAGTACATCCAAAATTAATTAATATCCATCGAAACAAAATTATACTACTTTACTAAACCAATTTTACAGCCCTAATCGAACCATAAAAGTTTACTTCAAAGATAAAAGGGTATTTAAGTAACATAAAACATCAGTATTATGTGTAATCACATACATGAGTTGTGTGGAAAACGGGAAGAAAAAAAATCAGAAGATCAAAGAAGAAAAATCCTACACCCCTTTCCAAATAAGTTAGCCTATATCAAAGTAGTTATATCACATGACATTTCGACCATGTCTGTTTTATGCCTTATTCAGAAATTGGCCATGTAAAGCCATCAAAATTACCAGAATAAAGAGCAGTATTGCTCATGAAAGTAGAAGTGAAGTGAAGGCCATTTTACCCCCCAAAAAATTAAAACAAAATGGCAAAAAAAATGTCCCCCCCCCCGCTAGCCCAAAAGGACAGGTCTTAAAAGTAAGGCAAAACACAAAAACATGCGTCTCTATAGTCCAATGGTATTTCCGGGAGTTGATATAAATAAGTCAATTTTTTAAAATTTTAGGTGGCCGTAACTAGGGGGCCCCAAAATTTTTGTGATTAGAAAAATCGAAGTTGGGTATCATTTTAAAGGTATTGAAATTTGGTTCACAAAAATATATCGTGTTTCCATAATTGCGGCCGTTTTACCCCCCAAAAAATTAAAACAAACCGCAAAATAAAATGTCCCCCCCCCCGCTAGACCATAAGGACAGGTCCTAAAAGTAAGGCATATACACAAAAATATGGGTGTCTGTGGTCCAATGGTATTTCCGGGAGTTGATATAAAAAAGTCAATTTTTAAAAATTTTAGGGGGGCCCCAAAATTTTTGTGATTTGAAAAATCGAAGTTGGGTATCATTTTAAAGGTATTGAAATTTAGTTCACAAAAATATATCGTGTTTTCAAGATGGCAGCCATTTTAGCCCTAAAAGATTTCAATAAGCGCATACCGAAGATAGTGAAGAATAATAATGTATGCACATCTCGGTTTTTAAAAGTGAACAATGGATATTTTTGTTTAGAAAAAGAAATAATAATAATAGTAATTAATTCTTATGACCGAAGAAACCCTTTTAGTAACTTGCTAGCAAGTACTTGACGGGATTTTTTTTTTTCTTTTTAATTTAATAGGTTATAATATACCGTTGAGGAGCATTAAAATTATTTATAAAGCAAGAATATCTGAATGCCATTCTCCCCCTCCCCTTTTATATAACCTCTCTTCATGAATTTCAATTTCCATCTATAAATATCCCTAATTAATATTTGATTTGGACTACTGGAGAGCAATTTTAAGTATTGATTTTCCCGGAATATCAGAGGTATTTTCCTTGTGCACTCTCAACCCTCTCCCGACTAAAATTGGGATTAAATTTAATAAATTGGGATTAACTATAACAAATATATGTTTAAATTTTAAAGAGAAGCCTTTTTCCAAGTATTAACATCCAAAGTTCACAGTGTATTTTTATATCTTTTCCTCAAAGGGATTACATTTTCGAAAATACCTATTGGCAGGCATCAATAAGGATTTTATAATCATTATATTGGTTTTATTATAGTGTTTGAAAGGAGTAATGATAATTGTGTTAGTTAGTAGACATCGTTTAAGCAGTGGACTGAGAAATGTATCTTTAAAACCTGGCTATAAAATTGCCATGTTTTTGTGAAACTGGTCCCGCAGATAATATTGTTTTGACAAATTTTGCATATACATGGAAAATGGCCGTCATCTTAAATGAAAGATGGCCGAGTGGAAAATCCTTTTACAAAAATTGTTTTTGTCATGGAAGCTAACTTCCGAATTTATTTGTTCTAGCCTAATTGGTTCTAGAGATATTGTTGAAATCCTCATATGGATGGTCGCCATTTTAAAGAAAGATGGTGCATCGCAAAAAAATATTTCTTAGCGAGCACCTAAAGGGTAAGAGGAATCTCTATGCAAAATTTTACCTCTCTTACTCTCTTGTTATTGCCTTTCTATAGATATTGTGATGAAGTGAGGGGCTTTGGCTATTTTGTATATATAT
>KZ651298.1:549896-571690 GCA_001010745.2 Gerris buenoi
TTTTTTGCAGGTAAAAGAGGTTAAATAAATTTTTCATAATTTTGTAAGTGGTTTATTTTTCTTTATTAGGTTATTTTATGCCTTATTGGATTGTTTGTTTATTTCAATATAATTATTGAACCCAAGGGTACAGGGGTACAATTGTCAAAATTAATATTTTAAATAATGATGTACATCGTTCAAAAGCTCTTTAATAGTAGATTAATAATTGTTATGGAGTGTATATTATTGTTATGTTTATTTTTTCTTAAGATAAATTGAAAATAACTGTTTTCTTTAGTTTTTCGGATTTGGTCACAATAAACAATAAAGTAATAAATCGTTAATGCTAATATAACAATTAAGTACAAGATAGCATGCGAGGAAGCTATGTGCCACACTAATTGGCAGTGTATTTTTACTTTCTCTCTTATTTTTTTGTTTACTACACTGTATAATTTATTATTTTATATATGCAATTACTTCAGAGCCAAACTTCACTATATATATACATAAGTCATTCTTTTCCATTCGTGCCGATCCGATGCAACCCTTTGCCACGTTTCTCATCCGCATGTCTTCTTGAATTCTTCATCCCAACTTATTCTTGGCCTTCCTCTTCCTCTTTTTCTTTCTCTTGGGTACCACTGAATAACTTTCTTTGAAAATCAAGTGTACAAAGAAAGTTATTACAAAGCATTAAATATAGGTTACTGAATTTTACCCGTCGAATATAATAAGTGCTAATGTTATAAATATAAGTAGTAAATAAAATCATTATTATGGCTAATTTTAACCTCTGCAGAGAGAAGTGGTTCAAAACCCATCGCCATCTCTTAGTATTGTTGGTGCGGTGTAAATATTCAATAAAATAAAATTGAATATTGGTTCTTACTATTTTCAAATATGTTCATTATTATCTTCCAATAAAGCACGTATTCATTTAAAATCTAATATGTAATGCACATATTATGTATTCATTAATTGTGTTGTAAAGCACACCCATCATTTCCCCCTCTTCATTTTGATGCTTTAAATACATAAAATCCATTTAATTAAATTATTTTAAAAACGTAAAGTTAATCTTAAGAGTTAACTAATTTAATATATCCGAGAGGACTTAATTGTACACCCTCTCATATTTAATTATTTTCTTTTCTAAAGAGTACATCCCGTTCATCTCTACTTCATAGTACCATAACTTAAGAGATCATCAAGGTAAATATGTCGTATCAGACCAACTTTATGTCTTTTGCTCCGATTTTGATTTTTTTAAGTTCAGGTTGAAATTCTAAGAACTTGGTTCTACGATAATTTCATAGTTTTTTTTTTTAATATATATATTTCTTAACAATTAACGCTATTGAACACGTTAAAATAAAACAAGACATCATTACCTTAAATATCGAAGGATAAATATTTAAGTAGGAAATACGATACGTTAATACGCCCCCAAATTTGAAGATAAATTCATTTCTCGATTTCGCCTCTGGGTATGATTTTTCTGAACATGTATACCAAATTTCGTAAAAATCGGCCCAGTAGTTTAGGCTACAGGCTTCTGCACAGACGACAGAGAGACATTTTTTAAAAACCACTTTTTTGGACACAGGGGACCTCAAAACGTGTAAATCCATCGAATTCTCAAAATCGAATTTTCGCGCCATCACAATACTTTCTCTTTATATGAGAAAGTAAAAACGATCAAAATCGGAGCAAATAATATTAAGTAGGCCAATTACGATATATTTACCCCCATTAATTAATTATACTTATTATATGCTGTTTCAACAGTAGCTTGTTAGATGTTTATTAGCTCTATCTATATATCAATTATTCTAAAATAACATAGATAGATAGATCAGAAGCCTGATTCATTTAAATCTTTTGATGTAAATACATGTTTTTTCAGTCCAAAAGTAAATATAACCTATATAATTTAACCAATGCGTAAATCCAGTCTATGTTTGCGACTAGACTCTCCTGCATAGACTGTAGACGTGACATAACTACTAAACAAGTGACAGCTTACCGGGGGCTGGAAGGGAAACGTGACTGCCTATCCAGGCGAAACATCTTTAATGATCCGTAATCATAGTCTATGTACCATAATACCAGAATTTAAACCAATTGTCAAATATTCTCTGGAACTATCTGATTGTTATCTTGATTTAAATTATTTACATTCGCTCAAAATATTTACTGGATCAGTTTAAATCCCTAATTGACTCTTTGCAAAGCCAAAAGGCATTAAAAAGAAAGAATTTCTTAAAATAAAATTATTTTGATTGGAAATTGTACAAGAATTTTGGAAAACACACAAGATACATGAAAATTAAATAACCGAGTGGAATGAGGTAAAACATAATTAAACGTCATCACTCACGCAAGAATCAAAACAAATTTGATTCAAGGTCAGTTCGTTTACGTGTGTCATTGGTCCATTTAAGGCTAGTCCATATTCCACTTTTTCTCATTATTCTGCTTAATTGAAGAAGTATGATGAATAATGATGGGTGAGCCGTCGCACTGTGAAAGAAGTAGTAATGTGTCAACTTCGCTTCCTGTATCATCAACAGTATCCAATCGATTCCCGTAGTATGAGTTTTATTTCTTTTATGGTAAAATTATGCAGTAATAGACAAAATTTTGCTTCCAACCATACCGAAAGTAACGGAAGCTATACTAATAAACGAATGTTTTTTATGTCTCTAATTTCAAGAGTCCATCACATGAATCCGTTTCTGGCAAAAGGAAACATGTTTGGTTCCGTGCCTGTCTGTCGGTCGGTCTGTTGGTCAGTCCGTCGTTCAATTTTTGCGAACCAACACCAACATATCTTAAAAACTACTCGTCCGATTTTAAATATCATTTGATCAAAATTAGTCCATTGATGGTTCCATTTTAGTTTCAATCTTCGTGTCCATTGGTTTATCTTCCACACGCGTACAATGTTTTTTAGGAACCCAGGCCTGGTCAGTGGTTTAATTTTTTTGGAACCAACATATCTTTAAAACTACTCGTCGACGGGTGGAAGGCATAATTACCACACTGATAGTTCTATATAAGTTGCATTTGTTTCTTTTACACATTCGCACAAACATAAATATTTAATACAACATTAAATATTGTTAAATTCATGTAAAAATAACAAAAAATGTTACAGATTTTTTAAAAAAAGAAGAAACAAATATATAAATTAGACAATAAAAGGTTGTACAAGAATATCATCAATAGCGTAGTGATAGGATACGAGAAAGCTAAGTGCAACTAATTGGCTCACTATTTTTAATGGTAAAATTAACATTGAGTTTTCTCTTTTGTTGTCCCTATTCCATAAACTATTTTGTGGTTTGGTCGTTTAGGGTGTAATTAATTAATCATCTACATCTCCCAATAGCTGTATTTCTAACAGTTCTGGTAATTTTCATGCTTTGGGTTGAGAATGCTAATTTATTTTTAATTTTCTTTTATGTTATGCACTCTACATTTTTTCTTCATTAGAAATTTGCACACCGTTTTAGAACCAAAATATTTATTATACATAACATGAATAAACAATAAATTAACATTCTCAATCTAATTCATGAATTAGGATTGGTCAAATGACTTATTTATTTCACCCTCAACAAACGCAAAATTAACCTTTTTGTACTTCAACATCACTGTAAGAGATAGAGAAAGCTACAGTCGAATAAATGTACCTATATAATAGACTAGCTTAAGTATTTGGCGTTACCGGGGATGGGGATGATTTTTCGAAATCTCATGTCTGTTGTCATCTGATGGTCCACTTGATTTTCAGGACGTTTTGGGTGTTCGAAGAGCTATTTCCTTACAGATTTTCCATCATCATCCTTCAGCTTATTGGCAAAATTTGCAATTTCCCTGCGAAAAAGCATCCAGGAGCCAATTTCAATGAATAGTATAAAGTTGCTATGATATGGGAAATGTCTTCTTTCACACAGTATCCCGTGGGTTTAAGTGAGGTTGTAGCAATCTTCCTGATTCTTATGCGCGTGCTCGAAGTGTTTCTGCACATTATTCATTACTCCGGATAATCTCTCAATGTTGGGGTTCTTTTGTAGTCTCTTCTAAGTCAGTCTGCATCTTATGTTTTCAACCAGAAGAGCAAACCTTTCTTTCATATGCTAAGTACTGCGAGGTAAATGCTGTTGTCTCGTTAACGATATTTTACAAAGCGAAGCACAGCTTTGGAAATAACCATCCCATGCACGATGATTCTGCCTCACACTAAATCTATTTGCCTTCTCAGTTAGGTTACATTGTGGGCTGTAAGAGGGAGAGGTGTATGTGTATAGGACTTTAAACCCTACAATCCTCTACTTTTTTCTTAATTTCTTAAACGTCGTGATTTTGGTACATGCTATCTTTTAGTTTAGGTTTCGGCGCTAACGGCTCCCATGGTTCATCCTGTTCTATCTGGTTTGCATTGCTGTGGTGGTAAATGTTTTTTACCATTTTGTGATTATCCACATCCATAATAGATACTTTTCTAGGCGATCTTCAATATTCCAAAACATATTCGTATACCAGGCGTCAGGTTGATCAGTTAAGATTGCTGTTACTATATCTACTTCATCTTCAACATTTTTGCTTTCCAGGTCGATGAGTGATCTTCAACTAATATTTTTGTAACTTCAGTGCCCAGCGGGCTAATCTGTTTTACGGATCATTGAGGTTCTGTAGCCATAATAGAAGGATTGTGATAAGTAATAGTTTCGACAACAACATTCAAAATGGGAACGGAATTTCTCCCCTACCCATAATACTTCTAGGCACTTTAGTTCCTTGACTAAATATTTGTGTTCCGCACTCGATTGAAAGTGCGACTTGCATTGGCTATAACTCGCTCTTTTTAAGAAGAACTTGGGATAAGACCGTACCTAAGCCGAGGTGTGACGCCTTGGTATAGATAACTGAAGCCATAATCTAAGTCTGAGCCGATAAGATTGGATGCAGTTATAAGAAGTTCTTTATGTTACCTAAAAGATGGCTGATATTCGTCATTCCATACCCATTTCTTGCTTTTTTTCTACAACTCGTAAATACCTCTGATCCGACACATTCAATCAACCCTAGAAATTTCCCTAATTTGGCCCTCGTTTTGTTTCCTTTTTTCATTCAATGTTTCTGAATGGTTTAAATTTTAACCATAAATATTACCTTTCCCCGACTGACTGCGTCCGGTAGAAAACAAACTGAAACACTCTTATTTTGAAGGTAAAGTGTGTATGATTTCATTAAGCTCAAAATAAAGTGGAGTTTTGAATAATAATCGGTCCGAGACAACTCAAACTAACTTTCTCATCTAATTTAATATATAATATACATCTTCCTCATCTGTGCATGTGAACCAAACTTTAGGAACGCTCCTATTAACCTTTCGAAAGATGTGAGAGTCTTATAAACTTATTAGTTCTACGAGTAAAACTTACTCAAAGCAAAATTTATAATTAATTATCAAAAACCACAATAGTTTTGCTTAATGCAGACTGGATTCAAAAACTTTACTAGGTGCTCATCAAATCGTCTTAAGAATTGTCAATTTTTATCAAGAAACCAATATAAATTTTTCTCTTTGAGATTTATTGGTTAGTTACTTTTTGTTTCATCGTGTAAGGCACTTTTATTAAGCGTTTTAATAATATTAGTGTACACAGTACACAGACCAAATATGACTTAAAATTCAAAAAATTTAGCTCGAAGATACATAACTCTGCTTTTTTTTTTTTTAAAAAAAAAGAAAAAAAAAGCAAGTTAACAACCAGTTGGAAATTCCACTAGGTTAGTTTTTTTAATAGTTTTGTCTGATAACAGTATTTCTAGAACTAGATACGCATCCCTGACGTTTACTATAAGATATGAATAATTTAGGGCTTGTATTAACGATTTATGAAGCCAAAACGTTGACAATTTTTTTTCTTGCAGAATTTTCTGAAAAAGTAGTAATATTTTGTCAAATTAAAAGATGTTAATAATATATGGCGAATCTAGTTTCTATGTGTTTCTACCTTTTTGTACTACTTAATTGACAGACAAATTATTATTGGAACGAAGTTCCTTATGGCACGTTCTGGAACCCGGGAGTGAATCCGAAAAAAACGACCGTCACATAATCTCTATCACAAAACCAAGCGTCAAGAATTCTACCGATGACATAACTTGATTAAATGCGCTTTAAATGCTGTATGCATCGTCAGGGGTGTGGTGCATCGTAGTGTTGACTCGAAGCAAACACAGGATGTACTGACGACTGGAGAGAAGAACGGCGTATTTATACTGGTTTCCTAGACCTTAGATTGTACCTGGGTGTACAATTACGGGGGTGACACACTTCGCCACCCAGGTAGCGCCACCTGGTTGATGCCACTTGGTCCCGCCACCTGACTTGTGCCACCCGAGTTTTTACTTGAAGGAGTAGGGGCTGAGTGGCAAGACTTGGGTGGCGACGTGTGACAGACTCAATTGAAAACAATGGGTTGACCGGGTGGTGCCACTTGTGGGTGGCGGTTAGACCGTCGGACGGTCGACCGTTTAGTGCCCCCCGGCAGGTGGCGCTACCTTGTGTGACAGGTTCCATCTATTCTCATAGACGACCGGGTAGCGCCACCCCTACCCGGGTGGCGAAGTGTGTCACCTCCCTTACTCTGGGAGATCCTTTGTCCAAGACGCGGATTTCACCGGAAAACCAAGCTGTTTATTACGAGGCTACCCGCCAAAGCCTACGCACCAAGTTAACTTTTATAATACATTTTTTTTAGTAAAATGAACACCGTCACTGCTATGAAGTGATAAAGATCGCTAAATTTATTAAAGCGGACCTGAACGTTTAAAATAAAGTTTTTACCGATATCTTAACGTTCTAACGTAACGATTTTAATAAAACTTCTTACTCATCGTCTAATGTACAATTCAAAAGGGACGTAAAATCTCAACCTGATACGAGCAGAATTTTTTGATTAGGGAAGAGATATAGTATTTTAAATTAGTAGACCGGGTAGGTAGAAATATTCTATTTCCTACCAACTACGACAAAAAAAAGTTCGTACTTAGCAGTGTGATTTTATAATTCATATTTAAAGAAAAATGTAAGGAACTGCGTTCCTACCGGGTGTCATGGGACACCACTCGTATTTTTTTTTATATAAGTAATCGAGTAGTTGCCCAACGGCGGCGACGAAATGATTTGCTGTTGCTAAGCTAAGGCACCCTTTTATTATTAAGCTAACCACTTATTCCAATAAAAATAAATGTTTGTTTTGTTGGTCTTCGAATAGATAAAATATCTTATCTAAATTAATTTACTTAATTTTAGTTTGTTTTTTTTTCTAATTATAATTTAGCTCTTTTCCAAGGGCCTAATGGTTCGTTAAATATAATTTACTTTATAATTTTTTTTGGAATTTTTAGTCCCTGCTGTCATTTACTGAAATCTGTTCTATTACTTAGGTATACAATGCTCTAAGATGTTTTCAGAACATCTCGCATGATTAATTGTGTTATTAATCAAGTCAGTAAACTCATCAGACAAATTTGTCTGAATTTATTTACGACCAAAATATTGTTTAAAACAACCCTATTAGGCTGAGCTTGTACAGGATTGAATTGATCTCAAAGGGAGGGCTTTTCTCTCGACCCGGCACTAAACTATAGCCGAGTCGGTGTTGAGCTCCACTCGAGTTGAATCCGATCAAAGTCTTCCCTCTGAAATTCAACGCTTCTTCGATAGCGACAAGGGAGAAATGGGGTGGTTTGCCTTGCCGTTAATTAAGCAGCAAGAAGGGTTAAATCACTGCTCGAAGTTTGACTTTGGTAAGGGGTGGCGTGTTTGAATAAAGACTGGCAAGAGAATACATACCCACTTTGAGGCTTTATACTTTGAAACTGAGGTATGAAACTCGCTTCTATCCACAATATAAATCAAGACCTCCAACAAACGTTTAATACTCTAAAATCACTTCATAGCCTCTCATCGTGTACCAAAGTTCTAAAAATCTCACTTAACTGTGTACATACTCTATTACATTACATGTCTCGGGTCAAATTATAACGTATCATGTTTGTTCTTAAAATTAATCGAATGCTATAGAAGTTTGTAAATAGATTTAATAAAAAATCACTTCAAATTCAAAGTGCAATTGACATTTGATTATAAACGAAAGTTATAAGTGTACAATTAAGGTAATTATGTAATTTATATATAAATTTAGACCACGCTGTCACATCTTTTTGCACCACATTATTTTTTTCAGAGCTATTCATGGAATCACTAGTTTTAAAAGTGTCTTTGGTCCATGAAATGCGTGGAACATAAATTCATAACCCATCTCGTTAAAAATTGTTCGGCTGATAGATTCTAGCTAAAAATTATACGGAAGTCTAACACAAAAACGGTGAAATCAAAGAAAAGAAATCTCAACGACAATATTTGACCAAATTAGGTTAAATATTGTTAGGTTATTTTACTTTAGGTTATTTTAATATCAATTTAACAAAGAGATAATTACGATCAGGCTCTCTCTACTCAGCTCTCTAAATGGGGCTATGATAGCGCCAACAGGTCAGCAATAGAAATTATATATGTAGACTTTTTCAGCCCTGCATTTTCCACCAAGAATGGTGGCGCGTCCAACCGACTCAGCCTCAGCAATGTGTGATCCCTTCATGCGAGAGCCACTAACGTCACCACATTACCAGTTACTTTCTTGCCTTTATAAAACAGTTTCTATTCTTTCTTCTTTCTTGAAACTCTGTTTGTTGCACCTACCAGATCCAGTGGTGTTGTGACTCTGGTGTCCGATGTGTGAAGGGGCCTTTTGGTGGAAACTGCCAGATACCTTGGAGGTGCTACCATAGTGGCCCTTTGTAAAGGGCCATAAAGTATCTAAAGGTATACTGCTGAATAGAGGTTTCCCACATTAAAAATGTTTTATTAGATTGGCTATCTTTCTTTTTGATGCTTCATGTACAATTGTTCGTTTCTCTTAGGTCTCTTTAGTTTATCATCCTAGCATCTAATTTTTCTGAATTTTATTTATTTAGCAACATTGAGTCAGTTGTATGACCTTTACCTTTTTATCTGATAAAATTTCTCTTATCATTTACAGAACATACGTAATCAAATCGGAGTTTTGGAACAAACTATAGGCCTAAAAAAATTAGGTCATCATAATTTTTATCGTGATATTTTAATTTATTTTGAAGATAAACGACCAAAATATTCATTATTTTCACTTGCTACTTTTGACATTTATCCCTTCGGTGACATTATGTTTCTCCGAGACTATTGATCGGAGGAATTTAAACTCACTATACATTAATCAAACAGTCGACCTCCTAGTATCACGACTATAAGTTTCTATTGTTTATTTATATACATATATATTTTCAAGCCAACAAACACATGATTATTTACAACATTTCCATGAGTTTTCAAAAAACTGTTTTGGTTTCAAACCAAAAATGTTTCTTTCTATGAGGAGTTTCCAAAACAGTTTTCACAACAATTTTAAAAACTATAAACTCCCAGACTAGTTATAGTTAAGTCAGGTTATGATATCTTTTCTCATCATACTGCACATGCCTCAATTCTGTTTTCAATTTAATACCCGTTTCCATGCTAATTTTTCACAGTTGCAATACAAAACAAAAAAATTCCTGGGTGGAAAATAAACATATTTGACTAAGATAGGATGTAAAAGCATAAATTCAAAGTATTCGATAAGATGTGAGAAAGCTATGTGCCTCACTAAATGGCAGACTAATTTTTCAATCTGTCAAAAACTTTTTTTAGTTCATTAAAAAGGGTATGAATTTTAAAATTAGAGAGTTGTAGCTGCTCCGAGCATTAGTAATGCCAAGCCATGCTCAGTGGAGACAGCGTAACGTGAGTCTTGTGAAAAGGGGTTGTGCCCAAATTATTATTAAATTGTACATGTGTAAAATTTTTAAGTAACGATATAGGTACCATGTTCTTTTCAATATCCCTTATATGAAGGGCGAAGGTTAGAAGAATAAAACAATCAACTAGCATAATACTTTTTACCTAAACAAAGAGCACTAGCATTAAAATATAATAATCGTCTTATTTATGTAAAAGTAAAAATACCGTTACTTCCAATAAGTTCGGTAGTCATAATTTTACATATTACAGTGTATTACGACCTAAAGTATTACATAATATCTAGACTATAACTTCCTTTTTTTCTCTCAAAGTTTGATAAATATTAAAAAAAAAAAAAAAAAAAAAAAATTACTGGATTTACAAAATTATTCTTAAAATATAGAAGAACTTACGAGATCTATCGTAGAGGATGATGGTATAAAACTGTCAAGTTTTCGATTATATTCATATTACGCTAAAAATAAAATAAATGTATATAAATATATCTTGTACACACATAATATTTTTATCTTAATAAAAAATAAATATAATATATAAATATGTATGCGTTGGTAGTGTAACATATAAATTATCATACTTTCCCCCCTTACCATGATAATTTATAGATACCCATACCCATTTTATATTTTCATGTATACCTGCCTCTCTATTTTCGCCCCTTGCTACACCCCAAGAAACATTTATACCTCTAAAAATTCCCTACACCCTAAAATTTTACTTTAAGTTAACACAAGTTAAATGTTTAGAAAAATTTAAGGAATATGTTGGAATAGAAAGCTTAACAGTTATAAGTTAGCACAAATTATAAAGGTTTTTTTCCCCAAGGTAACAACTAAAATCAGCTCAGGTAAAAAAAAAAAAACGGAGAGTAAATTTTCCACCAGGTTTTACAATTGTCTCAAGCAAGATTTAAGCCAATACAACATTTTTTACAAAACATATTTCTCACTGTTATTTTATTTATATATTATTCTTCGGACATTTTTCATTCTTTCTCATTGCTCTCTTGCAACAGATAGTTTTTATTTTATTTATTCATTTTTTTACATTACATAAATACATATATTTTTCATTCCCTCATTTTGGTGAGAAACACGTCTTGTTATATTTCTTCAATTTCCCTCTTTTTATATTTTGTCTATTCCCCTTTTTTTCGTATTTCTTTACTTTTTTGTATTATAGTTTTACCTTGTTTTCCCGTAATTTTTATTCCTCCCTCTCACACCTTATTTTTTAAACTTCAAGCTCTGTTAGAAAAAAATAAATAACAAGCTTAGTTAACAAAAATATAAGTGAAAAATGGAGAACAGAATAATTGTTCGTTTAAGAGTTTGATAAAAAAAATTGTAACAATACTCTTCTTTTTTCTTAAGTAAGATTAGTGACTAAATTAAGATATAATGATAGTTAACCAAATAACATATAAAAATATAATTATAGACTTCATTATGCCTATAAATAAGTTGAACCAATTCAAGAAGTTATTCTGCCAATCAGTGCAACACAAAGGTAGCTTCCTCGCGTCCTATAATTACACGTATGCTCACATTAATAATAATAATAGTTATAAACATTTCTTCGTTCAATGGTTAAATGAATTACTCTTAAGAATTAATTACTTACTTATATAATTTATGTATTGATAATTTAATTTACACAATTAGAAGTTCGCACATATAAAGTTCAGCTTGAAGATTACGTAAAGAGGTGTCGAGATATTGCAAAAGTGGGCTTTTATTTTTTTCCTTTACGCCCTATTATCAATAAGAACTTATAAAAGGAAACAAACCTTCATACGTCCTATTAACAATTAATCCTTGATATATTTGCATTTCGGTTATACATATAAGTTTTGGCCTAGTTGTTTGTTTACAGAAACAACTTTTCAAAGAAATCACAGTAATTAAGTTTTTACAAGCATATCGTTAATCAATATTTGTTAGAGTGAAAATTATATCTATATTTAGTGAATTACTCTTTTCAAATATTCTTCAATGTAGGAAATGTTTGATATTTTATTTATTCGGTCTCTTGTTCAATAACTTGTCAAAATCTCCTTCACATTAATTACATCCAAAAGCTATTAACCTACCTGATACATTATTATACACCGCTCCCACGCCGTAAATCTCCAGGTTATGACCATATTACCTCTCAGGCCCTTAAATGTCTTCCAAAAAAGGTATCCTTTTCCTCTCATACAACCTAAATTCTGTTCTTAGATCCACCCACTTTCCCACTCAATGGAAGTTTGCAACTAATCTTGGTTGGTTCTTCCAAAACCATCCAAACCTACCCACATTCCTACATCCTACCGACCTATCAGCCTCCTCCCAGTAATGGTTAAAATCCTTGAAAAACTTCTCCTTCATCAAATAATTTCTATCATAAATCCATACCTTCCTGATCATCAATTTTATTTCGGTTCCCGTTTCTTCACCATCTAGCAATTTCGTCGCCTCACCAATGTTATTTTTCTCCTCCCTGGAAAAGAAAAAGGATTGTCTTCCTTGATGAAGCTTGAGATTTGATAGGGTGTGACATGCTGGACTGCTTTGCTTTGGAAACTCAAGGGCATCCTCCCCTTTACTTACTATCTCATCCTTAAATCCTTCCTCTCTAATAGGTTTAGGTTTTTCCATGTAAGTCGAGGATCGGTCCTGTTAAGTACTGATGTACCTCAGGGCAGTATCCTAGTACCTCATTTATCCCCTCTATACCCATGAAATTCCACAGCATCCTTTGCCGGTTCTTGTCACCTTCGCGGATGACAAGGCTATCCTCTCTGTGCGCAAGAATCCTTAAATAGAATCTGATTTTTACAAAGCCACCTCCTCCCCCTAGAATCTTGGTTAAGGAAATGGAGTATAAAAATAAACGAACAGAAAAGTGTGCACGTCCCCTTAGCTCTTTGCCATAATTTCTCAATCCAATTCAATACCTTGACCTTATCCTTGACAGATTTCTTACTCTTACTTGACGTAACAAGACTGTACAAGTTACTGCTTCGTTTTGTGGATCGTAGGCCGATATCACACATTCTATGAATCCATATTAGATCATCCTAATCCTCTAGTTCAACTCCTCTCTCCCAATCTATACCAGACAACCTTCCTCGACGCCTGAAGAGACAAGAGCCAAATGACTTATTAAATACACATATTTAAAATCTGTAATTATTCTGCTATCTAATATATCTCATTTATATAATTATTTAAATATATTAACTATTTAGTTTATTGATTTAATTGATTAATATCTAATTTAACTTCTATCTACATTTATCTATACTACTCTATGTAATTTTCACGCAAAAAAGTGGGGGTAGTCGATTTTTATACAAAAAACATTATCTTTAATAAAGAAAGTTTTTCAAGTCATTAATCTTCTATAAGTCTGAAAGTATTTTAAGGCATCATCTAAAGACCTTTTCAAACAACTTTTCTTTTACCATTCATTAAGAAAATCCTACAAATGCTCAGTCCTTTAAACATTTTGAAAGGCTATGATTGTTTATTTACCTCAAATATCTATAACGGGTACAGTTAATTTTGCTAATACCTTCTTTTACGTTCTTTTTTTTTCAAAATATCTTTGTAAGTTAGAAACTTATCTTGGTTATAGCTCAAGGGTCTAGAGTTTTCTTTAACTAGATGGTTTTAAAGGAAGAAATTCTTTAACAACGGCATCGATGAGAACTGAGCTCATTCTTTTAATATACATGCGAAAGTCCGAACGTGCTCTTGTGCTATTTAGATGGTGTAATTTTAAGAAGAGGGATGGTCCAGTTTGAAATGTCTTAACCGTTTGAGTGAAGGACTTGAGGAAATTGAGAAACTAGGTACCTATTTTCATTTTCTTTTTAAATTGGAAAAAGAACCTTTTTTATGTAGGGAGTTGTAAAAGTTTCAGAGTTCTCTAGGCAGTCTGAGGAAAATCTGGTGTAAAGCCTTTGAAGTTATTTTCTAGTTCCACGACCCTAAAAATTCTCTTCAATCCCAAACTGTTTTGCCGGCAAACATCTAGCCTCTTTGGAAAAACTACTTGGGCTTAGGAGGTACTGAATAAGGGGAGGATATGGGGGATTGGAAATCAAGGGTGAAAATCAGAGAAAACTTTTTGGACCTCTTGAAGAGGCGCTGAATAAAGAGATTGGACTTGGTAAAGTGGCGGGATCTTACCGTCCGAGTAGTAAGAGGGGGCTCCACACTAGTGGATTTTCTAGTCGAGTCCTGAGCTGCTGAAAACTCGAGTGAAAATTCCCCGACGAAGAAAAGGAGCTTCTCTGAAGACTTTTCCAATGAAAAGGAATTGAGTGGCAACGAGTTAAGAGAGACCTTGAGTTCTCAAATCTTGGGAAGGGGGACTTGAACCTTCCAACTTAAACTAACTTGGCTCTCCAGTATGATTTATTTATTAACCTCTTCTATATGAAGAACTTCTCGTTTTTTCTAACCACTTAAGCTTATTACACTCTTGAACTTCTATCACTTTGGCCAATAAAATTTTCATATAACTGAATAAGTTAATTAATTCCTAACAACTGTTAGGAATAAGATGTAAACCACGGTTAAGGGCTACTTTATTTCTAATTATTATTTAACTATAAAGTGTAAAGTAGTGCTAATAAAAATATATTCCAACAATAGTAATGTAATTATTAAAACTAATAATAAAACTTTGTAATTATTACAGCTTTACGAAGATTTATAAAATTACTAATATTACCACAGGAGAGCTTAAATTTAATAAATAATGACTTCCTCATATTTTTGTCCGCATTTCTTTAATTCCTGATTGCAGAGTCGATCACTAAATAAATTTAAGTCAAGACATGGCTTAACATTTAATACCATTCACGTTCTATTTGCGATCAATAGAATTCAGAAAATCTGGTAAACAAACGTTACAGAAGAATTTTGATTATTGTAAATATCAACATCAGGGAATATTTTTGGTCTCGTGTCCTGACTTTGTGGTTCTACAATTTTGCGAATCAATATATGATAAATAGATCATATGAATTAAAATTAAATTTAAAAGGTTTTGGTTGGAACCTTCTGATGTGTTCATTGTATCTCTTCCCAACACTTATATCAAGTCTAATCATATTTTTAAGTAATTAGGATAGTATGCCGGAAGTAGTGTGCAGGGGGTGTCAATCAATATCACTTTATTAAATATGTAAAATTAGTAGTAGTAGTATTTATTTATTTACAACAGAAATTTACATATACTTCTGTATAAGTGTTACAATGGATGCAAATATAATACAATTTTACATTAAAATTAATTGTGCAGTAATTAATGCCATTTCCATTTAATTAATTTTGCAGAGGGTGTCATATTAATGTCAACCATCTGTCCACATTAGGTATTACTAAAGCCGTGTTTACGAGATCCTTGGACCAAGTAACTTTGATCAAATCCATTTGGTGATTATGGATCTTTGAAGTAAGATAAACACGACCCAAGTAATAAAACATTGTGACACTATACAGTAGAAGTTAAGGTAGATTGAGTGAAATGTTTTTCCCTTCAGAACCATCCAGTTATATTGTACAAATTAAGTTTTAAAAAAGTGGGGATATAATTTTCTTGTAACATAACCCAGCACAACCTTGTATCATCATTGTAGTTCTTGACAACTCGTTTTCATAATTTGTCAGGTGGGTGCCATTTTTTTTTGTCAAAGTCTACTTTGATCAAAAATAGTTACGGCCCGTCTAACTGAACTTGGATGGCCAAGTTGACTTTGATACCCTAATAAAGTTGATCAAAAGCTGACTTGGCCCCCGTATACTTAAATAGGCTTAAATTAAAGGTATACTTAAAAGGGTTTAAATTTATTTAGGGTTTACTTTTATTTATGTAACAAAAACATTTAAGGGGGTGGTGGGATTAAATTAATTTAAGGATAATATGACGTCAAAGTAAAACATTATGAAAGTACGTGATAGGATGCGAGAATGCCACACTTATTGATGGACTATTTTGTTTTATCTTTAAGTCAGTTTAATTTATATGCACAATAATAATTTGTTTTAATTATTATCATGACTTTAAATGTCTTTTTAATAAATAAAGCTTTAATTTTACTAACACGTCCCGATATAAAAAAATGAAAAAGTCAACAATTTTCTCCAGACATATTTACCCTCTAAAAATAGTTATAAAAGATGAAGGGAGTTTTCATTACATTATTTTTCTACTTTCATTACTGTAAAATGACTTTTTTCTTCCGACTCCCACTCTTCGGTGTATTTAGAGTAGAATGTTTTATTTATTTATTTTTTTTTAAAAAAGTCCACGGCAGACATTTTATCAAGCGAGTTTAGGAGTTAGAGTAATACATGGTAATTCCAAGGCGTGTGCGACACAAGACGTGAGTCATTTGTCAGCCGCCATGTTGTGCCGCCCTCGGCCGCCTCTTTCATCTTTCTCCTATGTTAACAAGAGACAAATGGATTTTGAACCCCCCTTCCTCCTCCTTCATTCCTTCTGCCCCCAGCTTCCGCTCTAAACCCGTAAAAATGTAGGATAAGGTAAAAAAAAATATCATGTAGAGAACCATACAATATTATTACGTAGAATATAATGTATAAATGTTAAAAATAAAGTATTTTTTTGGCATCGCAGTCATCAGTCGAAACTGGACTATGTTCTGCGTTTAAAGAAATCATTAGTTAGGGTAACGACTTATGTTTTTTGTCGTTTGAACAAATATTCTTTATAATTTATATTACATACCCAATACCCATAAATAGCACAGTATTTTAATAGAGATATTTCTTTGTAGGATCATATAGGTGAGTATAGATTAACAATTTATTAAATAAAAATGGTTATATTTCACCCATTTCGGGCATCATCAGACCTAAAATAAAATAAAATGAAAAATGTTTTCCATTAATAAAGTTATAAATTATACATATAAAGAAGAAAAATATAATCACTTTACAAAAATAAATAAATAAATAAAATAATAATAATAATTAGCTTTTTACTAACCTCAAGCCTTGCTTGTGTTAAATTTTACAGTATTTAACAATAATTGTAACAGGAATTATAAAAAATAAACTAAAATGACCCTCAGATAATCTGTGTCACACTGAGAAACTACCACTAACAACAACATATTATGAGAGTGAGAAATAACAAAAAATCCATAAATCAGAGTTGTAAGGAAAAAAAACTACTTTTATGGTACCTGTTTATCTTAATTAATAATTGGCTTACATAAAATAAATTTAAATTCAAATTAACAATTAAAATGACATGCCTATAACAAAAACAATAAAATCTTTAACATTAATTTAAAATTATAATTTATAAATTATATTTTGGTAAAATTTATTAAAAAGTTTTTTATCGGTTTCAAAATTCATTGACAAATTTTCTTTTGTTATGTGGAAAGCGTCCAGGTACTTTATTTTTAAATTATTATTTTCTTTATCTATTATTTTGGCATTTTCAAAATTTATGGAGTGATCTGTATTTTTAACATGTATGGATATTGCACTATTTTCATTTTTCTTGCTGACATCGTATTTGTGTTGTTTTAATCTATTATTAAATTTGCCTTGATTCTCCAATAGAAATTTTTAATAGAGATAGTTTAAGATTAGTAAGATATCGCTGACTTCCTTATAAAGCTGTTTCTCGTGATGTTTCAGGGAAAATATCAATTCAGTTCCCTTTCATACAGAGTTATTTATGTTTTTCCCTGAAACTTCCGAAACTCTATTAGTAAGTCAGCAAAATTTCCCATAATCTTAAACGAAACTTTTTAGAAGAGTTATTGATATTTTACAGTTCTTTTTAAGAAAGTAACCTTTTATCTGACTCTCTTACATCAGTTTCTTTTATGTTTCAGGTAAGTATCGGAATAACTCTCTTACAGACTTAAGATATTGATATTTTACAAAGTTCTTTTTTAGATTAAGCAAACTTTTCTCTGACTCCCTTACTTCAGTTTTATAAAGGTTTCTGGTAAATATCGCAATAACTTACTTAAAGAACTGAGGTATTGATATTTTTCCCTGAAACTTACAAAATCTATCAGGAAGTCAGCAACATTTCCCTTAATCTTAAACGAAACTTCGTAGAGTTATTGATATTTTACAGAGTTCTTATTAAGATTAAGCAACATTTTATCGGACTCCCTTACATGAGTTTCTTTTAAGTTTCAGGTAAATATCACAATAACTCTCTTACAGAATGAAATTATTGATATTTTTCCCTGAAACTTGCGAAACTCTATTAGGAAGTCAGTAAAATTTCGTTTAATCTTAAACGAAACTTTGTAGAAGAGTTATCGATATTTTTTACTGAGTTAGTTTTAAGATAAAGCGAAATTCCTCTGAATCTCTTAAATCAATTTCTTTTGACTTTCAGGTAAATATTAATAACTTCCCTACAGAGTTTATTTCAAGATTAAGGAAAATATTGCTGACAGTCTCATTATCGCTTTATTCTGTACAAAAAAATGGAAGAAAACCCTCCAGTTTTAAGTTGTTATTTGACTATTGAGATAGTTGATTGATACTTGAGAATTTTATCAATGTGGTTTCAAAATTGTATATTCACCAATAGATGTATAAAACTAATAAAGGGTGTTTCATAAACATGGACGAATTGGAAATGCACACCATTTTTTCTGTTATTTTGGTAGCATTGAAACTTATCATTTTTACTATCAGTTATCACTCAGAATTGAGTTTCAGAGAGAATTGGTTAGTTTAGTTGTTTTGCGTAACCACTGGTTCAGTGAATGATGTGAAGCCTGCAGGACGTCCACGGACCAGTCGATCCCTTTTCAACCAATAGGCTGTTTCCGACAACGTTCTCATCAGTCCCGCACAGTCCGTTTCACATAATTTACTAAACCAGTGGTCTCAAACTTCTTCATTAATTTGCGTACGGCACACTCAGTCAGTGCTTCAATGTGGCGCATAAGTACCCGGAGTTTGCGCACCGTTAGTGTGGGACTATCTCCGTTTGCGTAATAAGTTTTGACTACTAAACAACGTTGGTCGACAGTTAGGCGCGCCATGGTAAACGCAACACTACTAAACTAAACAATTCTCTCTGAAACTCAATTCTGAATGAGAACTGATGATAAAAATTATAAGTTTCAATGCTACCAACTTAACAGGGAAAAATGGCGCGCATTTAAAATTCGTCCATGTTTATGAAACACCCAATACTAATAATACTCGAGCTTATATTTTAATGCTCCGAGAAAGTGCTTAAATCTTAGTATTGATTGAATTGAATTTATTAATTCATCTAATTATAAAACCATTAACTATCCATTAGATGAGTTTCTATCTCTCTCTTTATTTTTTGCCCTGAAATTACATTAGATATATAATACCTTATTATGCAAAAACATTAAAAGTGTTTCTTATACCTTTAAAAGGTTTTCAGAAAATATGTAAAGAAGTTTATATTTTATGCCGTAAAATGCATAAAATTAAACTTTTATACATATTTATCAGACTGCTCAAATGGCGTCATAATTAATTCATTTTTAATACAAATGGGGTTTTTTTTGTGTGAAATTGAAACAATTCCCTGAAAGTAGTTGTTTATTTCCTCAATATTCATTGTTTATATTGTAGTTTTGGTGCAATTGCTGGTTTCTAATTTTTAAATATAGGTTCAATTAAATTATGAGTTCTTTACCACTAATAGGCATAATTTGATTTGCCTATTTGAGTATATCACGAGTTTTGAATAGAAATTATAATTTTCTAGAAATAACTTCAAAAATGTAGACGATACTACGATATTGATAAATTGGTAACATAATGTATAGAAGTTTTGAACATATAAGGTATACTAGGATTTTATTAAGAAGTAACAAAGAAAGATATCTATTATATTGTATGACATAATCGGGGCATATCCCCCTGGTTGTCTCCTGAAAAATTATTTAACTAAGGCTAAAATTTTGAATTTATGTATCTTCCCTGAAGATCGACAAAAAAGGAATCAAAATTGGAATCCAACGTTGAAGTTAGATGTTGTTTTATATGTGACAATCGCTACAGATAGCTTAAAAGGTTTATCAAGTTGTATTTAAGATAATGGAAGATTTGTAGTCATTCTTAAGAACTTTTTTCCCCTCTCTATTTCAAAACTTTTCTTCTCCAAAATGAGGTATTATAATGTTGTGCAACACCAATATTTCGACAAATGACTTGGATGAAAGTTAGCCCACAGATAGTCCTATAATAATTTTAACCTTGTACGCACTAGACTACTCTTGCTCATAACCTTGCTAAGAACCTACATAATTTAGTTGCACTCTACTCGTATGGTAATATGAGTAGAGTGCAAACAACCAAACAGTTACAAAAATCAGCCAATGATGAGGTTAACTAGTTGCTTCCTCACATCATGTATGATGTGAGGAAGCGACTAGCTAACCTCATCATTGGCTGATTTTTGTAACTGTTTTGTTGTTTGAACTGAAATTTTATTTTTTAAATTATGACATTTCAATTGGTTATCTTTATAGCCGGAGACATTTTGATAACTTTACTATAATGTTGACAGTTATTGGGGATTGTATTTTGCATGATCGTCTTACGATTTTGATTTTTATATTACTCTTTTCCCTTTCTTCGTGTTAATAAAATTAATAACTTGCTTTTTTTTACTTAATAATTTTCTCTTTTTTTTGTCTGTTCACAGGTAAATGAAGATATTATCACTCTTGAGTATGATTTTTTACTCAAGCATTTTCCTCTTTTCAGGTATTTGTTTTTAATATATATTTATCTTTGGAGATCTGTTACCTTTATAGGGATTTTTTAAAATTAAAATTATAATGAGACGTTTCGACTCATTGAAGAGTCATCCTCAGTCAATTTATTTCTATAACTATAATTTATTATTTATTTCTAATAATTTATTTCTAACTTATAAGTTAATAAATCAGAATTGGGAGAACATTGAACCTCATACAAATATAAAAAGTAAACAACTTTATATAGAAACTTTAAAATTTTGCTGTGCTAATAATTTTTTTACTTATAATAATGATTATTTTAGGCAAATCAATGGGGTAGCAATGGGGGGGAAACTTAGTGTTAATTTAAGTGGAATAACTCTAAATTCTATAATAAATAAAGCTATTGATAAATTACAAAATAAACCAAAAATAATATTCAAATATATAGATGACCTATTTCTTATAATAAAAAAAGATGATCTTAAAGCAACTATGGATAATTTTAATAATATCAATAATAAGATAAAATTCACATATGAAACAGAAACGAATAAATGTATAAACTACTTGGATATGACAATAATTAGAAGAGAAAATGGGAGATTAGCTACAAAATGGTACTCAAAAGAAGTCAAAAGTAATAGATTACTTAATTATAAATCGAATCATCCAAAACATACGATAATCAACATAGCTTCTAATTTAATAATAAGAGCAATAAAAAATACTGACGAAGAATTTATTAAAGATATAAAAACAATAATATTTTCAAAATTAATAGAAAACTTATATCCCCTTAAAATAATAAAAAATTTATGGCACAAACAATTAGATAAAATTAAAAATAAACAACCAGAAACAACATTGGAAAATAATAATGATATTAGGATTAAGTATTCTAGCCTCACATATATTAAAGGACTATCCGAAAAAATTCAAAAAACACTCAAACAATATGACTGTGAAGAAGTTAAGTTTGCGTACAAACCAATAGATAAACTAATGAACCAATACAATAATATGAAAGACAAAATCACCACTGAGAATAGATCCGGGTTAATATATAAAATTGATTGTCAAAATTGCGACAAAGCATATATAGGAGAAACCTCACAAAAATTAAAAACTAGATTATACCATCAC
>KZ651298.1:572403-590867 GCA_001010745.2 Gerris buenoi
AAAAAATGTATCAATAATAAAATGATCAATCAAATTAATATTGATAATAAATATTTAGAATTATTATAAATTAAAATACATAAATAATAATAACGCAACAATTAAAATTATAATAATAACCATTAATATAAAATCAGTCAGAATTATAAATGTATAAAATATTATAAATATATATTATTAAATTAGATAGTAGCGCTGCCTGGGAGAGAGTGGATGAACCTCCCATCAAGAAACCAATTAGAATAGTCAATAGTTGATTGAAGCGCTACCTGGGAGACGGAGGTGGAAACTACTGTCAAAAATTGATTTCAACTGTATTAAACTGTATTATTTAAGCAATTAACTGAAAAATGTATCATGATAGACTATATTATATTAACGATAGACTAAAAATAGACAAATTGTACTTATTCTTCCTATATATAAAAGAGTATTTTTTCAAATAACTTAAATTTAAGAAACTTAAAATCTCAGTAAAAATATTTAGGTAAAATACTTGTTATCAAAACCTGGATAAATAATATTTGATAACTGTTATCAAAAACTTCAAAATACCTGGGAAGTTTCAATTTCTGTTGAATTGTTCATTTGTTATGTTTATGTTATTTAATTCAATTTATATCATGTGAATTTGTTTTTACCACTACTTGAATTTTAAATTTTAAACTTATATCCGTACATTTTAAACTAAAGACGCCCTCCCACGGAAGTAGATGTATGATACGTGATATGACCATTTAAATTGTAAGTATTTAAGCTAATATCTATTATTAATAGCAACATTCAATTATACAGAAATAAGCATAAAAGATAGAAGAACCTGTAAAATTGTTGTGTAATGATTGTTGTGTAATTATAATTATGAATATGATTGTCAAGAAAGCATTGTTTCTAAATAAATGTATATTGATAATTTGTTATAGAAATAAATTGACTGAGGATGACTCTTCAATGAGTCGAAACGTCTCATAAATATGAATTAATGGCTTAGCTTCTTACACCTCACCATCCATCAAAAAACATTTGAATGTATAAGAAAATAGGGTGTACTCTTAAATTAATATTAATTTAACTCATTGAAATTAAAATTATACAAGGGGACATAACTAGTAGAAAATGTAAAACAGAAAATGTAAAACTTTGAATGTAAAATGTGTATTTTTTCTCTGAACGTATTAAAAATGTGATCCAATAGCAGCATTATAGAAACATGTGCATACTTTCATCTTTAGGGATTTTGGTCTGACAGTCCTCTGAGTCCTCTGGACTAATAGATTAGCTGGATTCTCTTCCTATGGAATTTTATTTATGTTGTATTCTTTTAATTTGATGGGTTTATAAAGAACCATTAAGAAATATTATAGCTATTACTAAGCGAGAATATCTAGATGCCATAGAGTTTCTTAAATTCCATCCCCTTATTTTTATCCTCCCCTCCCCTTGGAAAAAATAATTTCGAAAAATAGCCTTAATATTAGTAATTGAATGAATCCGAATACTTGAGATACATTTAGATTTTCAAAATAAAATATAATGATTAGATGTTTTCAAACAATAATTAGTAATAGTATAATTTGACATGCCAGGAAAATCGCAAAAGACAGGAAACTTTAAATAATGTAAACATACATAGTTGATTTTGTCCTTATATTTGAAGTAAACTTTTGCTCTGAAAGATCTGACTAGTTTTAAAGTTAAGTTTTTCATTTAATTAATTTGTTTATGTAGGTGATATTATAGTTATAATTTGTAATTTGAAGTATTAGTTATTCCTGTTTTATTTTAGACACATATTTAGATTCTATTTAAACTACACATTTTGGTGTGCCTGCATTTGTGTGTCTATCTGACTTAGGCACATCTCTACTTCCTTATATCGACTTGAAAATTCATAAATATGTACTTGTGTATTGTAAAAAAACAAAACAAAAACAAAAAAAACTTATGTATCAAATCCTTGTATATTTTGTAGACTGATACTACGTTGAATGAACTTTATTTGAATCCAAGCAAGATGATTTATTTCAAATGAGTTATACATATGTTTTTCTGCACATTTACATGTTCTTTGCTGCATTTTATTTGTTTATGAGATGCAGAGTAGGGTGGGTCGAAAAAACAAAGTTTGGGAAATTCAACAAATCTAAATTTTTTTGTGAGTCCATCCCGAAATTAAGAGATAACTGTTCATGAAACTTAATGTTTTCATTTATGTTTTATCTGTGAATTCAAAATATAGGTTTAAAATTATCACAGCAAAATTTAGGTGGCATATAGTGTGGGTTTCTAGAATCTGATTAACGTAGATGGTATGAAAGAGGCTGCTTCTAGTATCTAGATAGTCTCAGATGTTTCAAAGCAATTTAAAGGATCATACTTAAAGGGAAATGCTCACAGTGTGAGCCATTACTAAATGGTTAACATTTGTAATTGCTAATGTTATTTATGTTGGATACCTTCACATCCAACTTCAGAACTAGATCAAAACACTCTAAAACCTAGTTTACACCTAACATTGATGAAAAGACAAAACTTTTTAGACTATGCGTCCAATGTGTGAGGGTGTCAACAAACTACACTAGTCCTTGTCGTTCAATTTACCGTCCAATTCAAGATTTATGTTTGCACGATCGTTGCGCGTGAATTTTGTACGATCGTTGTGGATGAATAATGCTGTACAACAATCTTGGCATGAGCATTGGTTAAAGCAAGATTTATATCAAATATAAAATAAATCAGTCAACGTTTTCTCTATTTAAGATGTGTAAAAAGATGAGACTGAAGATAGACTAATGATTGGACAATAAATTTTAAGGCCTCGTCAAACCCTGGTCACATCCAAAAGTATGAATAAACGCGAAAAAAACATTATTTTTGTCAAATAGTTTTACAATATGTTATTGTAATTACATTTCTTCTAATATTTGTGTATTGCTTTCCCAGAAATAATATAGCTATAAAGATGGGTAATGTAAACAATCTCAATGAACAAACGACTTAAAGAAAAGATCTCCTACAGGCAAATGGTATAAGAAATGAGTTCCAAACTTTTTTTTATCTGGAAATAACTCTGTATTAAGTTAGTTTACTCTTTGAATTTTATTTGCTATATGTTGGTTAAACAAAATTGCGCTTAAAATAACTAACTCAATTAAAAGTTCCTTTAATTAAGGAGAGAATTGAGCAGAATTCTCACTGAAATTTATATTTATAGTTGAGTTTAGAAGCTGATCGGGAGTTATAGCAAAGTCGGGTTTAGGTGTAGAATCAAACAACATTGGAAAGGGCATATATCTGACAAGGTTCATAGCTGCACTATGTATAGACCTGGAGATGTAGGAATGGAGATTAAGCTACCTTTGCTATTTAACCATCCCTGCTGAAGCTGTAGTCATGTCCTACTAACTGTATTGCATATTACATAAGCAAAAGACACATAAATAGTAGAGTAGCTCTGTAACTAGAGCAGATTTAGCCCATAATATGCGTCAATTTTAGTGTGGTTTTTACTTTACTGATATGGTAAGGAGAGATGTACTGACTGAATAAAGATGGTAACAAAAATTTCAAATTCTTACAAGCATAAATTTTTCTGTACCCAAACAATGTTTGACATCTTTTTTCTTTAATCGATTGGAAGATTTTTAAAGGAACATTTTACGCACTTTTGAATGCCGCATATTGCATCTGGATAAATGCTTTATTAAATGAATAAAATTTAAAAAATCAAACCAAATATAAAATCAGATCTTTGAATCATAACTAAGGTAATTGCTTATATAGTTGTCATAACTAGTAATAATAAATAACTCAACAATAATTGAATATCCATCATTAAGTTTAATAATTGCAAGAAAAAAATAACTTTTTATATACTACGTTTTTTAAATTTTCTGTCACAATCATAAACTTGAAACCTGTCAAAATGAAGATTGTAAATATGGGTAATGTCAAAACAAATAAAATAACTTGCGGATTTTTTCCTAAATAACTTTTCATATAGCACGATTTGCTAAAAACGAAGTAAATTTTGCTGAAAGATGGTTAAAAGTATTAAAATAATACATTGTCATCGTGTTCAGAGCCATTCTAAAAGTTTCAAATGTCTAGCTACTCGGGATGTTAGTTAAAATCGATTGCTAGATTTGTACTGGACAAATAACAAACAAACAAACAAACCAGGAAGCAAGCTAATAAAAACGCAGTAAAATTGTATATTAAATAGAGTTACTTAATGACAGTTGATTGGTTGAGTAGCTTTATTAAATTAAATACAGTTAATGGTTTAAGTAAAATTTGGCTTACTAAAACTTAAACAAATAAAATATGGTGTAAAGTATCGTTTTGATAACAAATAAGAGCAGGCCCAAGATAATAATAATACACTAGAATTCAATCAACAACTCCTAAGATACAATAATCTATATAAAAATGACTGGTTCCTAAACCTAACTGACATAAATTTACAAAATAACATAAAAAATTTCCTATCACTCGGACACAATTACAACCTCTCGTATAATAAAAATAACAAAGGCATTTTAAAATTGGTAGTTGACATTGAAGAATGTTTAGGAAAGATAAATTCTAGTGATAACCACAAAAACGCCCTTCGCAGCCACCCGATAAACAAAATTATGAATTTTCAAAAGAGTACCGAATCCAAAACTTTTCCAACAGGATCCGTACAAAAACAAAATAATAATAGACACCAACATTACAAAATATTTCCAAAACAGAACAGAAATATTATAATAACTAGGGCAGATAAAAGTAACATATCAGTTATCATGACTAGAGAGATAGATGTATGATGAGAAAATGAATAATCTGTTAAGTGATAATAACCTGTATAGGAAAATAAGATGTGAACATGACAACAAATTAGAAGGCATTAAAAAAGAATACAAAAATATAATCCAAAAACTCCTAGACAAAAAATTTATAAGTAAAGAAGAAAAAATCAAATTAAATATAAATACCGCGCTCAAGCTTAGGCTTATGCGGACAGTAAGAAAACCTAGTTTTAAGGCTCTTATTTGTTATAAGTTTTACTTTAAAATGTATTCTGTTTTACCACTGTATTATATCATAAATAAATAAATAGAATAGAATAGAAATAACTGTAAGTTCACCAAAATTTACGGCCTCCCATAAACCCACAAATCGGATGTCCCACTCAGACCTATAGTGAGTAATAATAACTCACCTACAGAAAAACTAACTAAATTAATAGCACCATCTCCCAACCCTTTATGCAGAAATAACATATATGATTTTAAAAATGCCATTGAAGTTAAAAATGCCCTGCAGAATATTGTCATTAATGAAGATGAATCCATTATCTCGTTGGATATAAAAGCTCTATTCACAAGTATCCCACTTCAAGAGGTGTACAAAGTAATACAAACAAAATAGGAGCAAATTTTACCACACACCACCATAAAATGCAAGAAATCTTACTTAGAAATTATAAAATTCATATGTGGGAACAACTACATCCTATACAATGGCCAACTATATAGGCAAATTAATGGAACTCCGATGGGTAGCTGTATTTCCACTAACATCAGTGGTATATTCATAAACGACCTCATAACTCTAACTATAAACCGACTGGAAATAAAACCTAAATTTATAGCTAAATATGTAGATGACCTTCTGATAATTACTAAAACCTCATAAATAGACGAAACATTCCGAATTTTCAATGAACAAAACAAACATATAGCATATTCAATGGAAAAAGAAATAGACAATAAGATAAACTACTTAGACATAACCATAGTAAAAGAAAGTAACGGTGAAATATCCACCGTATGGTATGAAAAGGAAATCAAAAAGAGCCAATTCTATCAAAAGCAAAACTCCATTTGTAACATAATTAAAAAAGCTATAGACAGTACAGACCAAAAATACACACCCAATCTAAAAACAACTATATTTAAGAAATTAATAAAAAATAATTACCCCATCAATATAATAAAGAAGGCATGGTACTCTGTAATAAATAACAATCCTGACCCTAAAGATCCAACAAATAGCATAGAATATTATAAATCCCTCACGTACGTACCTGGCCTATCAGAGCAAATCCAAAAAACTTTTAAAGCTTTACTGTCATAAAATAAAATTTGGTTTTAAACCGACTAGTAAATTAAGCACTGTATTCCACCAAAATTTAAAAGACCCAACGGAAAAAAACAAAAAATCCAACATAATTTACAAAATTAATTGCAACGATTGTGACCAAGTTTACATTGGTGAAACTACACAAACGCTGGAAAACCGATTAAAACAACACAAATATGATATAAAGGCCAAAAATGATAAGACTGCCCTCGCCATACATACTAGAAGCAACAACCATCAAATAAATTTAGATGTAAAAATTTTAGACATGGAAATAAAAGAATCAAAAAGGAAGTACCTAGAAGCCTGTTATATAGCCATGACAGATAACACCGTAAACTTTAAAACGGACTCTAAAGACATTAATAAGTACTATTCTGCAGTCTTAAAGAAAAGATAACCTTTNTACAAGACAAAGACATATCAACAATTTGTGTTGTTGAAACATTTTAATAATCTAACTTAACTATAGTAAGGGTGTTTACATCAATGTAGTTGCACACTATAAATAAAAAAATTGTAAAATTAAGTTTTCAGTTGGTACAAATAAAAAAATAAGTAATTTAATATGGAAAATTAAAAATTTAATAACAAATTCTAAAAATAAAAATTTTAATATCCGTCTTATCAAAAAAATTAGTTGTATCGTTTCTAGTCTCCTTACCATATGATATAATGGGAGGTAAATGTTAGGTTATACCTCATAGTTACCAGGTTCTCGTCCGTAAGTTAATTCAATTAATTTATTATGTTATTTGTATTCGTTTTATTGTTATATGTTAAATTTATTAATGCAGAAGTTTTGAGGAAGTGTTAAGAGTAATTTGTAAATATGACAAATCCAATTCGATTGGAGGATATTAGACGTTTTTATCTCATCTATGTGAAACATTAATACAGCTTTTACCGGTATGTTTTAAATGTAGACACTCATATCAGCTATTTTAAATTATTATTCTCGATCTGATGTTTTGTTATTATGATGTTACAGGCACGAATATGCCTCGGAGAAGCGAAATATAGCCGATTAAGATGTATATCTGTTAAAAAATTTCTTTATTACCCTTACCGACCCACACCTCAACAAACATAACAAATAATGTTATTAAACTGAGTACTAATATGATAAGATACATAGGAGGAGTCAACGCTGCTTTAGTAAAATGAGTTATTACCTTATAGTGTGTGTAGATGTCTAGATTTAAGTATGAATTGTTGAAGGATATTTTGTGAATAGTAGGTTGTTTTGTAAGAGTAAAGTTGAATATATAATGTATTTAGGACAAGAAGAGCTACGGTATTCTTTGTTTTAAATAAAGTTGGTATTATAGAAAAAGATACTGTCAACCCTTGTAGTATTTTTATACCATAATACCTGTGTCAAAACGTGAGAGCGTTGTAAGGTGGTGAAACGGTGAGACAGGAGTCAGTCGGCATAGCCCGGGTAATTCTCTCTGCAATATTATTTTCCTTCGAGGAATAAGAAGAGAGGATGGGGATTTAAGGAATTATATCCAGATGTGGAGGCAGTCAATCCCGTGTACTTTTAGCCTGGGTAGCTCCCTTTTTTCCGTGTACTGAATGATTTATTTTTCAATTTTCTCAAAATCGCCATTAGGGATGGAAGGTTAGTCCTTTCCTGTTATTTGGTAAAAACGAGGTATCCTCGATCCTTCGTAATGAATGTTTTAAATCGTTTCGAAAATCGCTTCCTTCTCTCGTGCTCCTTGTAACCTAAAACTAATGACTCCTCGAGCGGTGAGTTTGAGACGTGGTCTGATTCTGTCCTTACATTTTAAGAAATAATCATTTAGTGTGGTAACAATGTGTCTTTATTTGACCTTACTCTCGCAATATTTCTCCCTGCAAAGCAATAAAGGATCCAAATCCAGTGCGATAGATGTGTTAAAACTATCACGGATTTAGGTGTTTTATTTAGAATGCTGTAAAAGCATTGTTTTTCACCGGAAGAAATGAGTTAAAACTTCAAGAATAATAGAACATTTGTTACTTTCTAGTTTAATGTACAAAATAATAGAAGATTTATATCGATGCAGAAAATAGAAAGAAAGAAAATGTATGGTAGATGTAGTGCTATTTTTGTGCTTAACGTTCAACATTCATACATTTCCTATTCATTATACCGCTATTTCTTTTGTAGTTACTTTGAGTGCTATAATATAGAATGAATATCTTAGTCTTATTTTAAAACTTGACTATGTAGAAACAAAGTTATTAAAAAAAAAATATATACCCATAAACAGATTGCTCGATGTCACTAAAAAATTTTGATTTTGATTAATATCGGTTTTGATTTTTATTAATACTGGAGTTCCCCCTCTCAACAGGTGATTGAAAAAATAAATTAGAATATACAAGCACATCTTTAAGAAGTAGATGAAACTAGAGTTACAGTCTAGAATAGAATTTGTTATTAAACAGATATAGGTCCAAGTTCTAATAAAAAATCAATGCTTAAGCTTTTACAGTTAATTTTACAATGCTTCCATTAATTTGTAGTGCGTTTAATTACATAATTAAATGAATATTTCCTTTCTTTTAAGAATTTTGTTATATGTGATATGTGGTTATCCTTTTAAATGTTGTGGTTTAAAATGTCTGTTCTCAATGTCACATTTAAGTAAACCATACTAAAGTTTAACTTGGTAATAGACTCGAAATAGACAGCTTGGTTTTCCGGGATTTCAGGGTTGATTCGTGCGACGAGGCTTTCACTAGAAGCTGATTATTACATACTAAAGTTTGTTAGAATTAATTACTATTTTATATTTAACATTAAACCCTTAACTATTATTTGTGTCCGCTGGGTAATGTTTTCTATCAGTAAGTCAAATTTCCTGATTTTGTAATTTTATGCTTTATTCATTCCATCTAAACTTCTGTTTAATTTATTCATTCTGAACTTCTAAATTATACATTATCAATACCTAAAAATAGATTTTTAATATTGATTAATCTTTTAAATTTAATTTTATATAATATGTAATTCCACTGATTATACTTTTACATTATTACTTTATCAAACTAAAAATTTGTATTTTAAATGTATTGATAATTGTATATCTCTAAACTTTTGAGATTATTTTTATCTCTATTTATTTTTTTGATATTTGTCTAATGTTGGTTGCTCCCTGTTTGCGCATAACTTAGTATACTTTTACTTATATATTGATATTGATATTGATATTGATAGGTCCTACTTTTTTCATTGTAAAGATTTTTGTTTACTGTTCAATTTCCCCCTTTTTTTCTTGCCTTTGCACAAGGGAAAAATCTTGTTTGAACTTTTTTCCTTATTTGTTTACATAATCCTATTGGAGTATTGTATGCTCTCTGTTGCTCGGTTTCTGCTGAAGCCTTTCTGTAAAGAAGGTTTTCAGCTGGTCTAGATCGTTGCCTATCTGAAGGCCCTGAGGGCATGGTCCCCTGCATCTGAAGCCTATTATAAGAACCCTAAGGGTCCAACTTTCCCATACCTAACTTGTTTACCTTCTTGTTAAGAACAGAACCTTACTTTTATATACATATACATATATGCCTACACACACACACACACACATATATATATATATATATATATATATATATCGACCCTGACCTTTCCCTTTGTGATATTGTTAGCCCTTTCTCTGATCCTGTATCCCCATATATTTTCCTCTTATCATATTTTTACGATATCAACAATCTACAACTTGTAATAAATATTTTTTGCAACATAATATTATTTTTTTGATGTATTAAATCATGTTGGCATGTAGGATGAATCATAGTATGACCTATTTTATATATTTAAGTATAAAGTATACTATAGATGTAGGTTTCATTGTCGATTGGGTTGAGCGACTAACAATCATTGAACACATGTCACATCTGAAAATCATACCCGAATTTTTGTTGTTTGTTTTTGTAATAAGTTCTTTTACGCACTTATACTTACTTTTTTCGTGTTTGAAATTTGTAATAAGTGCTAATTTGTTTATAATATTTCTTAATAGGTGCTTTATGCATCTAGGTACTGTAATTTGCAATATCAAAACAACTGTAGTTTCTGAAAAGCTCACATCTCTGAAAATCACACCCAAATTATAATTAATTGTGTTTGTAATAAGTTCTTTTAAGCACTTACACTTACTTTGTCCGTGTTTGTAATTTGCAAGAAGTGCTACTTTGCTCATGTTTTGTAATAGGTGCTTTTTGCATGTAGGTACTGTAATTTGCAATCAAAATATCTGTTTCTGTTACGAATATAATTTTACTTGGACTATTTGTTTATAACATTTTTTAAATCAAACATTCAATACAAGGGTTGTTACTACAACCGAGTAAGTTTTCAATCAAAAAGGCCTTTCTTTCGATGCTCGAGTAAATTTAATTTAATCTGATTCATCTATTATTTACTTTACCATTTGCAGAAGAAAATAAAATTCAAAGGGAATTGGAAGAGTAGGAATACTTAAAAGTGTGAAATGTGGAGGTGGAGCCAAGGTTTTAGATTTTCTTCCATTTTTATAACCAAACGTAGTAGAGAATTCAATAACTATATAGTTCGTCAAGCTTAAAGTTTAACTAGTTGCTTTAAATTGTTCCTTCCAGTGGAGTACATCAATAAGAGAGTGCAATGTTAAACAAGAGAGAGCACTAGATTATCTTCAGCCACACTTAGTTTCTCTGAGTTTATCTATCACCAAAGAGATAAGGTGAGCGTGCAAGACCTCACCAGAAAGTGGCTCAAACTTCGAAGTTAGCAGGTGGTGCTTCCAAGTTTCAAGTTGGAAAACATACTAAACTATTGTATTGTAATCAATAATTCGTGTTTTGTCACTTAAAGTCTTATCACTGTTATCATAAGACTTTGATTACGGTATTTTTGAAATGATTTGTTAAATTTCGTATGAGTGTATATTATAGGTACATTGTATTTTGTATGCAAATTATTAGTAAAGTAAGAATTTGTTGTGTAGATAAGCTCAAAGTTTATTATGAAACTGATAAAGAATTTGTTTAGCTTCGCACTGAAAATTCTTATAAATTAGAAGTAAAATTGATGTATTTTTTTTACATTGGACAAATATCCAGGATTTGTACAAATAATTCCTCTGCAGTACGACCACTGCATAAAACAATTTATGAGGTACAAGGATTATGATTAGATTTCGTTTTCTTTTATAAAATTATAAAAATAAAACAGACAAACTGTAAAATATCAAAAGTTAATTTAAACTCACAGTTGTATTTTAATTTGTATTTTAAATTTTTCATTGCATTCGTAAAAAAAAAATTTTATAACTTTATTGAATTGTTAAACGAGTTTCATCCACTTGTTCCTCAAATGTATTGCATATTCAACTCAGTTTAGTAATTAAAATTGGCCGGAATAAAAAATTGAATTCTCGGACCTCATCTTCTGTCCAGAGGAAACCCTAAAACCTTGGAAATTGAAGCAGGAAATGAATAAAAGATTGTGTATATTGGATGCGTTCAAGTGTTACAGTATGTGTCAGTATATGTATAGCGAGGTATGTTTGCTACACTTGCCTATCTCAGTGTGAGTTTGTCATTTTAAAGAATTTATTTTTAGAGTTTGTGTCAGTGCTGGTTGAAGCGAGATGATTCTGGAAGGGTGCGGGTAGGGGGGCAAAGGTCAACCCTTCCCTAGGCTCCGGGTTAAGCCCCTAACTTTATTTCCGCTTCCACCGCTACACATATTTCTTCATTTACTTTACCTAGTGTCTGCTGTTGATTTTAAATTCAGACCAAATTCACAATGCACATATGTAGGGGGGCAAATGGTTGTTTGAATAGGGCATCACTACAAATTTAATAAAAAAATGTAAATTTCTACATATTGTATATATACTATAATTGATCCATACTTATACATAATATAATACTCATTACACGATTTTATTTTTTGACATTAATCTCAGCCGAGGCTCTGGTTACCTATAGAGTTTTTTTTTTAATTTGTGTTATATTTATTCTATTAATTAGTTCATTTTTTTATTTTTTAATTATTGAATTTATTTAATAGAATTACAATATAAATATTTTTAGCAGTATAAGATTAATTAATGCAAAAAAAAAAAAAATATATATATATCTATTNTATATATATATATATTATTAGGGATTACATACATATTATGTAAAAGCCAAAAACCACTCACTCAGTTACCCTTTACACTTTACAGTATCTCCATCAACAACAATATCTACAGAGCTAAAATTTTGAATAAAGGTTTCCCTTCAATCCAGAACGGCAGTATCTACAGAGCTAAAATATTGAATAAAGGTTTCCCTTCAATCCAGAACGGCAGTGTCTACAGAGCTTAAATTTTGAATAAAGGTTTCCCTTCAATCCAGAACGGCAGTATCTATAGAGCTTAAATTTTGAATAATAAAGGTTTTCCTTCAATCCAGAACGGCAGTATCTACAGAGCTAAAATTTTGAATAAAGGTTTCCCGCCCCCTTAAACCTTCTTTTTGGATTTATGGGACCTTCGAACGAGTAAAGTCATAGAAATATTACGCTATTACTTTTTCCGGCACTTCTTCAGATAGTTACTCCCCTAGAAAGAAAACTGAGGGCAGTAACAATCAAAGAAGGTGTACGGAATGTTCTTCTTTAAACTGTTACTGCTCTTATAAAAACAAGTGTGACATTTCTTATTCCTAAAGTGCAGTAGACTAAACAACCCTTTGTCTAAATAGTTATTTAGTCAAATTCATTTATATTCTAAAAAAAAAAAAGAAATAAAGTCAAGTCATGCACCATGACTTAATGAGCGAATTTTCAAAGAAATCTGCGTATTATTGGCTTATGATAATATAGGAAAATTTTGGTTTAGAATTTGGATGGGTAAAAAAATAAATTGGTACACGCACAGACGCACAGGTACGGGGTACAAAAGTCAAAATAGCATTTACCCTTCAAGATGCACATCGTTAGAAAGCTCTTTAAGAGTAAAGTAATTGTTGCTATGTTCACTTTTATTATATTTTCATATATAAGGGGGGTACAATGGGAAAAAACGATTTTATGCTATTTTTGACCCTAAATGGTGAAAATTTGACCCGCTTAATGGACTCCAAAAATTTTGGCCAACGAACTTAAACTTTCTTTTGATATTATTGACATTTTAAAATTTGTTTGAAATTTTTAACTGCATCCTAAGGGGAGATATCGTCTGGAGTGACACATACATATACTATACATACATACATATATACATAAATACATAAAAAAGTGTTAAATTTTAGGAATCGATTCAGAATGGTCTGAAACGGATTCCCATGAGAAAATTTTTGAAAAATTTTCATTACAAAATTTTTGAAGCCATTGCAATAGCTTAATTTTCTTCGAAAATTCGCTGAAATAAGAAAGAAAAAAACATAAGGGAGTACAACAACATAAAGAGGGTAACATTATAAAGAAGTACCTTCTTTTCATAATATGAACTACGTGTAGGTGCATATTTTTACTTTTTTATTTTTTTAGAATCATCACCATTCCCGAATAAATTCAATATATTCGTGGTGTGACTAAAATAAACTTTGATGAATCCCACCCTTGTAGTTAATTTGTAGTTAATTAATAACAACAACAAACTTTATTATGATAGTTTTTTAATCATTATAACTGTATTCCTTCCTAACTTTTATTTGTTTGAAGAAAGTTTTCTTGTTAAGTTTCCAGTATCAGTTGCAAGTTGAGACTTTGTTATTGTACTTTAGAGCTCTTAACTATATTCAAAATTATAATTCAAATCATGCTCAAAACTTTCTTCGAGATAAAAAAAAACAACAAAAACTTATGCAAAAATCAAAGGGAGTATTGCGCCCCAAACAAATGAAAATTAAGTAAAGTCAATGTCAAGTTATATTTAATCTGTAAAAAACCCTAAGTTTCTAAAGTGCTAAAAGAAGGGAAAGGGGGATGGGATTTAATTTTGAACTAGGAAAATGTTATTAAAACAAAGTTTTCTAGAGAAATCCGAGGCCCCGACAAAACCAAGTTTCCAATATTGTTAAAAAAAAAGGAAAGAAAAACAATTTTACCGCTCCAGGGCCTCTGGTGAAGCGAGAGGGGCTAACATTTTAATTAAAATTTCCTCTGTTGATACGGATCTGTAAAATCATTGATATCCTGTTCAAAAATTCTCTTGTATTGAACTATAAATATTGGATATCATCATATTAATATCGCTTCTTTTTTATAATTTTTGTGATAGATTTTTTTTTTTTTTTTTTTTTAACGTCATAGTGTTTTTTAAGACATTTTTTTTAACAAATAATTTTCTTTTATTTTTAAACCCTCTATATACGTTAGTATTTAGGGTTACAAACACACGTGTGTAAGGTATAAAATTTAACTCAGTTTTTCTTCGAATTTAATTATATTTCAACGCCATCTGGTATTTCTTCAGTTCCTTTTACTAAATTTTGTTTATTTTTTTTTATCTTTGACAAGAATGAAAATAGTCTGCCAATTAATATGGAATTGGCAGCTTCGCGCCCTTTTTCGTACTTTAATGAAGTTTTGCTTTTATGAACCAGTATTGTATGTTCTTTAATTTTGCTTCCTACTTTATGAAAGGTAACAGAAGCCATGTGATGAACAGTTTTTTTATATTTAAAAAAAAATATTCAAGACGACTTCTGTAGACACTAGGGAATTTTTTTTTGTCTCGTGTCTGTCTGCTTATCTATGTCAAATAGTTTTGAGAGCCAGAATTGTTTTTAAAAATTATACGTCTGATTTTGATGAAATTTAGATGGTAGGGTAGTCATTGGTCTTATAAATTCTAAACCCATTGTCTTCTTCGCCTTTCTCTTCTAAATGCGCACAAAGGTTTATTAACACATATTGCTTCCGAGCTTACCGAAGACAACAGAAGCTATGTGACCGTTTCAAAGAAGGCAAATTTTAAGTCTCCAATTTCAGAAATTCCTAACACAAATCTGTGTCAGACATCAGGGAAAATTTGTTGTTCCGTGTCTGTTTCGTTTAGTTTTTGCGAACTTCTTGTCCGAGTTTATTGAAGTTTGGATGGTAGGTCATAATTAGCCTTTCCACATGGGTACAAACATACATTTATTTATACCTATTTCTTTATAAATACTTTTATAAAATCTGATTTTTATGGAATTTTGATGGTTTGTCGAAAGTAGCCCGCAGATAGCCCTAGGTTAATGTCAACTGTCTACGATCTTTAGGTTAATGTCAACCGTCTACGATCTTTAAATTTTGCTATAGTGATCTAATTCTCTAATTTGCTTGAATTGCTTGAATTGCTCTAATTGATACTGCAGTTGCTATAGCTAAAGTCTTAAGACATCGTTTTTGGCGTCCAAACTTGCTAATAATAATCTCCTTGGGTTTAGCATCGACGAATGATTAACACTTCCACCTGATGATATCACTGTACTTACATGGATATTTCTAATTAAAATAATCCTAGAACGATAATATTTGGTGTACCTTAGTAACGACATCAAGTTGATCCGGACACAATTTGTGTAGTTTGATACGATAAATATTATGAACAAGAAGAGAAAATTTTGATTGGTCCAACTGTTTTTGATCTGATGCTTGGTCATCATCAGTTAACTACTAGTTTGCTTTTACGTTCTAAGAGTACCTTGTTGGAACTTTTAATGTACTTTTTCTGCTCCATACTCTACCTAATAAAGTAATTATTATAATTTACATTGCAAACTAAGTATCTAATTGTGAAACTGAAAGTCGTATTTCTTTATCTTTAAACCAAGTCACGGAGTTCAAAAACAAAAAAGGGTTAAAACCTTGAACAAACTTGAAAATTCTTAACTACTATTCATTATTACTGTCTTCTTAATTCATGTTTACCTTAGACTTCAAGGTTAAAGGATAATATAAAATTATAGGAGTCTTTTTGCAATCTCTAGAAGTCTAATGAATTGCCTTTTTGAAATACTAAACTCTCGACCTCTAGATTCAAAATTGAATTTATCCTTTGCTTGTGATGGAATTTATTTAATTCAGGTAGCTTTAATTGTACTATTGGAAAACTAGACAATTATTTAAACAAAGCCAGATCTCCTCTCCGTTATTTGCTTGGTTACTATATGTTAATACAATGTAAATCTTTTTAAAAACTTTAATAAACATTTAAAGGATTTTATTATTAAGGTAAATAATTTTCTCTTCGCGTCTAGAAATGTTAAAGGTATCTCTGATTAAGTATAAATCAAATTAAAATCAAATTGACGGTGATATTTTCAACGAAGTACATTTAGTAATGAACTCTGATCTCTATACAATAAATTTAAATTATTTAATTTCTATTTAATCTTAACAAATATACCCTATATAAAACGTAATTTAATTATTTTCCTTTCATTAAGCATTAGATTCCTTCTAGTTATTAAATAAGTACGCAGTATTACAAGAAACTATAGGTTGCCAAAGAACAATTTTACTATGAACAGCGAATAATATTGTTTGGAGCCACTTTGCACGAAATGCAAAGCTATAAACTTTTGTCTATAGGTGGGTTCACAGATTGTGGATCTCAGCGCGTATCCGGTATCCGGCTATACTTGTATAGTTAACAATATATTCATGAAGCCGTTGAGACGTATTCGCTGATTTCCTTCACGCCGTTCAGTCTGGTGTCAGGTTCTGAAGGGATAATTTCCCCTGATGAACGTTTTCTTGAGATTTAACAATAAACTTTTAAACTACTGGCCCGAATTTCGACGAGATAGAACTTACGTGTTCAGAAAAACACACCCCAAGCCAAAAACGGGAAATACATTTTTTTAGCTCAATATTTCAGGGCGCTACCCTCCAAAGTCGTGAAACAATTATTACCCAAAGACGGTTCCTATGATTATGATTACAAAATTATAAAATGAAACGATAAACAGGTAAGCCTTTTTCCCGGAAAAAATCTAGTTCCTGAGAAGGCAGGGTTCAATTTCCCGCCAAGAAAAAAGTTATTTTTATGATAAATTATGATTAAATGTTCAATAATAATTAAATGTACCTATGAAAACACGAAAACGAGTAAATGGAAAACACTGGGCTAAGTAATAATGGACTCGTATATGAGAAAGTTTGTGTCGAATTGTCTCGGACCGATACCTTTTTTGTTAGAAAGTTTTTTTGTATTTCTTTAATAATAATTATTTCTTGGAAAAAAGGATGTTTGGTAAAAAAAAAAAAGAAGAAAATATAATAATATAATTGAAGTTAGAAATAAATAAATTCGTCAACTATATCTAAAACGGAGGGTTGTTTTAAAACTTTAGAAGATGAATAAATGTTCCATGAGTATTTTTTTTCTTTAGAGTTTATTTCTTGTTTGTTTAAAGTTGTCAAACTAAAGTTATTAAATTTAACTCTAAAAACCAAACTATCCATGTTAGTTCAATATTAGGAGTACATGCAACATAATTTTCACATTCAAAACATTTCATTAGGTAAATGGGAAAATTCCTTCAAAAGTGAATAATATTGAATTTTGGTAAATTTATATACATGACAAGTTTTGTTACCTTATTTCTCTGAGAGACTTCTGATTTAAGAGTCATAACTAGAATTTCTTGAGAGAATAGATCTACTAAATCACACCTAGCTAAAATTAGATCATTTATCACCGAGTTCCGCTATAATCACAACTATACTTTTACCTTATTCTCTTGTTGGGGAAAGTTTTTATGATACATTTATTTTTACTGTGGAGAATATGCCTGGAACGTAAAAAATTATCTAAACACTAGAGGGTCATTCTCAAATTATTTGGCTTTTTACTGTTCCTTCACAATTTTAGGATGACTGTCTTAAAAAAAAGAAGTTTAATGCACCAATTAGCTGCCAATTAATGAATCGAACCTAATTATTAACTTTAAGGCCACCAAATATTTACGATTTATTACTATATAAAAAAAGAAGACGAAAAATCATGGTAATTTTACAAGAGTGTTACTGTAACTATGCCTACATCCTCAGTTTGAGTGCAATTTTCAATTGTAAATTTAAATAAATATTCAAAAACTTTGTTCATAATTTGTTCCATACATTCTGAAGTACTGCCAGTAACTAGTATTTCAACTCCAGGAAACATAGAATATACTTTTTATAAAGAATTTTATTTTGTACCCGACCTCTGACAAGAGTGTTACTAATAATATAAGAACGTTTTATCTGGGGATATTCAACAATAACATTAGTAAGATTGACACCAGTGCTTCCCCACTCCACGTGCTAATCAAGCCTACAGGTTTGAGTAGTGTTCCATAAAACCTCCTTGGGGTAAATTTCGCAG
>KZ651298.1:593921-616453 GCA_001010745.2 Gerris buenoi
CCCCCCCCCCCCCCCCCCCCCCCAGCAATTCAGCTAATTCAAACTTGGCCCTTATATTTGACATCTCCCTAGTCAAAATACTAATAGTAGTATATAAATAGTTTTATCGAAAGTAGCCCGCAGATAGCCCTAGGTTAATGTCAACATGACAAACTGACTGCGCCTGCGGTAACTGATTTTAAAAGATCTAAAACTTTGGTCCTATGACTTTTTGTCGTACCGTTATCGGTTCTACCTTAAACAGAGCTAATTTTTTTTTTGTAAGAAAAAAATGACTGAGTTCTTATGGCGTCCGCAATTGTTGACCGATTTAATTTCTGATTGGGGTGCTTAAACCTCACACTAACGCTCTTTAAATTGATTAAATATTATTTTATTAATTTGTCCTAGAACTTAGAACTAGAGTTATTAAATATTTACTGGTGCAACTGCCGTATTGAGAGAAGAGACTGGTAATTAAATTAATGCACCATCATGTTTGTCATGACCCCCATGATTGTTCAACGACTTCACAGTCTAATTGGATTTTATGACTTTTTTTTCTTTATTATTTATTATACCTTTTTTAGTATATTGTATCAATTACTATAAATATTAATTAGTTTCTATTGGCTATTTTTCAATTACATGGCAATAGGAATCAGCCACTAATACCTAGCATGAGCCCCGCGCGAAGCGCGGGGTGAAGGCTAGTCTTAAATATAATTAAGATAATTAAAGTATTTAGGATAATTACTAATTACTCACCCACACTATGTAAAGATATATTATATATGTATGTATGTATATATGTATATGTAAATGGTATATTTATGTTTATATTTGTGTATTGTGTATATGTGTGTTATACATATACATATATGCAAAAAATTGTGAGGAATAAAAAATTATTTATTTATTATTTATTTATAATTCAGATTTTTAAAAATTCTAAGAGTTATAAAAATATGTCTTAGTTGATCTTCAAAGTATAAATTTACAATATTTATATTCCTATAAAGATAATTCTTACTACTCGTAGTTAGTATCTTCTTTGAGATAATGCTTCTGATTATGTACTTCAATAATAATTAATGCTGATTCTTAACCATAAAAGACTTTCACAAATATTTTTTTTTATTATGTAAGAATATAAAGAAATCGACGCAAATTAATAAAAATTATTTTTCAAGAGTACTTAAGAAATTCGAGTGAAAATAAAAATCTTATTTTTGTCCTGAATGGACAAGCGGAAGGTTATAAATGGATTGTGTAAAAGAGTGAGTAAAGAATCTAACACAGAATGAAAAGGAAGAGGGGAGGAATAAAAAATATAAAATTATTTTAATTAATTTCAATTTTTTTATTACATTTAGAAAAATAAGTAACATTTAATCAACTAATTAAGTACAGTAAAATAAACTGATATTTCGTATTAATTAAGTAAATTAATCCGTGGAATAAAAAATTCGTCTTTTTTCTAACAAATAGTGACGATCATAAGTGTTAAAGGATGATGGAAAGAAAAAGATTAAATAGTATAATATAAAATTTTGTGCAGAGGCTTTCCATTTTGCATTATTCCAGTATACTATATCTTGGCCTTTTCCTTTATTACCGCATATTGTAGAGTAAAAGCTTTCTACTGAAAGTGATGACTTTAAGAGCTGAAAGATAATTGGAAGAAAAAGATGAAATAGTTTAATAAAAACTTCGCTTATTTCATAAAACTGTATGTTTTACAGGTAATAACTTATAGATAAAGATAATCATTTAAAGATAAAGAGTAATAAGTTCGTTTATATATCAAAGCCCTCATTCATTAAAATCGGGTTAGTAGTTTAGGCTGTAGTTGCGTCAACGTAAAATGAAGGAAGAATAAGAATAAGAAGTATCAAAACTACCATTTTCAAACCTATTTTTCTCTACTTCTACTTGACCGATGTCGACCTTTTTTTATTTTGATCTACAGGACACAGCCGTCAAAGATATTTAAAAATTATTCAGGTAGCTTGTACGTATTTCACGCTCAGACCCTCAAAAACCCTAGTTTGTCACCTCCAGTATTATATACACTGGCAGTTTTTGTGAAATTTTGACTTTTTGACTTGGCGGGGCGGAACGCTGCTGCGTTCCTAAATATTATAATTGTATCCTAAGCTTTCTCTCTATTTATCCTATAATATTAAGGATTATTAAGATTTTCTGATATGTTATTGGNGTTTTTTTTTTTGTTTTTGCTTCCGAGCTTACCTAAGGTAACGGAAGCATTGTGTTCACTTTTGAGAACGAAAAAGTTTTATGTCTCTGATTATAAAAATTCCAAGACAGAAATCCGTTTGACATCAGGGTACATTTCTAGTCTCGTGTCTGTCTGTCTGTCGGTCTGTGTGTCCGCGAATCATGAAACGTGCGACGATAACTTGAGTAAATGTTTGGTATACATATTCATTTTACCAATGCCCAGGATGAGTTCGTTGGACAGCGTTATCCGCTTTAGCGTTCACGCGCATAGCTCGTGTAAACATGATCTTTAAATTTAAAATTAGAATTTTAGGTCGAGGAAAAAAATCAAACTTCATCTATTCAATGACAAAATCATTTTTGTTCCAATACAATTTTATAGTAAAACCAACTGCGACACTGCTATGAAGTGTTAAAGATCGCTAAAAGTTTTTAAAAACTATTAATAGTTATTAATAGTTTTTACACTATAAACAATATTACAATAAAGTAATATAACGTTAAATTTAATATAGCAATAAAGTACATGATAGGATGGGAGGAAGCTATGTGCCACACTGATTGTCAGTCATTTTTTTTTTAATTATGTATTCTTCGCCTTAGTTTTTTCTATGAGCAAAATGTGGGGAAGATTGAATGTCGGGAAGTGGTTTAAAATTGGGGTAACGGAAATGAGCGATGAAACTTACAAAGCAAAGTAATATAAGACCAGTAACAAAATTTGGGGAAGATCAATGACAGGATGTGGTTCAAAATTGGGGTAACGGAAATTTGCAGTGAAACTTACAAAGCAAATAATATAAGATAGTAAAAACAGAAGGAAGAAGAGGACGAAGTGAAGGTTTCATACAGGTTTTAAAGCGGCGCTGCAATTGCGTTGCCATAGATGAATCCCTTCGGGCCTCAGTAATTACGTATCTGCTTGCTGTGAACCCACCTTTAATGGGTACTAATATAGGGTTGAAGTAAGATGTTAACACGTTCAAAAATAAATATCTAAATGAATGATACCAAATCGTAAACTTTTAATGGTTCAAGGTAAGGCAGAAAAGCCTAACCATTTTTTAAATAAAATAACACAGGTGATCATTAAAAATAATCTAGTTTTATTCATTTTCTAATTTTATAAAAAATACATACAATAATTCGTGGCTTAACAGCTTATGGAGGTAGAGGCCTACCAAAGCTTATTCTTATTATTTTTTAATATAAAATATGCTTTAAATCTTTTCTATAAAAGATCTAGCAAATGACACCCATTTAGGTCTGCACACTGCTTGATCCAATCGCTTAAACTTCTCATTACATTTTTTAGCATATATGGACATTGGACAACCTTTTATTGAAGGAGCCCTTAGTTCTGGTATGTGCTATCTCTTATTCTTATTTCAAATTAGTTTTCTAGCCAACAATGACTATTTTTGTAAAAAAAAAACCCGGTCCACAAATCCAGATATTTAAATTACTGTACGTTTTTTTTGTGTATGAATAGAATCAAACAACAACATTCAAGCATTTATTGCAATAAAATAGAATAGTGAGAACGGCAGTAAACTATTTTTTTTTTTTTTTTTTTTTTTGGAGAGTGAGAATAAGTTATAAAAAACAACAACAAAAACAGTCACAAACAGTAAAAAACACAAATTTTTAGTTTACCGCCGTTTCGGAAAATATATTAAGGTTTAAAAAAAAGAATAGTTGTGGTTAGAGAGTTAAGTAGAAAATATAGGTGGATTCTGAAAGAGCAGGTAAGGTAATATAACACAAAGAGTCAAGTCTCATATACAATATGTTACAATAGTAATAAATATACTTCAAGACCACTGTAATACATTAGGCCTTAATGTATTACAATAAAGTAGTTCTTAAAGGAATGTTGTTCTTTTGGTGAAACCTTTTAAAAGGATGTTCACTTTTTTGAAAGGATGAAACATTTAAAATGATCAATTCGAAGTGATAAGATAATTGTAGAGACAATCACGCGAAAAAAAATGGATGCAATAGTTACGATGAGATAGATAAATAAACTTATATATATATANATATATATTGGTTAGTAAGATACAGTAATAATGCAATAATAGTTTTATATAGTTCTTTGTTATATTATTTATAGCAGTCATTTTTATATAATTTTAGATATTTATATTCCTCTGCTTCCTTTTTTAATTATTAATCAAAAGTTATGAATCATATTAATCAGTAGCCTCAAAATTTAAAAAAAGTAAATTTACGGCACGGAAAATAAAACTAGTTTTTTTAAGCTTATATGAGGAGAATATGTCTGTGCCTCACATTTTGTGGTGGACTGAAGCTAAAGTTTTTTTGTTTTTTTTAAACATTACTTTTTTACCCAACTTTAAAAACCTATTAATCAATGTCATTTTGTGTGTATTCACCTGTTCGAGGTATGACAAAGATTTAAGATTTTTATTTTCTCAAAGCAATGATGGCGATTTACTCATTAGCTTTATGATCATTCATATTTTACTGCGATTGATGATTTTAATTAAATAGTATTGATTTATTGATGTTGCACAAAATAATGATATTATTTTTTAATGATAGATAAATTAATTAATTCACTTTTTGTTTTGTATGTTTGCAGGTAAATGAAGATTTTAACGTTATGTATTCTATGATTCTCTATCATTTTCTATTTTAAGGTAATTTTTTACGGCAGATCTGTTCCCTTTAAAGGATTATGATTTCTATAAATAATTAGTTCTCTTTGTGAGATTTTGTCTTTTTAGGGTTAAACAAATTTTCTTTTCTTCTTCTAAATGGCTATTTTTCGGTCTTCACTTTTAGGCTTCTTCAAGATACAACAATTAACAACATCAATTAACTAATTATTAGCAACAATCAAATTAAAAATATGAATTAATATTCTGTTTTAGAGGAAAAACATATGTACAAGATGATTATTATCAAGATGATTTTTTCTTTAATAGTAACTAAAAAATGCGTCAAAAAAAGAGAATTTCTGTATCCAAATTTGATCTAGAATAAATGTAAATTCATCTTCAGAACGGGAAAATAATAATTGTTTTACGTATTTTTATTTTTTTAATCAGGACTACGTATTTTGATTTTGATAAATCATCTACCAAAAATATACTATATTTTTTCTCTGACTGCTTTTTTACTGTTTTAAATTAATGCATTTGGTTGTTGTAAAATGCCAAAGGTTGGTATTTTAGGTGAACAATGAATGGAAACTTCCAGAGGTCGGAATTAATTTCTAGATTTTGTTACCTACTAATGAAACCGCAGTTTTGTGTTAACATCATTCGACGTCCCTAATTTTAACGAGCATTCCCATAGGGATTTTTAGGTTTGGCTGAAAACACTAAAGTCACCGAACAAATATTTACTTTATTAATTGCTTTACTTACAAATTTTTTTGTTAGAATTACTTAAATTAAAGAGCCTACATTTTGTTTTGAAGCTTGCCAAAGATAAGCATTGGGTTTTATTCTGAAAAAAAAAAAATTGTTAAAATATTCTATAAAAATTAAATTCAACCACAAAAATATTTTGTCGTAACCAAGTTGAAATTCCTGGACAAGCGTTAAGAGAAAGTTCGTACATGTTTGACTGATTTTGCTTAAAAGTAACTTACGGAATAGTTGTAATTATTCTAAAGATCAAATTCTTTTTATGTTTCAAAATTCAAAATTGCCTAGAAATAAATGCATTTTAGATATTAAGTAAAATTTTTGGTGTTGTGTCTGCCTGTCCGTCAAATTATTTTGATAAGCTTAGATTTTTTTTTTTAACTGCTTCTTCTCTTCTAGGAATCTACTGAAATATCGTTGATTTTTAGATCATGTTAATATTTTTCGTCATTATATATAGAATGAGGTGTAGACTAAAACCAGAGTTTATTATCAAGAAATTTAATATCCGAGATAAAATGAAGGTTTATATTAATACGGCTTGGGAAACATATTGTTAATAAACAAAATTGGTTTTGTTTTTTCCTCCTATGTTTTTGTTTTAATTTATTTTTTTAATAAAAATTAAGTCATCCGAAAATAATTATAATAAAATTTCTCCAACATACGTATCTTTTTTCTAAGGAAGCCTTTTAAAAATAACATAATTTGTTGTTGGATGTATAAATTTATCTGGAAAAGTTAATAAATGTATAATTTAGTTTATTCAAGCCTTCAAATTGTATATTTAGAAGTGTTGTTTAGTTTCATTAATTATAAATTATTTTCAATCGCACGACAAATATCATCGTGATTTTTTTAAGCATGCTTGTTTTTTGTTTACATTTAAATACAATTCTTATTGAACTACATACAAGTAACGATTTGATGATTCCTGCTTGATCAATTCCTATTCTGGAAATGAAGTCGGCTTTTTAGATTTATATCGTTTTATCGTAAACTGCTTGCGGTTTATCTCTTTAACAGAAATTAAGGATATCGAATAGTGGAGAAAAGTAAAAATCAACGTTTTAGATTTACCTTTTTGTTAAATCCAATTAGTCAAAAGTAACAATCAAAGTTTTTGGATCTACCAAAAACGGAAATCCTAAAACTCTAATCCAAGCTATCATCATTTTTTATTTCATTTACAGTAAGTATCCTTATAGTTATTTCTTTTAATTATTTATTTTTCAGGCACAGTTACTAAATATTTTCAAATATAGCAAACATACACATAGATAATATAACACATCTGCTTGAAACCTTGCTTAGTACAAAACTATGTTCGAGTGGCATCCTTTGTTTTCTGTGTTTTTGTCTCTTTAAATATACTATACCATTGTTGTAACTCTAATAACAAAACTAGTAGGAGCAGTCGTAAGTACATCATGTCCTTTAAACTCTTATTGATTGCTTTTATTTGATGTGAGGAATTTCCTAGTGCAATTTTTAGGTAATCTACTCTCCTTAGAAGTAACTCTTTATAGTGTCCAATCTAAAATATGAAATTGGTATCTATATAAATTATATATTGCAGCTTTACGGAAAAAATCCATGTTCAATTATACCAAGCCTTCAAAGAAGCAGGAAAAAGAGGACAAATACAAAAAAAATCGAAGTAAAAGTTTGAGGTGCCTCGGACTTTTCCTTATTACAAAGTAAAATAACCCTATAACTTATAAACTACTGCTTACTTATTTACAAAGATGTTATTAAATTTCTAAACTTACTGCTTGAAGCCCATGTTGTGCTTCCGAGCTACCCGAAGGTAACGAAGGCTTTGTGATGGTTCTAAATAAAGAACATGTTTTATGGCTCCAATTTAAGAAATCCGTTTCAGACATCAGGGAAACTTTTTGGTCCTGTGTCTGTCGGTCTGGCTTTTGTTCAGCTTTTGCGAACTAACATATCTTATAAACTACTTGCCCGAGTTTAATGAAATTTGGGTGGTGTCTAGCCTATTTTTTGTACCATGTAAGTTTAAAACTTCTGCGCCCATTTTTTATTGTTTGGACAAATAACCGATTAAATCCAAGGATTTCCATTCGGTTATTTTTCATGAATTTTTGAGGTTAATTTTAATTAATTTTAAACATTCTATCAAAATTCGTTTGGGTTGCGTTTGAAAATACATTTTCATGTATTCTAGAGTAGCAATAATTGGAAAGTTGCATTTGCAATAGTCAAAATTGTATAACTTGTTTCTTATTTATTTATTATTTATTATTTATTTATCTAATGAGTTCTTATTTATTCAATGTTCAATGAAGTTGTTATCTAACTATAAAATTAATAACAAATAGTTGGCAATTAATGTGGAAAATAGCTTCCTCGCGTCCTATTCAATGATTTTATGCTTTTGCAACTTATGATTGAAGCGCATGTTAAACAAATGGGAACAGAAGTTGAAACGTGTATGGAACCAATAATGGGTAAATTATGACCTACCATCGAAAGTCCATTAAAAATTGGACAAGTTGTATTTAAGATATGTCGGTTTGAAAACAAATTGAGCCGCAGACACACAGACTCGGAACCAAAATTGTTCCCTGGGATCTAAAACGGGTTTCTGTCTTGGTATTTTTGAACTCTGAGAGAAAAAAAAAGTTCGTTATTAAGAAAGAATACATGGCTTCCATTACCTTCGGTAAGCTCGGAAGCAATAAAATTATCATAATATATGCCTGCTGCCTATATTTAAACTGGACATTTGAAAGTATTGCAGCTATCTAAAACTAATTATTATTTTATATTACATATCAATTAACATTTATTGTTTATTGATGGATATTGTACTCAGAATTTTATTGGATTCTAGATTACACAAGCGTCTATAAAGGTATTACGGGCTATGCTTTTTGTATACTACAAACCTTAAGCTGAAAGCGTTACTATGGAATCCATGGAGTTATTTCTACTCAAACGATAAAATAATCATTCTAAAACTTTAACAAACAAATAAATTAAACGTTTTCCCTTCGACGTATTAAATCCTCACTAATTTTCAAGCAACGACAAATAAACAGAGGGGAAAAGCTTCCCTACACTTCAAAATGAACGGTATTCTACTTCTAGATTGTAATCATAGGGGATTTTCATTTATTGTATTTTGGAGACTGTGGTTTAAACTTTTTAAATTAGATCATTTATGATAAAACGAAGTTTTGCTTTAGTATAAATTTGATTTGACTCTTAACCAGATAATATCGAGTTTTCGGTGAAGTGGAGTTGTTTGAAGTGGAATTATATTAGTTTTGGCTTTTTAATGAGATCCGAGGTTTTTGAAATGTTCTACATTTTAGGTGTAGTTTTTCTCAAGTGTTAATGCCAATAGCAGTTAGGAAAATGTTTCTATATATTAGGTATTAATTATGACGGTATACTTGACCTTTCACTGAAAATTGAAATCATATTATAAATATTTATATATTTTTAACACATCTAATTAAAATAACATAAACTAAACATTTGAAGTAGTTAATAACCTCATATTAATACATTTTATCAGTGTGTATATATGTTAAATTCTATATGTTAATAGTTATCACTTGTAATTAGGTATTTAACTAGGTAGGTACTCCGACTTCAAAATGTTCAGTCTTACATAGTCAGATCCTTTAATAAATTTCCTCTTTTTTTCTTGCATGTTACTAAAAATAGAGCCTTTATAAAATATATAATTATATATATTTATAATATAGCCTTTATAATTAAGTGTGTAAAATATATAATAATACTAGTTAAGTAAAGTGGGGTCTATCCAATTACAAGTGCCAATTATACAGTTTATGAGGTTGATGTAGCGCAAACCAGGTTGAAGTACTCAAATGAAAACCATTCAATATTATAATATAAGCCCTTAAAGCAGGGCCAAGCCTTTCACAGGCTGCAACGCCTCGGATTATTATTATATTATAATTTTGTTTAAGGGACCCGGGTAGCCCATTGTAATGATTGTCCAGATTCATTTCCCGACTCCAGCTATAGGAGATGTACGCTTGATGTTTTCTCAGCATCTCTATATAAGTGGGTAAAGCTTAAGTGAAGTGGCGTGTGCGCAGTTGCAGAATGCCAGTTATTTGGTTTATCTGACTGACGCAGCGACATGACTGACGTAGCGAGTCATCCACTAAATAGAATTTTATAAGGGCTTGTGGACGACTTGAGCATGCCCAATCCATAATTTAACTGCAGTTAATTTTTTGCTTCCAAGCTTAACGAAGGTAACGGTAGGTATGTGCGACAACTGAAACGACTCTAGCCGTACGTCTGCAACTACTAGGCTCTTAAATAGGTCTCCTAATTGGTAAATGAATGGAACCCTTTTTAATGACGCTACTGTAGCCACGCGACAGAAGTGGGTCTAGTAAAGTAGCTCAGAGTCATACGATTCGAGTGTCTACTCGAGTCGCGCAGGTTGTATAACCTCAACTCTAGTGGTTTCTGTAACATTTTGGAGGAAACATCCATAATATTATTGTCTCTTCTTCAAGAAGAGGAAAAAGAAGAGCTACAATATGAGCCACCTCACTAGAGCCGCTTCTGTGCGCAGCTACAGTTGCGACTGTAGGCAGAGGTTCCATTAATTTACCTAAAGGTTATCCCAGTTATGAGCTTCGCGTACGGCTAGAGTCAGTGGTTGCATGGACACTCTGTCTGACTGTGTTAAGGTAAATGTTTTTGATACAGTTAAAACATTTTCTTGACAGATCAAATTTATTGTATTCATGAAATGCAATTTTTACATGACACTATAGCCACTTTATCAATAATATTATAAAGTGTACGAGTGCAGCAATGTTGTTGTCGTAGTTTCCAACTTCGACTAAAACCAAAACCAGACCCAACTCCTTTAACCTAAAGAGCGGTGAGACATGTTTCACACTGTTAATCACATCGTTAAAATGAGTGAAATTGCCGCAATCCCACGACCTGATATAACCTAATGATGTGTTGATCTGAAAGTAATAAAAGTGCAAGAAAAAAGATATGTATATCACTTCTGTGCAAATTAAAATCATAATGATCAAGGATTAGCGAAAAAGTTTTAGATACCCGAGTAAATTAGAGAATTTTACTTGGTACAAGGCTAAGAATAATTATAGGTTTTTTCCAACCCCGCTATTTGTACGGCCCTTTGTATCGTCCCGCGGATTGTTCGGGAATCGTTTAGGACAGGTTTTATACGCATGCGCTGACATTGTACTGTAATAAAATCATGTCAGGTTGGAACGAGTTTAGGACTATAATTCGCACCGTATTAAAAACATTCAAGGAAACCTAACAGTTTGAGAACCTTCCTGTTGATATTTGTAACGATTGACCTAACTGCGCATGTCATACAAAATAGTACATGGTATTGTCAGAGGATCGTTGGGACCGTACAGTGAACGGTTCGCAAACGATCCCTGGCGGGGTTGGAGCAGTTTCATGTACGGTACGAAACACTGTCCCAAGTCAGCTTGGAACGGCTTTTATCTATTGTGCATGCCGGTGACGATCCCGCGGACGGTACAATGCTCGGTTGGAACAAACCTTATTTAAACAAGTTGACTAAGAGAGAGCTTTCGGGAACAAAAGCCTTTTAATGGGGTGTATTTCCTGTATCAGTTTGTATCTTTCTCTTTAATACTTTATTTGATTAGATTTTAATTTATTGAAAGAATTAGAGAGCTATATTAGTGAGAACCACAAAGTTTAGTAATAATAACGTATTAGTAATAACCTAATCATTACCATAATAATCATATGTAAATGTTTTAGCCAAAAGGGTAATTATATGCATTTATGTTTATGAAATTTACTTTAGTATGTATAATAAATTGGAATCGCTTACAGGAGATACTCAGTAGGTCTGTTGATAGCCGATTGAAATTGACCTATTGCCACCTTAACTATTTAGCATGCAAGTTACACTATCTTGGTTAGTAATTATTTGTTAAATAACATTTTAACAAATTAAATTATTTAGTTGAAATTATTTTCCTTTCTAATATGGAAGTTAAATTCCTTTATAAAAAAAGGTATTTTGAAAAACTCGATGTAAATTGAAAACAAGTAATATTAATTAAGGCCTAATGAAATTCAATTGTGGTTTCTACCTAATCAAAGCGATTTATTTAAATAAAAGAAATAACAAAACTACTGGTGTTAAATAATGGCTAGTTTGAGGTATATATAGAGAGAGATAAAAGATACATTGAACATGATTTTTTTCTTCATTCCTTTGATATATATATATANATGTGTGTGTCACCTTGTCATATTTACGTTTTGAAAGGGGCTCGGTGAGGGGTGTTATAGGAAGAGTTATCGCTCTATTGGGAGGGTGACTAGGCCACTACACTCGACACAGCGGAAATAGAAAAAGGGCAAACTTTTCTAACACCGTACCTTTACTTTTTCGTGAAAAAATGGATTGCTTCTACCTGCTCAGGCAAAATAAATATACGTAAAAAAAGGAGAGACGGTATTGGGGGTTGATTTTGATGCAACGCATCGCCTCCATGGCTTTCTGTACGTGAAAATTGAACGGCTGTCACTATCAGGAAATATCGTTTTTTCCTTGCCCCATATCTCCTACCCCCGTTTTTAAATTTCCTACCCGAGATTTGTCTATGTTTTATAGGACTCCGATTGAGTTATGACGGTTAGCTTTTATTTTTTTAACATTTTTAAGAAAGAGGACTAGATTTCGATGGTTCTCATAGCGGGATATCTTTTGTATTAAGATAATTATGTAGACATACAACTAATAATGCATGTTTACAAGACTAATGCATGAAATTGCTAACCTTTGGGCTTTGCATTCAAAAAAGGAAGATTGATTAGCACTCCTTTTAAATATTTGAGGATTTTGGGGACTATCTGGAGTTGCCTTGTTCTATCTTTGGACTCATTAGGTTTCCCACACAAGGTTTTAAAATCAGGACTGATTTAATGTTAATTTTATAGGCTTTTTGTGTTGTTTTGCATATTTGGTTACTCCTCCAGGTTTCGTTTTCATATGTAAATCTGAGTTAACGTTACGATTTATCGTTGATCGATGTTATGTTCTGATTTATCGTCTTCCGACTTAGTGTTCTTTTTTTGTCCGTCTCTTTTCAGGTGATAACAATAAGTAATATTATTATAGCTATTACTTACCTCGTTATTCTGTATTCCATTTTTTTCAAAATAATCGGCTTTAACATTATTAATAAATAGCTGAATGGTTACATTAAAATATTTTCAATATCAAATTAAATTTGTCGAGAAAAAACACATTCCTGTCTAGTCAATTGTTCTAGACTTTTTAATTAGAACAAACTAATAGTTATATATGCACCTAGGGAGTAAAGTAAGCCATTATTCCCTGAGCGAAGAAGTTGGTTTTTGAGGCGAAGCCGAAGGAACCATGGCCCCTAAATCCCGAGGCGAAGCCGAGGAAATAACACCAATTAGCTCCCGAGGCGAAGCCAAGGGAGATAATTATCGCGAGGGGAATAATGGCACTTTACTCACGAGGTACATACAATATTTTATCTTCATTACAGGAAAAATACACATTTTCGTCCATTGCACAGTTTTTTATTTATTATTTTAATAAATAACAACATTAGAACTTTTAATAGCAGACATAAAAGGTTCAATATTAAAAACAAATAAGAATTGGAATTAAACTCAAGTAGAAGGTTATTTAGGTGCAGGTTATAAACAAATATAAACAAGATCGAAAAAGAAGTGTTGCCAACCTGATTTAAACAACTTCATTACATTAGCCATTTATTTTCTACTATTTATAAAATAATTAAGTTGCATTCCTTACTTTTCGCTCTAGTTTACTTTTTCGCCCTACTTTTACTTTTTCTCCCTACTGTTTGAGTTCAGGGAATAAAAGACCTGCTTTAGTCCCTCTAAACTAATCTAAAATCATAACTTTTCCTCCCTACTGGAGATAAATATAACTGTGCATAGTTTGGAAATCAAATATTAAGAATTAATTAGTAATATTTAAATTGATGCACGAAAAGGTTTTCATTATTTGGGAGAAAAAATGCTTCATTATCTTGAAAAAAAAAAATTATCATTTAGTTAGTGATAAGTACTTTACAGTTCCGGTAGCTTCGTTAAAGCTTTGCAAACAAGGCACAATGCCGTGTGGAGTTCTAGTTCACTATTAGTCGGCTGTAATTGCATTTATTGATTTCCCCCCCCCCCCTCGTTTAGCAATGCTTTGATTAATTTAAAATGTATAATGCAAGCTTGTTTTTCCCCAATCATGAGTTGTGATGATATGTTTTCGAAAATGACTCTTTTATCTAACTTTGTTCTAAGGTTGAAATGGTATATAAAACAGTATTGTCAAGAGATTTACAATACCGAGAACAGTCCCGGAATGGAAATCAAATAGATTGAATATTCATGTTCAATCGACAACTTACCTGGTGTCGATTGCATGGAAGGATGAAATATGTACTAGAAAGTGAGTGTGAACTTGTCAATATGTCTGTCTCCTAGTTGTAAATCTAATCACTGAAAATTGATCCAGCCTCGGTTTTTGCCGTTGTACCTCTTTTGTTCCAATCAAAAGCGAGGTTTCCATGTGAGTGAAATAACTCGTTGGCGACGATAAAAGGAATGTTTATTATGAAATTTCATCTAACTTGCTTGTCAGTGTGACCATAAACACCATTTTTCATTTTGTGGAGCTTCACTACAATCTATATGCACAAAGAAGTGTTTGTCTGTTTATTAAGTTTTTATACAAATCTACAGTTTTATTCCAAAAAATTAAAATTTGCTAACTTGACCTTCAAAACTATAGGAAGTTTACTGTCACTGTTTACATGAGTAATATCAAGTATTAATTATTGACTTGACATTCCTTGTCACTATCATTTAGTTTTGTTAGAGCTTTAATCATATGAGGTTGTGTTAAATTATTTACTCATATTTTTTATTAATATGTATTTCAGAGAGGTCATATTTTAATTGGTTATGGATTCAGTATACTTTCTATTTTTTTTTAACTCATTCTAAAGTCATATTGTTTTTGCTCTTACTTTCAAAATTTTGATGTCATAGATTTGCCATATTTAAAAATTTTAAGAATAAATTATCTAATCACTTATATAATATAACCAGTCTTAGATAACGGAGCTGTGCTCAAGCTTCTGCTTTTGCGGCCAGAAAACAATATACAGTAGTAAATACTGTAATTGTAATTGTATATTTTAACTCGATTGCTACATTTTTTATTTTGCTTTTATCATGAAATAAATAAATAAATAGTTAATGAATCTTATATATGACAGGAAGGGCCAAAATGGCTGTTAGAACCTGAGAAAAATTGGCCTGCAGAACGAAATGAATTTGCTCATAACTTACGGGACAGGGTTTTGTTTAGGAGGAAATAAGATGCCATTCTAAGATTTTCCTGAACATTTTACGAAAATTAGTAAAATAATTTGGATTATAAGATTTCTCTCCAAATTTTGGATTTTAGGACGCGGAGCCGGAGAACTACAGCTATAACACAGCTGTTAAACAGTATACGATCAGAAAACAATTTAGTACTAAGGCTTTAGAAACAGCTCCTATAGCATTTATGTATTTGAAATCATAGGTATAAATTTGGATGGTCCATTAAACTTATAAGATGGAGAGAAATCCTGCATACCCTGAATGTAATTGCATGTGGCTCAAATTTAAGCATAATGTTCTTCTTATCGGTTGATTTTCTTTGACAGGGGGTAGTATGCTTAGTCTGGTATAATAAATCTATTTATGTTGTACATTTACGTCTACTTCTACTGCCGTTGTTCCTTTTGCTAGTTCCTTGAATGGTCCTTCGGTTTCACGGATTTTCTCTTTAAATCTACCCTAATAAAAATGTGCGTGCACGTTATTAACACTAGAATACCTAACATAAATTATTTTGACTCACTTACGAACTAAAATTTAATTATCTAATCCCCTACTAGAGGGAGAGACTCTACCTGTCAGGAATGATATCACCAAACACTTGGCTACCAACCTGCAAAGGGTTGAGATCAGGGCACAACGACTTCCTCACTAGGAAAGTTTAAGTAAACATCAGTAGTCAGTTTGACTCATGTTAGGTAATACGCGTAAATTTTTTTAGTGAGATGCTGATAATATCACCTATAAATGACCAAATAATTAATAAGTTGATATATTGTTAAATATTGTTAAATATTGTTATATTTATTTAAATATGCTCCCATTATCTCATCAGTAACTGCTAATAATGATATTTTTAATAATAGTCATACAAATCTTTGATTTTTCAGTAAGTGAGTCAAAATGACTCGTGTTAGGTAATAAGCGCCTAGTTTGAAAGATAATTATAAATTAAATAGATAATTATTAAATTAAATTACCAAAAATTTAAGTTGAATATAGTAATATTTATTCAAATATATTCACCTTACCTTATTAGTAATTGTTAATAATGATATTTAAAATAATAATCCTAAAAATCTTTGATTTTTCAGTAAGTGAGTCAGATTGACTCATGTTAGGTAATAAGCGCATAGTTTTATATTTAGGTATACTAGTGTTAAATCAAGATGCAAGTATTGTAAACTTAATGAGATCCGTGGTGCTGTGCATGCCTCTGCTGTTGACTACGTATAATTTTTTAATGTAACATCCTTCAGGCTTATTTTCTTTGATGAGGATAAGTAGTTCACTAGGAAGTCTAAGCGATATTTTATAAGTGACTGCAGAGCTAGAATTTTCCTGTAGGCAGTTCTGAGGGTTATCAGAAGAACAGTTGCAGTGCTTCGCTCCACTGTTGTTTCAGGTGCACTTCAATGTGTCTTTTAATGTTCGATGAACGTATTCAACCATGCCGTCAATAGTTGGATGGGATGTTATGCTTTAGTGTGAATTATCTTGATTCCGTTTATATTAAGCGTATTGTTGAAAAGTTTAGATTCCAATTGCCAAACTTGGTTAGTTTAATCAAAATTTAAGAAAGGGATGCCAAATTTCAAAACTATTACTGTGCCATGCTAAAGCCCTAATAAATTATTTTATTTCTGAAAAATCAAGTACTCAAATTCAATTTTTCTGTTTTTAAGGATTGAGATCGGTTTTGGAACCACAAAAACTGGAGAAAATGTTAGATACTTGTTTTTAGAGAAGCAGGGCTGTTAACTGAAGGCAACTTAAAATGCTTTCCCTGGAGTAAATTAACCAAAACAAGTATCAAAGTTTAAGTCACAATGAGTTAATACTTATTTTCAAGAATAATTGCACTAATAACTAGGTAAATTTGCAGTTTCTTCTATCCTTTCTCTGGTCCCTAAAATGACTTAAAAGTCAATGGTTTATAGACACAAAAGAGCGTGTATAAAGCACATATTGCAATACTTTTTTTCTTTAATTTATGAATATTTACTGCTTTTAAAAAAAATCAAATAACTTTTAGCAAATGCTAATTAAAGTATTTCGAAAACACAACTTAGTCCATTTTAAGGGTTAGGTAAACATGCAAATGCTTTTTTGTTTGCAGCCTTGGATCTCGTTTATTAAGGAGTGAAGAGTTAAACCGAGATTTTTTTTTTTGTAGGTTGTAGGTCCAGGTCTCATTTAGCTTGAGGTTTATGACGCTCAGATAACGAAATTTTCATGTTACCAAAGTTCAGGCTCTTTCACTGGGGTTCACATCGCTACGTTTTCTGTGGTTTTTCTATGGTCGTGTTTTTAATGTAAATCCGCCTCGGCATCACTGTATATTCCGCTCCAACGCCTTCCTTTTATAAGTGTTTACTGCTTTTTCCATGAAGAGTAAAAGAAAGAGAGGGTCAGAGAATAAAGAAACGAGAAAGAAGGAAAGAGAATAAAGTAACACCAACATTTTTAATCTGTTACTGATTAAAGCTTTATTTTCCTACAGGCGACTCCAGCGATAGACGCTCTAGCGATAGTTGCCCAGTGACTATCGTTGAGGTTGCCAACTATCGTTTAGGTTGCGACTATCGTTGAAGGACAATGTTTCCAATTTCCTTCCCCAGCGACTCTTAACATGCGTTTAACTCAGCTCCACGATAGTCGCTGGGCGACTATAGCTCAGTGTCTATCGCTGGAACCACGTCTAGGAAAACGAGTCTTAAGGGTTACAAAAACCTGCCAATTTGTCCTACACAAAACTTCCTTTCGTCTTATCACTAGCCAAATTACATAAGTATAAAATAAAGTATAATTATAATAAAAATAAAATAAAAATAATAAAATAAAGTATTCATAATTATAAAGTATAAAGTATAATGGTAATTAACATATCACTGACCAAATTACATAAGTATAAAATAAAGTATAATTATAATAAAAATAAAATAAAAATAATAAAATAAAGTATTCATAATTATAAAGTATAAAGTATAATGGTAATTAACATATCACTGACCAAATTACATAAGTATAAAACAATAAATAATAATACAACAAAATTCATTAATGAGTACATTTGATATGATACGAATACATTTTTATGCTAATAGATAAAAATAAATTTGTACATTTTTTTAAATTATTTCAGTGCTAGGATAGTGTTCTTTAGCCGACTTAATCGCCTCATTGGTCTTGTCGCAATGCTAGCGATAACGTTAGCTTCTAAGTAAAATATTGAATCTTTGCTAGGGAATATATTGTTTCATCTTCAATACAAGTTTTTTAAAATGATTTTTAATTTAATCCTATTATTTATATTACGATTTTATTTACTTAAGTGCCATTGATTCTATTAAGCAATGTAATTTACTTTATTTTTCATAATTAATAACAATTATTCATAATTATTCGAAAGATTATACCAAGAAGTTATTTAAGGTTATAATCTTAATTATAGGACAAGTCATACTTAACTTTTTTCAAGAGGGGTAGAAAAATAAAGTTTTTTGACATCATGAAAAAAAAGAGATTTTTCAAACTTTAAAAAAAAAGTTTTAAGAAGGAAGAAATAAAAAAAGAAAGAAATAAAATAAGTAAAGAGGAAGAATTCGTCCTCTGTTTCTCTCTACCCGAGAGGAAACTTGTTAAATTAATCAATAAAAAGACGTTTGTAAAGAAACAAGTGAGTTCTGAGACTATAAGAGAAAAAAGTAAAAAAATAAAACTTAGGTGTAGCTAACGTCCGGAGGTTTGCTATTTAGAGAAGCTTTTCCTTATATAACCTGCAAAAGTTTCAGATGAGACCAAATGAAAACGGTGGAGCAAGTTTTTGTTGGTAAGCCTGGGCTCCGGGTGCGTCCCTCGTGCCCTGAGACCCGAACCTTCAGCGGCTTAACTAGCCTACCCCTTCCTGTTGCCTTGATTCTTACAGCTTTTGTTTGACTTGTCAACTCAAACAAAACCTAACTAGACTAGTTACTTCGAGAAAAAAGTCAGATGTTAAGAGTTTTTTCGTCCTCTTCCACTTTTCTATGGGGACAGATGGATGAGAATATAAAGATAGACCATGTATGAGAGTGATAACATGCCTATTTTCCCAATCTGTAAGTCTTGCAGGATGTTATCAGCGCCGGCGCTACGCACAGGCGGGGCAGGCAGCCGCCTGTGGCAGCCAAATTTGGGGGGCGGCCGATGACGCCCTTAGTTTTTTTTATTATATAAATTGAAAAAAAAAAAATCCATAGTAGCAAAAAGATAATAAAGTGCGTAACCCTCGTACTGAGTACGCAGTTAAAGATGGAACCCTAGTAGTACGTTGGGTACACCAAAAAAAGCTGCACTTTTTGATTGGAATATGCCACTTTGTGTGGGCATAGTTGATACCCAGAGGTAACTTTTCAGATAGGGAGCCACTTCAAAATCCGTGCAGGACACCAAAATGGCGGCCATTAAAAATGGCGGTCATTAGCCGCCGTATGACGAACTAAATGTTTCTGTACCTCATCTCCTAATTGTCCGATTTCGAATTTCTTTTTTTTGTTTTAAAGCTCTTTTAAAGGAGAAACTTTATTGTCCTTATACATTTATCTCTAATCTTAAAAGGTTGAGCACAATTTTCAAAAAATCAAATATTTTCAAATTTTTAGGAGTTCTCAAAATTGGTTTTTTGCTGAATATCTCATTAAAGGTCACATTTACAGAAAAATCATACGAAATAAAATTTGTAGCATCGGAAATTTCCTACAAAAAAGATATTATCACTTTTATTCATAGGAGTAACCAGTTTAGAGATATCTCGATTCAAAGAGTTTAACGAACAGTCTGCACTCCTGACACTTCTATATAAAGGGTGTGGTAACAGTTCGGCAACGGCTAATTATCTCCGTTAATATTAAAGATATCAAACTGCGGTTTGTTGTAATCTTCATCATGCATCAAAAACTATTATTTTTTGTGGGTACCCATTTTCCCGCCATTTTGGTTGCCGCCATATTGGATTTAACTTTAAAATTTCAAATTGGAACCCCTATACTGTGATACATATTTGAAAAGGCCTTGAAAAAAGAAAACATTTGCCGCAAACCAGAGCTTTTTATCTTTTGCCGTTTCAAAATGGCGGCCAGTTGAAATTACAAAATTGACATTGTTGACATCATAGTTCACACCTGTCTTAAAACTCAGGACACAATGAACACCCCCGAAGATGGTTCTAGCAGTAGGAGCGAAACGTTGGGACGTAAACCCTTTGAGACACGGTCACCGCCGAAAGACCCAGAACTTCATTACAATTATAACCGCGTAAGTCTACGAACATTGTTGACATTGTTGAACCTTGGCCTTTGAACAGGAGCATCGTGTATAGCATCCGGAGCAACTACACTTTACTAAATCCTTACATGCAGTCATAATAGAAAGAGTAGAAACACCGGTGGTCCACTCCCCATGGTCCGCTACCATGGTCCCCCTCCAATATTTCCATCAATGAGCATCTACGACTTTGCAGACTGCGACTTTTAGAAGTGAAGAGAAGCTTTCGAATACGATTGACTAAGATGTCTTCTGCGTCTTTGAAGTGAAGCAGAAAATTTGAAAAGTCTCGTCAGAAATAGACTGTTGAGGTAGAGAGATAGCTTAGAAGGCTTCGGGAAATGATTTCCTCACTTTCCAGGCAGTCTGTTTCCCTTTCATTGCAAATGATGATGTCACATCTAACCCAGTGAATGGATGGAATCCTCTCAGTGTAACAGCTTTATGCTCACCCATAGAATCAAACATAGCATTAATGTTCATGTATCTCTGTCCCTTCCCAGCAATTAAGAGAATCCCCAACTCCTGTAGTCCCGCTGTTTTTAGCATTTGAAAGAAAGAGATTGTCAAAACAACTACACCCGTAGCTTGCATTAAAATAATAATTGTTTCGAGAAAAATCCTGCCGTCTGCTAAGTTTCATCCGGCAGAGATGAACGAATGTCATCAGTCATCAATCTCAGTACATAATATGTCGAGTGCCCAACCCAACTCCAAAAACGCATGTCCTTAAAATAATTCTGTCTTATTCTAATCGCAGCAGAGGAAGTCATTCCAATTTTTTGGTAGCACAATTCCTTGTGCTATTTTTGGCGACAAAGAGCAACACCTCTTTTTATCTCTCATACGTTTCTTCAGACACGTTTTTTAATAAGTATCCCAAGACATGTGTATTCTGTTTGTGTTAGCATGAAACCTCTCAGGATCAAAGAGCTACATCCACTATGCTAGTGCTACACCATCTTAAATGATTGCATCACAGAATCCTTCGGATTGTGGTGGAATAACGGCTTCTTCTAGGATTTCAAGAAGCTGAGATTTTTCACATGATCGAAGAACACAATTGCGAAGGAGGTGCACTGGCATTTTCGCATTTCAAAACTTCAAATGAAAAAAGTTCAAATCTAAGTTTCAGTTTGACTTACAACGAAAGCCCTAAAAAAAGATCAACATCACTTCTTAAGTCATAAATTGTTGGGGAGAAAACCTTTTTCGAGAAAAGCCAAAACACTTAATCCGATTCTGTATTACATTATTAAGGTGTAGAGGAGATAAATGTATAAAGAAAAAAAGTTCATATCTCTTATAAGTAATACTATGTGGTACCATAATATTAAGACAAGTATGTAGAGGTGTTAAAATTGTACAGGGAGTGGCTACAATTGGACAACGGCTAATTATCTCGGTTAATATTTGAGATATCAAACTGCGGATTGTTGCAATCATCATAAAAACTATTATTTTTTGTGGGTATTATTTTCCCACCATTTTGGATTTAACTATAAAATGTCAAATTGAAACCCCTATACTGTGATACGTTATACATATTTGGAAAGGCCTTAAAAAAGAAAACATTCGACGTAACCAAGAGCTATTTATTTTTTGCTGTTTCAACATGGGCCAAAATTTAAATTTTCAATTCTTGATTGCTACTAAAATAAGGCTTGTATAGAAAAAAAGAGTAAAATGTCCTATTTAATCTCTAAAATTCAAAGTTGGTTTCAAAAAATGTTTAATTACATTTTAGGTTGCGAAAGTAAAATTACTAGGTGCGTTGCTATAACCAAATAAAATTAAAAATTTGGAAAAAATAGCGTTGATATGTTATTTTTTGCCCCAAATAAGACAAACTTACTCTTGCATTTCCCCTCATACCTTTACTTTGGCCATAATTAAACGTTAACAGTGTCAATTGTGTAATTTCAACTGGCCGCCATTTTGAAACGGCAAAAGATAAAAAGCTCTGGTTTGCGGCAAATGTTTTCTTTTTTCAAGGCCTTTTCAAATATGTATCACAGTATAGAGGTTCCAATTTGAAATTTTAAAGTTAAGTCCAATATGGCGGCAACCAAAATGGCGGGAAAATGTGGGTACCCACAATAAATAATAGTTTTTGATGCATGATGAAGATTACAACAAACCGCAGTTTGATATCTT
>KZ651298.1:661269-675873 GCA_001010745.2 Gerris buenoi
AAAAATATTTTTTTTAAGTCGCTATATTTTTAACATGTGTGGGTAGGTACAAGACATATACATGCCAAATTTCAAAGTCATCGGACGTAAGGTGTAGCCGTGAGAGCATGCGACGGACGGTCAGACAGATAGACACACGCGCGAAGTATAAGGGTCCTTGGCTTTTGCCTACGGACCCTAAAAAAACTGCAGCAATTAATTTTTTTAAACTTTACTGGATCGCAAGAACATTTTTTTAAGATAAAATTTTTACTTTCTTCCGACTGCAAAGCTGGAACTTTCAAAGATTATTGTATTACCGATGACGACGCAAGTTAATCAAAATCATACAAAAATTTGCATTCAAATTAGTTTGTATGCAAAAAAATCAACTGAAATTGCTGTAAAAAAATGAAACCTTGTTTTCTTTTAATTTATATACTAGAGAGGCTTTGCCTTCACTGAAGGCACTATAGCGGCCGTTGTGAAGCCGCTACCTAACAGCTTTACTGATCAATGTTCGGGCTCTATGCTACCTCCCTATCAGTATCGAGGGGGTCAGCCTTTGTAGAGACGTAGGGCATTACATTCAGGCTATAAATTGAAAGAATTTATGAATTTATTATGGAATGAATCCGTTACGGTATTAATTTGATAAATAAGAAAGTACGACAATCGTACACACAATAACGCTGAAAAGCAGTATTCTGTATTATGATGTTTCCATTCCCCTTTAGTTATATAAGTAGTCATATAAGTAATATATACTAAATAATTGGTTTTATGAAAAATTACTTTAATGTTAAATAATTGAGTATATAAAAATGAGTGAAATTCCCGTTTTAATGTCAGGTCAGTAATTCGAAATTTCATAAATCTAAAATGTTATACCTTTTAACCAAATACCTTAAACTAAATTGTAATACGTCCTGTAATAACCTATGATGTTGAATCGAACCCCATATCGTTCCACTCATGATTCAGTGATGCCGAGCAGACGTGGTTTAACCCACACGGGCACGCTGGCTCTCCTATTAATAAATAGGTGTAGGTACCTAATGAATACAAAAATACCTTAATGAATACAAAAGGCAGAAATGTTTCGTGTGCTTCCTTGTTGCGTACAATATTTTATCAACTCGCGCTATTTAGATAAAAGACGGAAGCTTAGGTTAACATTTTAAAAATACAGCATTGCTATGTAATAATACAAATATAAAATTAAAATAACACAAGTCAAACTAGAACAACACAACACAAACAAAAACAGATGTTATGACTCCCACTGACACTGCACTTTCCTTGCCTAGGCAGGAAAATATTTCCCTGACTGTTTCAATTACTTTCCTGTGCATGTTTTTAATATNTAGGATGCGAGGAAGCTATGTGCCACACTAATTGGCAGTCTATTTTTCGTTTTACACACACAAAGAACTACTACTACAATAGAATTCATCATCATATTCGGTTATCGATAAACGAAAAATTAGTCAGGTTGATTCCGTATAGAGGAGTGTGTTATTGCAGGTAACGGAAAATATGTCATCATTAGGGCTAGGATGTGAGCATATTTGCATATTGCATTTTTTCCTAAATAGTACTCATCGAAAGAAGCCTTTTGGTACTATTTTCACTTCTCTGCGACCAACAGAATTTAAATTTATCGAACATGTAAATGCATATAATGGCTGTTTTCAGAAAAGCATATAAATGCATATTCTTGTGATTTTTTGTCTAAATCTTCGTTATTATTAAAATCCCCCCCATTCGTCTTCATATCTTTGAATGAAGGACGTGATGTCTTGCTTGATTTTCATACAAGCCTGCATGAGCGTCAATTCTGAGGTCAGCAGTGTCAGACGATTTTCCAAACTACTCTGCACAAGATACAGAATAAGTTAAGTATTCGTAATTGATGTCGAAAGATGTAATTGGCCGATTTAAGAAAATCACTTAAAAGTCCAAATATAGAAAAAAACTTGATGTACAGACCAATACCAATTTACTTCATTGACTCGACTGTCATTTTGTAAATAAACTTTTAAACTGTAACTTTTACATAAAACTTCTCATATACATATACTTGAAACTTGTGGATACAGCAGTATATCATAGATACAATTTGAAAACAATACTCTTATATGAAGATAAGTTGTAGATTTTTTATTTTTACTGTACTCACTATAGTTTTAAACAGGGTTTTCGGAACATATTCTGCATATTTAACAGCATATTATGGTTTTTTTTCGAGCATATTTATCGAGCATATAATGGGTTTTTCGAGCATATCTATCGAGCATATAATGGGTTTTTCGAGCATATCTATCGAGNAAGCTTAGGTTAACATTTTAAAAATACAGCATTGCTATGTAATAATACAAATATAAAATTAAAATAACACAAGTCAAACTAGAACAACACAACACAAACAAAAACAGATGTTATGACTCCCACTGACACTGCACTTTCCTTGCCTAGGAGGAAAATATTTCCCTGACTGTTTCAATTACTTTCCTGTGCATGTTTTTAATATTTTAATGATAAATTAGCGAAATAGTACTTTCCAGCCTATAAACAGTTTAATAATGCCTAATATTGCTGCCATATGAGTAGATAAATAATTTATTAACCTTCTATAATTACCCACTCCTCTGGCCTTTACTCTTATTTTCTTTATTCATTTTTAGCACACAGTTTATTTATTCTTATTTTTCTTTTCACGCAAAGTTTAGAACAAATATTACTCTTTCGTGCCCACTGGACTTGATTGTTTACAAAACCATTTTAATATAATAGAAATTAGAAATTTTTTACTACGTTTCTATTAGCTTGCTTTCTTGTTTGTTTGTCCAGTACAAATCTTCCAATCGATTTTTGACTAACTTCCCGAGTAGCTAGACATTTGGAACTTTTAGAATAGCTCAGAACACGACGACAATGCATTATTTTAATACTTTTATCCATTTTTTCAATCAATTCAATCAATTCGTTTTCAGTAAATTGTGCTGTATGGATAGTTAGTTCAGAAAAAATCCGCAAGTTATTTTATTTGTTTTGGCATGTCCCATATTTACAATCTTCATTTTGACAGGTTTCAAATTTATAATTTATTACAGAATTTATAATTTATAAAAAGTTCTTTTATCTACGATTGATACGTAATATAAACATTGTATCTCTGTTTAGATTCGTAGAAAGTGATTCTTTACGCACCTGTATTCATTGCGCATGCTTGTCTCATAGTTTTGAAGAATAATTCCTCTTCTTTTCGCCTCCAGCGCCGTAAAGAAGAAGAATTCTTCAACTTTACGCACGATTAGCGAGTTTGTTTACATTTAACATAACTAATTTGATGTTTATTTAATAAAAGTAACTGTTTGTATCGAGTTTTTTTGTGAAAATCAATGAGTGATTATGACGAATAATACGCCTTCCGAAATAATTAATTCGGCACAAAATACAACTAATGAATTGATGTCATCTTTATCAAAAGAGAAATACGAGCTTACATACAGGAAGTTTATTTTTTTTTTTCTGCATTTACTATTAAAATCTAACAACTGTAGATAAAGTACGGTAAGCAACTCGTGCGAAAACAGCATTTTGCATGCGAGTGTGGATTTTGCACCCGAGCGACAGCGAGGGTAGTAAAACCACACGAGTACTACTACTTTCCACACTCGACGCGTAATGTACTATTTATCGTGCAATTATTATTTATATGATAGCTTATCTTACTTATAAAGTAATTATATTTATTTTTTATTTATAAAGGCTACTTTACACACACCTAATAATATTTTTTACCTTATTATCTTTTTGTTATTCAGTTAATTACCCCCTCTCTTCATTTCAATGTTACACATAAGACATTTAATGTGTTCGTAGGGTTAATGGCCTGTGAAGTATTTAAACGGGAGAATGGAGTAATTACTGGCGCCCTAAATTACCCTGTTTAAACGTAGAACAGATATAAACTATAAATTATCATCCCTTTTTAGAGTATGTTTCTTTTTATTATTCCCTACCTTTTTTTTTACTTTGTATATTTTGCTTATAAAGTTGGTCAGTTGGCGGAAGATTAAACCTGGGAACGTAGCCAAAATTCCATTTCATAGATTCTTGAAATAAGAAAAAAAAATATTGAACAAGCAAACGATCTAAACGCTTTTAAAGCGAAACCNTCGAGCATATAATGGGTTTTTCGAGCATATCTATCGAGCATAAAACATATGGTTTTCGAGCATATCTGGAGATTTTATCGAGCATATCAATCCGAAATCCGAGCCCTAGTGATCATTCTAAAGAATGTGTTTTGTCTCCAATTTTAACATAATTTAGCGAAAATTTTCCGATTTTTTTTAAGTCTCCGATTTCAAAAATTTCCTGGACTGAAATCCGTTTCAAACATCATGAAAAATTTTCAGTCGCGGGTCTGTCTGCGCAAATAAATGTATGTTTGTGCGCATGACCATGTGAAAGAGAAACTTTTAGTGGAAGGTTGAAACTTATATTGAGGCCGAGAATGGGCTAATAATTATGACTTAATCCAAATTTCATAAAATATGACGAGTAGTTTTTATGATTTGGTGGATCGCAAAATTTTAGTGACTAACAGACCGACAGACCGAAACAACTAACAATTTGTCTTAGAATTTTTTATATCGGAGACATAGGTAAATTTTTTTCGTTCTTCAGAACAACGACACAGCTTCTGTTTCCTTCGCTAACAAGCCTAAGCGCAAACACTCAAACAGCCCCATAAACCATCAAAATGTTTGCGCAAAACTTTCAGTCTCCACGGATTGTCTTCAAAATGTTTGCGCAAAACTTTCAGTCTCCACGGATTGTCTTCAAAATGTTTGCGCAAAACTTTCAGTCTCCACGGATTGTCTTCAAAATGTTTGTGCAAACATTTTGATGTATATGGGGGGCTTTAAGCTAGAAAGTTGAATCAATTTTGATACATTTTAAAAAAAAACTGTCAGTGGACTATCGACCAACCATATATTTTTTTATGATTGGATGAGTACTTTTATAGATTTTAATTAATGGATGCAGAAGGTTGAACCTTGATGGAACCATAATTTGGCTAATTATGACCTGACATCAAAAATTTCATTAAAACAGAACAAGTGGTTTTTAAAATGAATGAGAGAACACTATTTGTGGCAGTTGATTAATTTAGGCACAAAATTTGAATTTTATTCAGGTAAGAAGAAGATTGGAAGTTTGGAGGTTTGATTACTATCACGGGAAAAGACTCTTGACTAAATTCATGAAAATGGACCGAGTGTATCTAAAAAGGAAGAAGAAGAAAAAAAAAAAAAAAAAAAAAAAATACCTCTGGTAACTTATTTTCTGGATGGAGAACTTTTTTTTCTATTTCACTTTACTAGAATTAGGTTTTTGCAAGTGTCTAAGTTTTTAAAAAATAATCCAAATAAAAACTTTTTACGCTTTCAATGAAGTCTCTTGAAAACTTTTGATACTCACAAACTTCGTAATATTCATATAACTTAGGCTGTTGAATCAATCAGGCTTTTTAAGGAAGAAAGTAAATCTAAAAAGTCGATGGTATAAATACGAGTATCAATAGCACAATTTTTTGACTTTTCACCTACACAACTTGATTTTAATAGGATAATAAAGTTGGTTTTTAATTTTTAGTTCACTTGTCATCTANTATTTGCAAGATAACATGCCACCATGACATGTTACACATCAATTTAAAGGTATTGAAGTGTAGAAAAAGAATATGCAACTATTAAAAATTTGAACCTTAATACTTTCAAAATGGCGGCCAATATGGCGGGTGACTAAAAGTTTTTAGTCACTATGACATGTTATACATCAATTGAATTGTAGAAAATTAATATGCAACAATTAAAATTTTAGACTTAATAATTTTAACTTAATCATACAGAAACCGGCGATTATCACCTCGCGTAGTTTCGTGAAGCGCGCCTTATACTTTTGGTGATTAGGCAAATATATGGAGCCATTATAGAACCACGCACCACGAGCGTTGCTGCTATACTGGAGTAGTAAGCGATTCGGCTCATTTGGTCGGGATGTGTGTAGGCAAGGTTCCGATATGAAAGGTCAGGACCAACAGTCGTGGCGGCCAGTGTGTAGAGGATTTTAGCGTGCAAAGGTCCTGATAGATCCATATCTAGGAAGACAATACATAATTATTAATTTATCTCCAGTTGGGAAAAAAGTTATGATTTTGAATTAGTTTAGAGGGACTGAAGCAGGTCTTTTCATCTCTGAATTCAAAAAGTAGAGAGAAAAAGTAAAAGTAGGGCGAAAAAGTAAAAATTGCAACTTAATTATTTTATAAATAGTAGAAAATGAATGGTTAATGTAATGAAGTTGTTGAAAACAGGTTAGCGTCACTGCTTTTACAACCATGTTTATGTTTATTTATAACCTGCATCTAAATAACCTTCTATTTGAGTTTAATTCCAATTCTTATTTGTTTTTAATATTGAATCTCTTATATCTGCTATTAAAAGTGCTAATAATTATTGTCATTTATTAAAATAATAAATAAAAACTGTGCAGTGGACGAAAATGTGTATTTACTCCCTACTGGAGACAAAATTTTGTATAGACCTCGTGAGTAAAGTGTCATTATTCCCTTCACGATAATTATATCCCCCGGCTGCGCCTCAGGAATTAAAAAGTCTAATTCCCTTGACTTCGCCTCGGGATTTAGGGACCATGTTTCCTTCGGCTTCGCCTCAAAAACCAACTTTTTCGCTCAGGTAATAATGGCCTACTTTACTCCATAGGTGCATAAATAACTATTACATCTCTAAAAACTAGAGTTGGTTTCACTCTCAGCGAACCATCGAAGTAATAATCGAAATGCTTCCCATGAGAGAAAAGAGAAACAGAAGTAAAACATTGCAATATCAAGCATAATATTTCGTGAAGAACAAAGCAATCAGAAGTTAACGAGTTAATGTTTAATTTAAGAAGATTTTTTTTTACCTACAGCTTAAAAGTTTCAACCTTAAGCCCTAATTTTTAGAACAAAAACATAAAAAGTAGAGAAAGAGAGACAAAAGATAATATTAAGAACAAAAGATATTGTTGACAATACACCTGGCCTACTTACCTAATTACTTCTACAACGATGGACTTTAATTCTTGATCTGCAATTCTAAAGTTAAAGAACTATCTCAACATTCTTTAGAATAGTCTGCCAATTAGTGTGGCACATAGCTTCCTCGCTTCCTATTTTGTATAAATTAATGACTATATGCTTTTACAACCTACTGTCTATAAGATTAGAGTTGGCACAATCGAAGGTGGGAAACAACAAACGTGGGAGTAGTTTTGGGGTTATAAAAAGGGAAAATCGGTGTTGCCATGTTATATTTTTTTTGTGGAACAGGGGTAGAGTAGAGCATTTTTTTCTGAAGTTGCATTCAACATGGGGGACCAATAAAATCGTTTCCCTAAAAATTTTCCCGCCTTTTGATTGTGCCAACTCTAATCTTATGGACTGTATTATTGTTTAATTTATTTCTCACTCGTTATTTAAACTTGTCAAAATTGTTTTATTTTTCACATGAATTAATTATTCTAATTGCACGCTAGGGCGGATAACGTTGAGCATTGGTAAAATAAAAATGTGTACTAATTTTCAACTAAATCGGTCAACTTTTAATGAAGTTATCGTCATCGGTGGATATCGTGACGGTCGATTTTGTAACGGTCTTTTTTTCGGATTAACTACCGTGCTGCAGTAATTCCCTGAATAAATAATTAATATAGTTATCAAAAATAAATAAAAATGAGAGGTAATTTTAAATTTTTAGTCAAGTACAAATTATAAATGAACAATTAAATGTCTCCGTTTTTCAACATTATATAAATTCTATTATGTATAAATTAAAGGTTTTATTCTTTTGTCAGCTTTGTAAAAAGTAAGTGAGAACATTAAATTACAACTAACTTGTACAAGGAGAGTAATATTTAGATTTATTATTTCAACGTGATTCCTTCTCTATAAGAAACCAAGAAGAAATAAAAAATGAAAGTGAATTCCCACGTATGGCTATATTTTGTAAACCAGGGTTTTCCATTTAGAAAAATCTAAGCAGTCACCTTCAATACGACATTAAAGTTAAAAGCAATAAAATTGGAATGTTTTTTCTGGATTTTATTAATTTACTTGGCGTTACTGCTGAAGCGAAAATGATAGTGTTAATTAGTGTGTGTCATTTTATTAGTGTGTGATTTTATGATTTGCGAATTTATGATTTCTAATCGATTAATTCTAGATTTATTTTATATCTTTGTTCATAAATATTTAAAACTGTCTTCCAATTAGAGTGCAACATAGATTCTTCGCGTTCTTTCATGATGTTTCGATTTTACTACTATTACATGAAATAGCGTGCATAAAAGTGACTGACTTGCTTCAAGTTAGAATTTTGGGTTAATAACAATAAGTTAATATTTATAGAGCACCAAATCATTATACAAGGAGAGCAGCTAAAACAAGTTTCTAGCTTTAAGTACCTTGGAGTGTTCATAATTGAGAATGGCAAGATTACTGCGGAGGTGGAAGCAAGAATAGCGACCACGGGCAGACTATTCCACGCAATAATCAGGGGATTCATCAGTAAGGCAGAAGTCAGTAAGAAAACCAAGATGACGGTATTCAAAACCATATACGTACCCACCTTGACTAAGAGTAGGCTTAGAGGCAAAAACAATCCTGCGCACTGTGGAAAACGCCCAGATGCGGTTGGTTTGGCCACGTGCAAAGGATGGATAACCAACGACTGCCCAATAAAGTCTATGAAGCAAGGTGTGAGGGAAAAAAACCCAGGGGAAGAAGAAGGACAACTTGGATGGACAATATCACATCCACCCTGGCCGAGAAGGGAATTTCTATACAACGTGCTCGGACACTAGAGAGATCCCACAATAGAGATACGTGGAAATCCATTTGGTCATCCTCTACACCAAACGGTAGAAGAGGACTCGACTAAGTAAGTAAGGAAGTAATCAAATGAGGATTGAGGATATTCCTACCGTCGATACTTGCTTGATCTGGAGATCATTGGACCGGTTTCGGCTAAACGCCATCATCAGCAGAGTCGAAGTCTCTCGTAGCACTCAACACACTCATCGAGTCTACATGAGAGAATGAAGATGATAACTTACGAACTTGCGGTAGCAACTTGCAATTTGACTTTAAGTAAGTAAGTTAATTTTTTGGTATCCTCCAAGAATATAATATGGTCGGCATAGTTCTTAAGCGAGACATAGCTTAGTCCTAAGCTGTTAAGAAAAGCTAGAAACAGACAGGTGGAGAACGGTCATGTTCGGATTTCTGTCTTGGATTTTTATGATTTCGGTGACAAAAAAATTCCGTTCGTCAGAATGGTTACAATGTTACCGTTGGCTTAAGCTATGTTTTTCTGGATGTGACTCCAGGTGGCGATAGACGCTAAGCGAATATGTCTCAGCGACTGTTAAAAGTCCGTTTACTCAGTGTCTATAAAAGGTACCTTTAAGCTTAGAAGCAAAAATAATATCAATGTATGTAATTCATTAGTCTTTTTGGTGCCTTTGACATGGACGCAGGGCATAATCTATATATATAAAACTAAGAGTGACAGTGACTGACTCATCACTAATTCTCCTACTTCCCATTGACATAGAGATTTGAAATTTGATACATAGATAGAGTGTACCGTAAATAGAAAAGAACGGCCATTTTGATTTCAATACATGTCTGCCATATTGAATTATAGCCACCATCTTGGATTTATTAATCAGTAATTCTCCTACTTGCCATTGGCATAGAGATTTGAAATTTGACGAACAAAATAATAAATATTAATTCTCTGATGCACATTACCTACCTAAAACCTTTAGCTAGGTTTTTTTTTTTTATCACAATTCTCTTTTTTTTTACTCTTCGTTCTTTTTTAATTATGAAAATAATGTATCAAGGACAAATCTTGATGACATCATAAAATGATATAAATATCAAAATGATCATTATTACAAAGATAAAAGTTGGTAGGGAAAAGTCGTTAAATATGAAATAAAGAATCTTAATATTTTTTTTTTTCTCGTTGTATCTTATTTTTCTCTCATGATTTTAATATTAAATAAGACGATAGTGTGTAATCTTGGTTAGAAGAACGAGTTGCTCTTCTCGGAAGATATCTCAGCTTCTCTATCATTTGATTTTTTTTCTTCGTCAGTTGGTCCTTGAGGAAAAATTCAGCTGGATTGCTCGACTTTGTTTATAGCCCATAATATCCGTTATCTCGCATTCATTTATTTTTATTGTTTTCTTAAAGAAAAAAAATGTTTAAAAGCTTTAAATGTCGAACAATGTTTTCTTTTGAATTTTTATATATTTATGTAACTTGTTTTTTCGAGAATATTTTTTAGAGTACACAGTATCGTCAAAAATTAAATCACACAGTGCAGTTGCAGTTTAAGAATTTCATTTTTAAGATTTTGTTGGGTAAACCATTGTTTACCCATAAAATATAAGACGAATAAAAATTCCTTTAAAAGTCCAGTCATGCCCCATGACTTAATGAGCGAATTTTCAAAGAAATCTGTGTAATATTGGCTTATGGTAATATAGAAAAAAATTGGTACAAAAGTCAAAATAGTATTTACCCTTCAAGATGCACATCGTTGGAAAGCTCTTTAAGAGCACAGTAATAGTTGTGATGTACACTTTCATCATATTTACATATAATATGGGGGTAAATTGGAAAAAACACGATTTTATGCTATTTTTGACCCTAAATTGTCAAAATGTGACCCCTAAATGAACTCCAAAAATTCTGGCCAACGAACTCATTCTTTCTTTTGATATTATTGACATTTTAAAATTTGTTTGAATTTTTTAAGTGCATCCTAAGGGGAGATATCGTCTGGAGGGACACGTGTTAAAATTTAGGGATCGATTCAGAATGGCCTGAAACGGATTTACATGAAAATTTTTTTTCAAAAATTCACATTACAAAAATTTTGAAGCCATTGCAATAGCTTAATTTTAACACCCTACTTACTAACTGGTGTGCAACCTCCAGTTAAACAGACAGACAAACCAAATAAATTAAAAGGGTCCTCGGTTTAGCCTAAAGGCCCCTATACACGATCAAACATTTTGCGCAAACCTGATATTGGGAAAATTTAGGCCATACACTTAAAACATCATGTTTGGGCAAACATCAAACAGCCCCGGACACGGTCAAAATGTTTGAACGTGTATGGGGGCCTTAAAAAGGTGATAATTTTATTGTAACAAAAGTTCACCAACATTTTTTAAATGAATCGCTAAGTTGAATAATAATAACTTTTATAAATTTAATTTTATTAAAAACTGTTAAATAATAACAGTTTATGAAATACCCAGCTGTTAAGCCCGTGGCTTAATTTTATGTTAAGAAAAAAGGTAAAATTAAGTAAATCAATTTAGTTATTATATTTATTAAGATGAGTTATTATATCTTTTAAGATAAGTTATTATATTTATTAAGATGAGTTATTATATCTTTTAAGATAAGTTATTATATTTATTAAGATGAGTTATTATATCTTTTAAGATAAGTTATTATATTTATTAAGATGAGTTATTATATCTTTTAAGATAAGTTATTATATTTATTAAGATGAGTTATTATATCTTTTAAGATAAGTTATTATATTTATTAAGATGAGTTATTATATCTTTTAAGATAAGTNTTTTATTTTTATATAAAATTTCTTTTCTTTTAATTTACTTCGTTTGTTTAACCATCTGTCATTTTGGTTTTGTTTCAGAGGTGTGCAGTGGGGAAGAGATCCCTGAAGTTGAAATAATCAGTCTCGTTCAAGAACAAATTCCTAAGTATAAACTAAGAGCTGATTACATCACGAACTTTGCTGGTGAGATTCTATGTTATATTTATTGCACTATATTATACGAGCTGTTAAGCCTGTAGCAACGGGGCTTAATTTTATATTTAGAAAGGAAAGTAAAACTTAGTAAATTGGGATATTATATCTATTAAGATAAGTTATTATATTTATTAAGATGTTATTATGATTATTAGGATGAGTTATTATATCTTTTAAGATAAGTTATTATATTCATTAAGATGAGTTATTATATCTGTTAAGATAAGTTATTAATCTACTATGATAACTTATTATATCTATTAAGATAAGTTATTTATCGACGACTTGTCTTGTAAGTGGACTTAACATTGCTAATAACAGGGCGGAAAGTGTTACTTCCCTCCCTTGGGAGTAAAAAAACCATCATACCAACTTAAAAGGTCATTTTTTAAGTATTATGTTGGTAGTAAAGTTTTTCGGCCGTTTATAGCTTTTAATTTTTCAGGAAGGTTACTTTAGGTTATCATACAAACTCTTTAAATTAAAAACAAACTATTGAAAGTGTTTGTTGTAAAACGTGTATATTTAGTATAAAAATTGTTATTTTAATAAATGAAGTAACTAAACANAATGAAAATTCAGTAATGATGTAAATTCGACAAAGACAAATCTCACAAATACAACTACTAACACTGACTAAGTTTGTTCATTGACAATCAATTCAAGTATTTACTTCAGTTGAAGTTGTGGTGTGTAATTACTTGTAATTTGTAATGTTTGTTTTAAGAACATTTGTTGTAAGAAACATAAAAATTAAAAAAGGATTATATTACGTACTTCTACAGGCAGAATTAAAAATATTATAGTATTAATTTATTAATAACGTAAATTATTAATTCAAATCTTGCAATCTTCATAAAATTGTCAACTGAAGCATATTATATAAAAAGCTTATACATCTTAAACTAAAAAATTCTATTTTTCTAAACTCAGATATATAAAAACAAAGATTTTGCCATACTGTTTGTTTTTAGGTATATACAGGTATATACATTTTATATACATTTAGGTATATACATTTTAGGTATATACAATTTTTATGTATATAACATTTTAGGTATACTCGATACTCGTATAAACATTAGCTATCAACTGTAAGTATGATTTAAATACCAGTTTTGACGTTACAGTGTAATGCTTGTACCAGTTTCGACTAATTAATGTTTACAATAACAAGCATTGTTTGAACAAGGTTTGTCAAATACTTGTATGGTTTGTAATAATTTTACTTACTAAGGTGTTTAGGTACTACTTAGATTGCTACTCACCTATGTTTTTTTTAAGATATTATGAATTTGACTAAATTGCTATTATATTAAGACAAAGGGATGTTTAGTCTAATGTACATTAGGACTAAGGAATATCACACTTCATGTTTTATGAGGAGTAACATCGTCCACCTTCTTTAGATTGTTACTCCCCCCTCTGATTTTTTTATAAGGAGAGAAACAATTTAATGAAGTGTCGTATATAGTTTATACTAGACGAGCCTATACAATACTTGTAGACATTTAATTGAGATAAGTTATTATATCTATTAAGATGTTATTATATATATATAAAGACCAACAAATGAAAACAAACATTAATTTTTATTTTAATAAATTTGATTGCCTTTGCTTAGCAATAAAAAACCTTTTCGAGGTGAGTCTTCACCATCGGGACAGTACTCCATTATATAAATGATACACATATTTTGTGCTCTTCTTTCTCTAAGGATCGAAATAGTTTTGTCCAAATTGAATTTCCTTGATATCACAATATTTTCACTTGATATAACGTATAATAAGAAAGTTAAAATATTTAATTTTAACTTGGTTATTATTTTGTCAATAAACACATTTAAAACATAAATGTAACTGACATAGACTTCAACCCTGGATTTAATATTATGACACTAATAACATTAAACAAACACATTAAGAACAACATGAACTAAAGAAACATGATTTTCTCAATTATAATAATTTGAACTGTCTCCCCGTCTGTCATGTTATATATGTCACGTGTCACCTAAATAAAAATAAAAACCTAAAAACTAAATATAAATATTATTTAACATAGGCACAATACCCCTTTCCAACTTTCCATCCCGCATCAATATAATTTTTTGAGATGTATTTTCAAATATAAGTTAACTGCGCAATCTAGTTAAAAAATTAGTTTTGAATTAGTAGGGGAATATATGATATTTAATGTATAATTTATATATATTTTTATGTCTGTAAACATTTTATTTAGAGTAGTTGATTTAGACCCTCTATAAACGACCATTATATTTAATCTGCTTTACTGGAGATATGGGCTTATGTTAAATATAAAACATAAGTACATCTAGAATAAGAAACTAAATTATTAAGTTAATATTATTAGTTAGTTTTATTTGACAAAAATGACTGAATATACTTATATATTCATGATAAAAGCTAAAAGAAAACATTTGTTATATTTATTTAACCTTTCACAAAATTTAAATTATTTTATATTTAAATTATTTATAAATAACTTTATACAAGATAACATTCACACATACAGACACACATATATATAAAAACCAACACAAAAAATGTTTTGACGGTTTATTAATGTTAACTAAATTATGATATAGACAAACATCTCATCATCCTAATTACAGAAATAACTAAAACTATGATAAAATAACTAAACGGGGGGGGGGGGGGG
>KZ651299.1:58113-76590 GCA_001010745.2 Gerris buenoi
TATGACATATTTATTTGTTTTATTTTCATATACATATAGTTTAATAATTATAATTTAACCATACTATATACATTAATTTTTTTAGCAGTCTTATATTATAAAGTATTACAATTTTTTTAAACTATTCAAATCAAGTTTATATTGATGTGCCAAAATATTTGTTTAATGTTTTCTTTATTTTTTTGTTTTATAACCAATCACTATCATTTATTAAAGAATGGAAATTAGAGTTTAATGTAATTGGTTACTTTTATAATTGTTTGCAGCTTTAAAAGAATCAGGCCTAATGCTTGCTAGAGAGAATTAAAATTGTTTTATTACTATCAATGATTTATTGTCTGCATTTAATTATATTAATAACATTTTTAAGAAAAAAAAGAATATATGTATAAAAATTTTATTTATTTTTACATAAATGTAATGATTTTATAAGTTTTTTTTTTTGTTTTATTTATTTTTCCCCCCCTTAAAGTTGAAACACTTATGATATTTTGTTGTAATTAGCCAAATTAATGTTTTTGTAAGTCATACAAATCAAATATTAATAACATTAATTTAAATAAAATTAATTTAAAATTAGATTTTAAAATTAGATGTAAACCCTTATAGCATCTTAATAAATAGAATTTTTTACTTCATTGTGCTCTAAATCATCTGGAATTAACTGAATATTGTTTTTCCTTAATTATTTGGAAGTAGCTAATGTTTTTTTTTATATATATAATTTTCCTATGTCTCTATCCTTTATCCTGTGAAATTTTTAAAGTTGGTATTTATATTTTTATTGCCATATGTAACTTAAGCCAGGTTCAGACATATAAGCTGGGGTTATGGACAAACTTGAACTTTTATGAAATAATTGCCATCTCGAGCATATACTGGCTTTAATTTTCATAAAGTTACAACTGGGTATTTAATATAAATATGATTGTGATAAAAAACCAATCATTTTGATAAACTCTCTTTGCCAGTTGGGGATATGTGTTAAGAGACTAAACGACTCTGGAACATTGCCTGAACAATCTTATCTGGTTTAATTCCTAGAGAGGTGAGATGTGTTCCAAGTCATTTAAATTTGATTATTGTGTTAAATAAAAGTTTAAAAAAGCAACATGAATGATCAACAATCTCCCCCCTCGAATGTTGAAGATTGTCGATTATCTTGAAGTTGAAATGATGAACAATTTTTTTGTGGTAATTCCAGATATTAAGAGATATTTGACATCCTTATAAAATATTTTTGCCATTTAAAACAGGCCATAAAAAGAATTTCTCAAGATATGCTTAAAGCAGGAACAATTCTTTTTGAAGATTTATGGTATTTTCGGATCCGCATTAAAATTAAAATTATGTTAAAATTATTCAACTGAATTGATAGAAATAATGGAAGTAGCACAATCAGCCACCCAACATCATAATCCAGTTCCTCTCATCACCAGATCAAGAAATATGAAATTTAGATTTTCCTATTAACTGCTGCTGTATTTGCCTTCAGCAGGAAATGTCGAACTTTCCATTAAGTAAGTCTATTAAGCCATTTTGTATTTTATTATTTTAACTATTATTTTAGAAATAATTTTGTAAAATTCTTCTGTAATTACTTTTTCTATTTCGATTCACTTTTAATTCTCTTAAGTTTGGACTATTATCTTAAAAATGTGAGTCGTTTTGATGCTGTCCCTATTTATTTAATTTATAATTTGTGTATTATTTAATTTTGAAGTGGAAAATAAAATTTAATCTTGTCCTGGAGGGGGATGAGATATAGCCTTATAACCTAGAAAATGATTTTATTTTATTTTTCCTCTTAAAAATTAAAAAAGTACCCTAATCCAGTGATTCTCAACCTGTGGTCCGGGGGACTGTCCCAGGTGGTCCGCGGAAAGATTGAGAGAAAAAAAAAAACAACAAAAAACAAGAAACAAATTACATAATTAAATGTATCGAGTTAAATATCTACAGCTAATAGAATTAAATTTTGAATGAAATACGACATTTCTGAGGTATTAATCCTAAAAGGCATCACAGAGTATCGGGAATCAAGAGGTCTTTCCTACCAGGAAGTTTCTAAACTTTAAACAGGGCCTTCTTTTCTATCTAATTTCATTAATCCTTTTGCCTTTGCTCCTAACACTGCATTTTTTTTGTCGAGGTTTGTCTGTAAATTTATAGTGAACTCAAACCCATCTACTTACCCCTACTATCTAGAAAACATAACTTTTCAATCAAACTATTACTTATATCATTTTTATTCTAGTTTTGGTCAACAAACCACGCTTTACTGTGTCAAAGACTTGTCTCAGTTATGTGAATTATTGTTCTGTTTACAGTTTGTTCTTATCCTGTCTACATTGTTCAAATTAACGTTTGTTCTTCATGTACCTATAGGTACTTTTGTGATTTTCAGTAGGTACATTTAAGTGAACAAACGTGCATAAACACATTACATCTGTACCCACCTATGTAATGTATATACATTTGACTATTTTTAAGCCAAATATTGACAAGTTGTGTAATGAAATGCAGGTTCAAGGTAGGCATTGATAATATAATTTTTCATTATTTAAGTGACATTTGTCATATCTTTAAAGAACTTGTAACTCAACGCTAGTGCATTTATATGTGTAACCAAATATAATTTGAACTCAATAAAATTCGTATACATGTGAAATATAGTTTCTTTTTAACCAAAAATAAAGGCATTAGTGACATCTTGTGCCAGAGATCCATATTGCCATAGTGCCATTCACCAGATCCCTTTGATTCTAATATTATTTATTGCACTTATTATTTATCATATTAGTAATCTGTTATTTTAGAACCATCCCATAGAAAACATTTTATGAATAGACTATACAATTAATTTTTGCTAATGTGCGACATTTAACAATATGATAAAATATTACAAACTATAAATATGTAATATTTGAGGCGGGTAAGGGGTGGGCCAAGGATGTGGGGGAGCTNTACAAATTAATTATTTTAAACTTTTAAAAAAATAAATGTGGTTTTGTAGAGTGCATGGATCATTATAAAAAACTTGATTAAATAGCTAAATGTTCCTGTTGAACATTTAGTAAAATTTATCTGCATGTCAACTATATTTTTGTGTAGGAATAGGATAAGATCTGAGAGTAATTCTGCTGAAAATAAAGCTTTAAAATTCTTAGTTTTCAAATTTATTTACTATATTCTTGATGGCATTAAACCATTGATACAATTGTGTGTTTCTTGCTCATTCATAAAAGAGCAGAACATATTTGTATAACTGAAAAGTGATAAGAAAAGCTTTATTTTCTTAGTAAATTACCAGACTTAATAATGTGTATTTTTTATTTCATGCTTAGAATTAGTTGAATTATTCTTTTATGTAATTTTCTTCTGTAATTAAGAAAAATTAATAAATAAATAATGATATTGTCGTGGGTAGTTATATCTATGTTTGAAAAACAGAAAATATTAAATTATAATTATTGGTTATTTGTGGATTAATGTTTATGCTCACTAGGATCTTTTTCGTCAAATTTTTATCTGTGTTTACAGTAGTATATTTTTACTGGTCGATACTTATTCTAGCATTTAAGAAAAAGTGCTTGGTGTTTCTTTTAGAGACATTTCAAGTTGGGAAGAACTGATTGAGTTGTGTCAAATTTAACGTACTTCATTTCCAGTTTAATATAGTTTATAATTGAAAACAAAAGTGGTGGGATACAAATTAAGTAAAAGCTTTTTAGTTGGGAAAAAAAGTTAGCTTTCATCATATCCTAAATAATTAAAGAAACAAGTTATCAGTTATTTAAAAAGCATTATTATCAACTAAAGGAAGAATTTTTTAATAATAATTTTCTCTAAAATTTCAGAAAATCTTGTCTTGGCAGATATCAATATTATATTAGAAATTATCATCCCAAAAGATGATTTTATTTTAGAGTTTTAATGTAGTGGTATATTGAAGTTGGTGGACTTGGTTTCAAATTATAAAAAGAAGCTATCTTCCAAATTTCAAGGTTCTAGTGCAATTGATTCTGGAGATATCCTCATGTCAAATTATGTATAAAAATTACCACCATTTTGAATCGAGACTGTAAATAGTAAAAAGATTTCTTAGCGAGCATTTAAGGGGATAGTGGAAGCTACAAATTTTTATGTTCATAGGTCCAGTGGTGTCAGAATTATTGTGATGTGGAGTGAGTGGTATTTATATTTTATTTTTGATAAAATATTTTCTTTTCGTGAAGTTTATCAAAATTATATATAAAAATGGTTCAAAACACAATATAAAAGAATTTATATTTATAAATAAACTCATAAGAAGCCTGGGTGCTCATTGCTATTATTGTGCGCTTGACATGTGGGAGGTTCCGGATTTATTGCTCTATTTTGGCAAGGGTACCCAAGTTAGGTGTTCTCCAACCATTGTCACATAAATGATTGCCACTTAAGTGAAGAGGCTTCAAAACGGTTGCAAAATGCCAATTATATGGTTAATACATCTTATGGATCAACTCACTAATTCTCTATTCTAACAATTTGGCTGGCCTAAGCCTTCCAAAAGCCGTTGCGCTTCAAATAATAATAATTATTATTATTATTATCATATGATAAAAGGAATAACTTCTTTCATCATTCACCAGATAATTCTTGGATTCCAACCACTTCAATTTTGAAGAATTTTTGATTTTAGAGGGAATTTTTAAAGGTTTTGATTTTATTTACTGGATATGTACTATTATATTAATTTACATTATAAAATTTAATCAATTACATATAATTAGATTATAATCTCTTTGATTTTCTGAAATGTAGAATTAATGAAAAGAAAAAACACCAAACACTTTAAAAAAAATAATATATAAAAGTATTTATCTTTAAAAAAAAATATTTGTGTGAAATTTTTATATGTGTAGTAATTATCAATATTAAAAAAAAAATAGAATTTTACTTGCTATGTGTCTTAATTATTATATTTTCTACACAGCCTTAAAATATGGCTTTAATTTAAGTATTTATTTATTTTCAATATTTTATGTAAAAATGTTTATATGATTAATTTTTTTTTTTTTTTTTTTTTTTTCCCTTAAATTAAATAAATAAAAAAATGTTAAGACTTTTTTAATGGAAATTTTAATGTATTATCATAAATGTATAATTATTCTGATAATCCAACAAAATATTTTTAAAAAATGGGTTCAATTAATGGTAGATTTGGTGTTTAATCAAAATGGTATATATATGTTCCAATATATATTGGATATATATTTTTAATTATTTGTTCTCTCTTAATAAAACGTTAACGAGTCTCTTTTCATTGAATATATTTTAAAGTTTTAGATTTTTTTTCAAATATACATATATACGTGTGGTATTGTGTATGTAAATTTATGTATTTTGTTTATTTATATATATCCTTTTTATGCCTTGCTTGTTAATTAGTTTTTAAAAATTACTTTTTTTCCTTTTTTTTATCATTATATTATATTCTATCCTACTCCACCGTTAACGAGTCTCTTTTCATTGAATATATTTTAAAGTTTTAGATTTTTTTTCAAATATACATATATACGTGTGGTAGTGTGTATGTAAATTTATATATTTTGTTTATTTATATATATCCTTTTTATGCCTTGCTTGTTAATTAGTTTTTAAAAATTACTTTATTTCCTTTTTTTTATCATTATATTATATTCTATCCTACTCCACGATTATTATTCCTCATAATTTTTACCTTGCTTTCCTCAATAAATTGAAATAAACAATCAAAATCAATTGATCAGACANTTCAATTGTAATGTTTTAATTTTAAAAAGAAAAAAAATATACTAAATCTATGTGTGAAAGACAAAAGTATCCCTAAAAAAATTTCAATTTAAATATTAAATAATATCCATTATGTATTACTTCATCTGAATGGTAATTCAATATCAGCAAAATTAAGCAATTACAAAAAAACTTAAGACTTATAAAGCAATTCATGCTTTAAAAAAAAATGTTTAGCAGAAATTTAAATTTAAATTGATTTCTTAATAATTTATAATTACATTAAACTTTACTTATTTACAAACAATTACGAACTATGTACAAGCCTATCGACAATTAATATAGCAATTAGACATTAAATAAATAGCTCAAAAATTTATTAACAAAAGTTTATGTGTTAAATAAGATGAACACAAATGTTTGGCACTAATAAACGTTTATTGAATGCATTATAACTATTATAATTGACTTGGTGTCTAAAAAAAAAATAGTGAAGTTTGACCCTTCACTTCTATCTCTAAAAACTGTTTAAATATTTTTGAACTGTTGAAAAAGGATTTTTATTTTAAGCAAAAATACCCCACAATCAACACAGTAGAGTTGAGCTGCATATTTAATTTACAGTAAAAAAAAATCATCATGTAAGGCATTCATTTTTGAGGTGCATCATTGACCTTAAGTCCTAAGATACAAGGATATCTCCAAAAATTCTGGAAGTGTATTTAGATTTTTTTATGCTAGGGATATTTAAGGGATATTAGTTAGGGCTTGAGACATTATCACACAAAATTTGTTGTGATTATGATAAAGAGTTTAGTTTTTTACAATTTCCTATCATTTTTTTTATATTGTCATCGAAAATCCCATTGTTTGTTTGTTTTTTTAACATTAGAAGCATAATTATAAAATTAGAGTCATTTTTGGGTGTGTTCGGAATTCATAACCTGGTCATCTGATATACAGTCTCTTAGCATAGTATTTGTTTATTTTTTTTATCTAGACTGAGAATAGTATTTGTTAGATTTGCTAGTTTTATTTTTGTAACCCAGGTTCATATAGAGTTGTGAACTGGGCAAAGCACTACCTTTACAGTTTGCGCATAATGAGTTGTTCCAATGAGTTGTTACTTTTGACAGCATGGGAAAATCCTAAAAATTGGGGGTGGGGAACCAATGAGTAGACCTAGTCAATAGACGGTCTCAGGAGATGTCTATAGACACGTTGCGAGACATGTCTCGCAACATGTCTACTAGTGTGGATGCTAGACCTAGTCAATAGACGGTCTCAGGAGACGTCTATAGACACGTTGCGAGACATGTCTCGCAACATGTCTACTAGTGTGGACAAGGCCTAAGAACACTGGTTAAATTGTCAGAAATAATGGTTTATGCTGCAGAGAACACAAAATATAAGCTCGTCTGGAAGGTTAGACTTAATTCTAAGACTTACCTGATATCTGCCATTCCTGGGCTTGGTGTGGATAATGGTGAAAGATCCCATGGTAGAGCTTCAGCAGAGTTAGAACAAAATTTAGATGAACTTTAAACTAAAATATGTGACTAAAACAAACTTTTTATTTACTGTTAAAATACTAATACTGGATAACGTGGTGGAGGTTAAGCTACTAATAATAATTGGTAAATCAAGTCCTCTGTTGCACTCACATATATATGCAGACACACACTGACAGGTCTAGCTGTGGACAGCTCTCCCCTCCACACACTCACAACCAGGATTAACTAGTTCACATACTATGCACTCATAGCATATGCTAGAATGCATCGTCTAGGCTATCAAGTCCTAGAATATCTAAACCTACCAGACTCTGCCTTAAATGATAAATATATTAACCCATTGAATGCGTATTCCAATTCATGAACCTGCATTAGTGAATAAAATTTGCACAATTTTAAAACTTAATTTAAAAACAAGTAAGGCACGCTTCACGTAAGTATGTGAGGTGATAATCGCCGGTTTCTGTACGACTTAGTCAAAATTATCAGGTTTAATAGTTGCATATTCTTTTTCTACACTTCAAGACCTTTAAATTGCTGTGAATGCATTAGGTTTGTAATTTGTAATGATATAAATACCTAAGTTTTGGTTTTTATTCAAAGAAGAACAAAATATCAATCAGTGCGGCACAGTTTCTTGCCACATAGTCTCTTGCTATGTGAGCACTTTGATTTGGAGTAATATTTGACTAACTAACCTATCAAGGAACAAACTAACATCAACTTGATTTTCGGTCTATTTTTTTACTCAAGAACTCAGGATCATGGAAAACACATTGTCCACCATAATTGGCGAGACATGACCGCTCTTTCACTTAAATCCCAATTGCCAAGCTACGTTCAGCCGATTTTGTTCATTTTAAACGTTTTGAGGTCCCCTGAAAAAAGTGGTTTGTAAACAACTGGGCTGATTTTGACGAAATTTGGCATTCATGTTAAAAAACATGTATACATCATACCTTGAAGCGAAATCGAGGAATGAATTTTAGCTCCAAATTTAAATTTATTTTAATAAACATTTTGTAATGGGATATTGAAATAATCTGATAAAAGATAATTTATTNGCTATAGTAGTTTAAGAATTGAAACAAGCCAACGGACAGACAGACAAAGGCGTTATATAAGGTTGCTTTTAGGTTTGTTAAGAAACCTAAAACTTTTCAAGACAGTGACATAATTGTTATCTAAATATCTCTTTTATAATAACATACCATAAAGATTAAAAGGTTTTGACTTTAAAATGAAAAACTATATATTTTTTACACTGAAAAAATAGATTTATTTATAAAAATGATCTTACCTATAAATTAAAATATATAAACTTAATGGCATTCAAGGAACAAGTAATTATTTCAGTGTAGTCTTTCACAAATTAAATTAATTTAAATACTACTATGACACATAGAATTTGTGCACGTTTTTATTTTTCTTTTAACTAGTAATAATACAATAAAAGAACAAAATTGACATTTACTAATTAGAAGAAAAGTTACATACTTTCAGATAAATTTCAACTTCATTCAATTGTAATGTTTTAATTTTAAAAAGAAAAAAAATATACTAAATCTATGTGTGAAAGACAAAAGTATCCCTAAAAAAATTTCAATTTAAATATTAAATAATATCCATTATGTATTACTTCATCTGAATGGTAATTCAATATCAGCAAAATTAAGCAATTACAAAAAAACTTAAGACTTATAAAGCAATTCATGCTTTAAAAAAAAATGTTTAGCAGAAATTTAAATTTAAATTGATTTCTTAATAATTTATAATTACATTAAACTTTATTTATTTACAAACAATTACGAACTATGTACAAGCCTATCGACAATTAATATAGCAATTAGACATTAAATAAATAGCTCAAAAATTTATTAACAAAAGTTTATGTGTTAAATAAGATGAACACAAATGTTTGGCACTAATAAACGTTTATTGAATGCATTATAACTATTATAATTGACTTGGTGTCTAAAAAAAAAATTGTGAAGTTTGACCCTTCACTTCTATCTCTAAAAACTGTTTAAATATTTTTGAAAAAGGATTTTTATTTTAAGCAAAAATACCCCACAATCAACACAGTAGAGTTGAGCTGCATATTTAATTTACAGTAAAAAAAAATCATCATGTAAGGCATTCATTTTTGAGGTGCATCATTGACCTTAAGTCCTAAGATACAAGGATATCTCCAAAAATTCTGGAAGTGTATTTAGATTTTTTTATGCTAGGGATATTTAAGGGATATTAGTTAGGGCTTGAGACATTATCACACAAAATTTGTTGTGATTATGATAAAGAGTTTAGTTTTTTACAATTTCCTATCATTTTTTTTATATTGTCATCGAAAATCCCATTGTTTGTTTGTTTTTTTAACATTAGAAGCATAATTATAAAATTAGAGTCATTTTTGGGTGTGTTCGGAATTCATAACCTGGTCATCTGATATACAGTCTCTTAGCATAGTATTTGTTTATTTTTTTATCTAGACTGAGAATAGTATTTGTTAGATTTGCTAGTTTTATTTTTGTAACCCAGGTTTATATAGAGTTGTGAACTGGGCAAAGCACTACCTTTACAGTTTGCGCATAATGAGTTGTTCCAATGAGTTGTTACTTTTGACAGCATGGGAAAATCCTAAAAATTGGGGGTGGGGAACCAATGAGAGGTCAGGATTTTGAATTCTAGAAGGTAGGGCCAACTAGGCAAACAAAAATGTCACTGGCCCCACTCCTACTACAGGCTCAGTGGCTTTATTTTTTTCCTCATTTAAGTTGGCCTATATGAGTGTCAAAACTTACATAACTACTTCATTTGAACGACTCTGTATGAACCTAGCTTTAAATGTAAATTAACAAGATTAATTAGTCAAATAATATTTAAAATTGGTTAACATCACAAAACATTTATTTCCTTATTGCTAAAGAATCGAATTTACATTATTTACATGAATATAACAGTCAAGTAGTAAAAAAATGATACTATCTAATATTTTGAGCAAAGTTAAATGCCTTTTCATTTCTGTGTAGGATATCCGAGAGTGTTTTGATGCCTGCGTAGGTGTCAGCACGTGTTCCTAAGCACATTTTTCTTTGAAGTTCGTTCAACTTAGGATCACATTCAACTGGATGAAAAACGTGAACGAGTTCAGGATCTGCACTTCGAAATATATTAATTTTATCGCCACTCTTGACAAATCTGCGAATAGGAAAATATAGGTTATAATTAATTGATACATTAAAATTTGATTACCATTTTTTTTTGTTAAGATTAAAAGGTAGGAGAAAAAAGATTCTAATAAATAGGTCTTTTGAATTATCTTACTGCCATTCTAAAAAAAAGATAATGAAATAAAGGAATAACTTATGACAAGATAAGATAAGTTCAGTCTCTGGAAAACCAGAGTTACTACAACTGACTTGTTAGTGGGAAGGTGCTTTGAACTACCTTTATACTAAAAATGTGAAGTCTATACAGAGTCCATATTTTGCTAAACCAATATTTATATTGCGAGGTATGAACGCGTATGCAAAATTAAAGCAGGTGATGCTCTAAATGTAGCACTTGAATCTTGTGAGAGGGATAAAATAATAAGGTTAAATAACTACTTCAGGATCAAAAAAGGTATCTCCATACAAATTCAGTCATGCCGTTTCAGTGATAAATTGTCATTTCTGTGGCAGTATGACGCTCATGGTGTGGCATAATGGTTTTTTTATGTTTATAAACAATAAACATTAGAAACACGATTCTGATTTAATTTCATGTATATAAGTCCAAACATACATATTTTTTCTCTCTAGTATGCTGCAGTCAAAGGGTTGTTAAACAATCCTTTTACATTCTGATGGATGTAGTATGTACATAATATAGAAAGTAATGTAACGTTTTGAGGTCTCTTAAATCCAAAAAAGGTTTATAAAAATGTCTGTCTATAGTCTGTGCAAATCTGTGGAGACAAGCTACTAGGCCATTTGGGAAATTTTGCATACATGTTTAGAAAATTCATACCCCAAGGTGAAATTGAGAAAATCAATTTTACCTAATTTTTTTTGGGGGGGGGTCCTAAAGACTGAAACAAATCTCAAATTTAATAGTAAGTAGAGTAGTTGTTTCCATGTATCTTTTAAATTTGTTGCTTTTTGGTCTTAAGGAAAAAATGAAACGCTCTCTTATGCGATATTTCGACCCCTCCTTGGGTCATTCCCATGCTGACTGACTGGAAGATTACACTAAATTAAAATTTTTTTAAGTCAAATTGAAACATGTGTTAACTTAATCAGACGATTCAATAAGTTAACATCATATTTCAATTTGGCTTAATAAATTTCAATGTTGTGTAATCTTCCAGTCAGTCAGCTTGAGAATGACCCAAGGAAGGGTTGAAATATCGCAAAAGAGCGTTTTATTTTTTCCTTAAGACCAAAAAGCACATAGCTTCCTCACTACCTATTTTGGACAAATGAGATTTGTGCAACAAATCTCAAATTTAGTACATTTTATATGAAAACTTAATACAAATTTAACCATATAAGTTGTTTTCTCGGTAAAAAAAATTAGTTTTTGTGGTATTGATGAATATAAATCTGATTTTGTTGTGAAAATCAGAAACAAATATTAAACAACTGCTTAAGAATAAATATGATTAAAAAATTAATCAATTAAATGAGATGTTATGAGATTAAAATACGATATAAATATCAATATGATAAGATTTTGTTTAAATAGTTGGACCTATTTTTTTATATTGTTTCTTATTTTGCTTGAAATTTTTTAAACATACCTATCGAATAAGTCGACATCCTCCTTTCCCCATCCTTTGATGGTAGTATTGTATCCACCCACCTGAAAAAAATGTTAAAACAAAATTTAATCACTCCATGTCAAAAATGTTTAGGGTTTATTTATTAACAAAAAGTTGCAATTAATAGTAATAATCTGCCAATTAGAGTGGTAGCAAACTTTAATGAATTTATTACAACCTATTCTATTCCCTCCGTTTTATTAATTTTTCAAAATTGCTTTGATTTTTGACATGAATTGAAGATTCCATTTAGCAAAATTAAAAGAGTGAAGACAGTTGAAATTAATCTTGGGTTATCTGCAGGCTACTTTCGACAAACCATCTTTTATAAAAATCAGATGAGTACTTTTGAAGATATGATAAATGCACTTTTGTGTGCATGTGGAAGAGAAACAAATAGGCACAGAAGGTTGAAACTTATAGGAGACTAACAATGGGTAAATTATGACCTCCTGCAAGCGCTGTTCCACATGTTTCCATATTTCATACAAAAACGGATGCTTAGTTTTTAAGATTTAAGATATGTTTGTTTCCGTTACCTTCGGTAAGCTCTAAAGCGGTATGTATCGTCTGAATTTTTATGGAAGGTAAAATTACACAAAATTGAAAACACAATTAAGTCTAAGATAAGGCAACCTTCTTTTGTTCCACCTTTATAAATATGAAGTGATCTTATCAAATTCGTACAACTTATGCAAATATTATGTAATTAAAATAATGAAATATTACATTACCTTGATAAGATCAGTCTTATAAACGGATGCAATGCCAAAACCAAATTGCCTCCAGAAACCAGTTTCTTGGTTAATTAGAAAGTGGTTAGGAGAAACAGTCAAGTTAAATATCACCTTAGGATCATATTCACTGTACACTATTGGAAAGTAAACTTGTTTTCCTCGTATTGTATTAGTCCGAATCCTGAAAAAATAAATAAACAAATAGTTTATAAAATAACATTTTATTCGTCTCTAAATCTTATTTTAGTAAAAAGTGAATTTAATATTTTTCCTCTAGAAGGGAGAAAACATTAACTTTTCACTCCATTACAGCCTAGTTGTGAAAATTGTGGCGGAAAGTAAAAATTGTGCTGGAAAGAAGTTCGTCTTTACACAGTATGACAATTTTATATGTTTTGTGTTGATTCTCTCCCTTCTAGAGGAAAAATCTTGTACGTACCACGGGAGCAAAAAGTCATAGTACCCTCACTATTATTAACTCCCTCGGCTAAGCCTCGGGATTAAACTTCACACACCAAGGGAGGAAACAAAGTCATTACACCCTGAGCAGTTCTGAGGCGCAGCCGAGGGAACCATGAAGAACACTCAGGGTGTAATGATTTTGTTTCCTCCCTTGGTGCGTAAATAACTATTTAATTTTTAAATAAATTCACGAACTAAATATATTTTTATTGAATTGTGTTTGTTGTTGAATGCTGTGCTGCAGGTTTAAATTGCCCTATTTTTCAATGTCGCTACAAAGGCTTAAAATAAAGCATTGCATTTTTTTTTTTTATGCACAGATTTCTGTGATCAATTTTTAAAGTATGTAAATTATGTCTTAAGTAAGAAAAAATTATTAATACAGTAGAACCTCGCTTACACGGCCCTCAATAAGACGACAACCTCAATTACAAGTGCAATTTTTAAATCCCCTGGAGATTGCCATATCACATGATGTTAAATTAACCTCTATAACACGACTAGTATTATCCAAAAAAAAAACCTCAATAACATTGATTTTTTCCAACTCACAATTTAACTCAGAACCTCTATAACACGACTTTATATAGGAATGGGTCGACCTTGAACAAGTCTAGACTTAAAAACCCCGCCCATTAACCTCGATAACACGAATAATAGTCAAAATAATCTTGGTAACATGACCCTCAACAAAAAGAGCACCTTGATAACAAGACTGTTTCCCTTATCCCCTTGAGACACTTCTTATCAAGGTTCTACTGTAAATGTTAAACATATAATTATATGGAAAAACAGTTTCTTAGCATAAAATAAGTTGTAATTTTATTTTTACATTTCTTATTTTTAATTTTTCAAATGCCATTTAATTGGACTTTAAAAATATCATTATTTCAGGACTTAAAAATTAGTTAAATCGAACCTGTGTAGAATTCCTCTATCAAAAACCATATCGACGTCTATGAAGAAAAGAAGATCATTTGGTTCTTTGACGTGAGTTGCTCCGATATCTAATGCTTTAGCTCTGGAGAACTCTTCAAACACCGGTACCACAGTTATAGATGTATACTGGTATTTCTCTTGAAGCCTTCGAACTACATCAAGGCTGCTTTTGATATTAGACTCGTCATGTGGGAACAGCACAACACGTAAAGTCACCTATTTTACATTGAAAACAGTTAAATGCATTTAAAATGTATACAATATTGATGTAAGTTGAAAATAATAATTTAAATTATAAGCTAAATTTGTATTATATAAGCATAGAGTAGGCCTAATGATGTCCCTAAAGAGACAAAATATAACATTAAATAAATTAATCTTATTACCACTCTATGACAAAACACTTATCAATACTAAAAGGGGGCCTATAGTCTGTGCCAAACGGGAGTTAGTGCGTTGACAGGCGGGAAATCGAGTGGCACACAGATTGGTCAACCTCTCTGAGGGAAAAAAACATTTACTTTGCCTAGTTGGTCCGACCTTTTGTCAGGGAAAATATCGAGCTCTAATTGGCTCCCCACCCCATATGCTAGTTTTTCCTGAGCTGTCAACGCACTAACTATCGTTTGGCACAGACTGTAATTATTATTATCAGCCAAGTAATTATATTCTAGAAGATTTTAACTATCCAACCAAATCTGATAGTTATGAAATTTAGATGATTAGTCAAAAGTAGCCTGGAGATAGCCCCAGATTAATTTCAACTGTCTGGGCTCTTTAAACTTTGCTAAATTTATACTTTAATTCATGTAAAAAGTCAAAACATTTTTGACAGATTTAAAAACGGTGGGAAAATTAAATAAATTTGACAATAATTGGTTGTAATAGCATAAAATTATTAAAGTATACAAAATAGTAAGCGAAGAAGCTATGTGGCACATTAATTGGCAGACTATTTTTATAGAGTCATAGAAAGAAGTTAGAGTTTTCTCGGATTGACCAATTTTTTTTTTTTTTTTTTTATTATTATTATTATTAATTGTCCTTTTTGCTTTCATAAAAAAAAGTCATGTATTCTCAACATACATGATTAAAAAAATTGCAATTAAAGTTTGTAAATGACGTTCTTATTATTTTACCTTTTCATAATTGCTAAGACAAACTTCTTCAAAAATTTTGACAAAGCGTTGAAAAGTTTCAAATCTTCCTGATAGCGGTACGATGAAGTTGACCACTTTGTCCTTAATAATTGTATCTGGGTTGTTGTGTTGCTCAGCCGATGGTAACAGAATGGAAGGTAAATTACCAGATATTTTCATTAGACCCGTTTCGAAGGCTTCTTTGAACGACCCGTTATCATTAGTATCTTCTTCCTCTTCAATCTCTTCTCTACCACCTCCAACTTCTTCTCCTTCAAAAACTTCCCTAATTTCCATTCCTGTAAATTATCAACAGAATAATTATACATTATAATAATTGACACATTTTTAAAAGGAAAAATTATTAAAACAAAACAACACAACTATATGGTCTTAGGGTTTCTAATTCCCTGGAAAAAGAAATAAAGTAGGTAGTACAGGGGTTTAGTTAGATTTTTTGACTTTGGGGAACTTCTTTAGATGGTTAATCGCCTATGATTTTTTATAATATTAATGACTTCGACTAAATAACTAGTAAGACAACTATTAAATAACTATTGAGGCAAAGGGATGCTTAGTCCAATGTACTTTTGGACGAAGGAATATCAAACTTCGGTTTTTATAAGGGGAGTAACAGTATAAAGAAGAACATTGTGTACACCTTCTTTAGATTGTTACTCCCCTTTGTTTTTCTTATAAAGGGAGTAGCAATCTAAAGAAGTGCCGACTTTGGTTTCCAAGAAATATTCTGAAGCCTTTCAGAAACATTGATCCCCTCTCCCTAACACTGTTTATAATATCAATAACCATGTTATGGGTTCCTCTCATGGCTGGGTTATTTCCCAAATTCATGGTTCTGTCTTTTCTGTATTCAAGATCGGTAACTTTTTTAAACATAAAAGTGAGTAAATAAAGTATATTTATAGTTAGAATTGATGTGAACTTGTTAAGGAATTTGCTGGATAAAAATAAATTAAATTCTCATACAAATAAATTTAAATCTGCCAAAGTTTTCTTACTACACGGTAAAAAAAAAAAAAAAAATTAAACACTCATAAAAATGAACTGAAATACTGCCAAAGTACAAGAATAATAATCAAATTAAAATAAATAAATCCAAGTTCGCTAATAGTTTGCTTGTGTTAAAAGTAAAGAAAAGAGAGTCCAGATAAAACTGAAGTTAATTTTTAAATAATTATTTCTTGGAAGTTTGCTCCCCATTTATTATAATTAATAAAGAGAGATTTCAATTTTGAGGTCAACATTTATTAAACCAAACCAAATGAGAGGAGACATCATGAAGAATAATTATTAAAATAATAAGAATTTTTGGGTTAATTAATTAAATAATTAAGCGTGAGAAGCTCTCTTTCACTCGCTTCAACCAAATTTTACTTGTATTTGAACAATAAGGAATAAAAATGAAATGGCAATATTGATTAGTTTTATTTGATTAAAAAAATAAAAAATAAATAAATAAAAATAAATAAATAATAATAATAATTATATCTAATGATTAATGCATTCTGGTTTCACTTTTATATCTCAAAGTAAAGAATTTATTTCTTGGAAAAGTGGTTCTAGGGCTACTGCTTTTAGCCGTTTGGTGACGATCCTCAAATAAATGAAGTACTTATAATCATGTATTCTGATTCATTATATTATTTACCTGTAAACTGCTGTTGGAAATATGTATGCCTTCTCACAGGTACAGTCATTTTCNCCTGTTATCCATAATTTTAATTATTATATTTCAACTACTAAATTGATTTCATAATTATTATACAACTTACCTCCCTTACAACGTCGTCTAGACCTTCCTTAAGAGCTGATTCTATTTTTCTACGTGGATTTGAATTTGTGTCTGAATATACTGCCCTCTGGATAAAGTCCCAAGGTATCAAATCATTCCGTGATTTACCCTTGTATTTATTTAGTCCTGGCTTTTGACCTGAAACAAATATATTTAGTGTTGATTTTATACTGCTAGGTTAACTATTATGATAACTAACAATGAAATAAAATAATCGCTATTGAGCTATTTGACAATTGCTCTATTGACCAAGTGTATTGATAATGACCAGAGGAAGAAGCGTACAAGACTTGAAAATTTAACTATAACTGGATACTAAATAAAACATAAATATAAGATATTTTGACAGACATTATTTAATAATTGTAATAATCATAATGCTAGGACCACTGGTATATTAATTATTTGACAGGGATAAGAGCATTGATGGTGGTCAACTTGATGAATACAAAGAAACTGTCTCTCAGCGTAAAATAACATTAAAACAGCTTTCTACTGCAATAAAGCCATCATCAGTGTTGATTATGGAAGAACTAGAGTAACATGATAAAATAATATTATATGATTGTCAAATTATTTTACAATGTAACTCTAGTTCTTCCATAACCAACACTGATGATGGCTTTGTAAAAGCCAAAAGCTGCTTTGATAAATAATAAAACTTTTCGGGACGCCAAAATGTTCCGATTTTCGACAAAGACGTTGAAAATAGATCATTTTGAATCTCTTAAAAAAAAATTATTTATTTACCTGTAAACTGCTGTTGGAAATATGTATGCCTTCTCACAGGTACAGTCATTTTCTTGCCTCTATACTTCCTATAAATTAGAAGCATGTCCAGTATGTAATCTGCTCCATACAAGGGATTGTATCTGTGATATCCATATAGAATGTCCTTAAAGTCTATTATCCTTCCTCTTTGCTTAGAATACATGTTTATTTTCTCCATTGCCTAATAAAAAAAAAAATAATAATAAATAGCGAAAATTAAATTATTAATGAGAATGTATATTAAACTAGTTTGAATGAACATTAGTGGAAATTCAGTCAATGTAGTGTTATACATGCAGGCCTCTTAGGTGGGCCCATACATCAAACCCGGGTTAGGGACCAAAATCTTTACACACTTGTGCATGAAGATATGGTTGTCAACCATGACTCCCCTCCTAGTTGTATAACAACCAAGAGTGTCATTATCATGGTTTCCAGGCCGAAACCTGATGGCGCCACTCTTACGAGGAGCTTCCCATTTGTTTAAACAATGCTGGGTGGACATTGAGCGGGGTGCCTGGTCCGGGAATCGAACCCAGAG
>KZ651299.1:76597-102535 GCA_001010745.2 Gerris buenoi
AAAAAAAAATGTTTGGATCCACTGTGGATACAAATGTCAGCGGGCCTGACGGAGCCTTGCAAGATGGTTCTACTCGAGGCACTGAGGGCTGAAAGGGAGGGCTTGGATCCACTGTGGATTCATCCGTCACCAGCCTTAGCCCGCCATGAATCCACACGCACGCTGAATGGGTTTTGAAAGGTTATAAATTAATTTATTTTAGGAGTGGAAGGGGAGGGGGCACTCCCTGACCCCGGTTTTGTCCATCGGAAATCTTATATGAGAAAAGTATAGATATCTGGCACTTCTTTAGATTGTTACTCCCCTTATAAAAATAAAAGAGGGGAGTAAAAATCTAAAGAAGGTTACGGAATGTTCTTCTTTAGACTATTACCCCCAAAGACACAATACACATCCCAAAGTACATTAGACTTAACAGCCCTTTGTCTTGATAGTTATTTAGTCAAAGTCATTTATATTCTAAAACAGCATAGGGGAGTAACAATCTAAAGAAGTACCTGATATCTTTATAATTTTTTTAGATTCTACCCACAGATTCCTATGTTATAACTAAATATGACAACAGGGTCCATCTTCATAAGTAGACATAGCTATCTCACAAGTATTTTTAGTTTTTACTTTCTAATATTTTTATTTTTACTTTTTTTTAAATTTTTTATTCTTCTGTTATTTTATTGCGAAAGGCTCTCTTCAATTATTTTTTCCCGTTTATTAACATTTATTCTGAAGAATGGTAAGTTATTTTTTTACCTAAGAGTGTAGTGTCCCCTAGATAATCTCTGCTATAAGGAGAAATTTGTGGAAATGCCTCGAGGGAAGTCATATTAAGTTGATGACTCATGCTCAACATATCTCTGTGAAGATTAACCGATTCTTCTTGCAATTCCTGAATCCTCAACATCTGAAATTTTCAAAAATATAAACAATTAGTACATAACTATCTTAATAAACTAATCAAAAATAATGTTCAACATAACAATACATATTAGTATACATTATAAAATAATTTTATTAAACCAGAATATGCTTGAATAAGGAATAAAAACTTAAGTTTTTTTAATGTAGGTTTTGCCTCTGCGCAAATTAAAGTTAATAGAAGCATTGTTATCAGTCAGAAGAACGATGCATTTGTCTCTAAACACTAAATTCAAAATTTCATAACAGGAATATTTTTCAGACAGTGGGAAACAAACACTTTAGTTTTGTGCCTATCAACCTTTTTTCAAATATCAAACAACCGATGGTCGCATATTAATTTCAATCTAATGCACACTTGACTTTTTGCTACTTTCTGAATTGAACTGCTAAACGACATAGATTAACCCGCAATGCAGTTGTGAATTACGGGTTACTGTAGAAGCCTCTTACTTTTTACTTTCTCATAAAAAAGAGAGAGTATTGCAATGGCGCGAAAATTCTATTTTAAGATTACTTTATTTATTTTATTTACACGTTTTGAAGTCCCTTGAATCTAAAAAAAAGTTGTTTTAAAAAAATGTCTGTCTGACGTCTGTATAGACGCTTGAAGCCTTAACTACTGGGCCGATTTTGACGAAATTTGGCAAATATGTTAAGAAAAATCATACCCTGTGGCGAAATCGAGAAATAAATATTAGCTCTGAATTCGGGGCGGAACCCCCCCAAAAAATTCTAAAATACGGGGAAAAATATACTTCTCGAAAAGAGTTCTGACAATTTTGATTGAAAAATTCTAAAATTTATTCTATTTAAATACGAATCTATCGATGTAAACAGTTTTCCCTGGAAAAATCTAATTTCCGAAATTTTTTATTTATTTGGGTTTTGGTCCCGTTTAAGAGCCTAGGTCATTACAGTTTTATCCAAAATACAAAAGTAACATGGTTTTCTCTTCGAGAAAATATATTATTTAATTTAACTAAATAAAAAAATCAATAGAATAAACCGCTATATTAGTAATAAAAAAGTTAGCAATTAAGTAATAAGTGCATTGATAATTGCCAGAGGGAGACGCATACAAAACTAACTACATAGGCAAAACCTAAATAAGAAATGCTTGTCTGACCCAAATACTTACTTTTCATTCAAAACTACTGAACACCAGGCACCAGGCTTTTACCCTAACTGTATAATCCCCTCCCTCTATGACAGAGATAACATGATAATGCTTATTCTAGTACATAAAGACATATTATGTTCTCCCTTCGACAGAGAACCACATAATAACGCTTATATTCTTAGATACATATACATTATGATTTATGTTCTTACTTCTTACTTACAAATGTTAAGTTGTGCAATAAAAAAAAAAAAAGAGAGAATATTAATCTAAACTTCATTATTATCATAATAACAACTCAGATCAATCCTTTCTGAGGAAAAGAGAGAAGTAAAGAACTGAAAGGAGAATAATAAGAAAAATCGTTCCGAGACAACTCAGACAGACTTTCTCCTATGTTCTGTTCATAATTACTTAGTCAAGTGTTTTCCATTTATTGTTTCGTCGGTACATTTAATTATTATTAAGGGGGTAGGGTAACTTAAAAATTATTTTTTATTAAAAAAAAATTTTATTTTTTATTTTAAACTGTATGACATAATATTGAACATTTTTGTATTAATAAAACATTTCAAAAACGACAGGAAGTTATAAAAATAAAATAAAATGTAGGTAGGTACTTTAATAACCGCCTGGTACCACTAAGACAGAAAACTAAAAAAACATAAAGAAATACTGCAAATTCATAAAGCAACCAGTTTAGAAATTATACAGCAAAGGAACCAGTGTTATATTATAAATAAATAAATAAAAAAATATTTGGTAACAAGAAGCAGAATGACGAGTAAGGAATGTAGAACAGAAATATGTGAGTCACTGCCTTGGGTGGTGCCTTGTCATGTAGAGCGCTACCCTGTAAAATCACGTTTTTAGACGTTCAGGTACACTTTTCTCCAAAACTACTAGGCCGAATACAATGGTTTTTTTTTTTGTTTTGTTTGTAGATATTTACTGCTCACTTTGATCGTTCTTTATTCAAAAAGCATTATTATTACGAGTACAGTAAAGGATTAAGCAGTAAAAAAATTGTTGTTTTTTAATTATTTTTTTTTACACAGTCACACAAAATTTCAGGGTAATCATATTTTAAAACAAAACGATCATAATTATCCTCTTTTTAAGCTGAACAAAATAAAAAAAGAATTATTGAAATCCGTCAAGTAGTTTTAGAAAAAAGTGTACCTAAAGTTAGCATGTTTTCTATAGAAAATCACAAGTTACCCTACCCCTTAAACATTTTATCAAAATTTATCATAAAAATAACTTTTCCTCGGCGGGGAATCGAACTCGGCCTCTCTCCATCCACGTTTAAAGCTATTCTCTCAGGAACACGTTTTTTCTTGAGAAGACGGCTTATATCGTTAAATCTGTTTTTAAATAGACCACAGTTTAGAATATTTTAATCAAAATAGTCGGAACCGTTTTCGAGAAATAATTCATTTCAAAGTAGTTTTTTTTTGGGGGGGGGGAGGTGGCAAAGCCCCCAAATTTTGAGCTAAAATTCATTTCTCGATTTCACCTGGAGGTATGATTTGTCTGTCTGAACATGTATGCTAAATTTCGTCAAAATCGGCCCAGTAGTTCAAGCTCCACGTAGACTCGTACAGACAGACCTTTTTTTTTAAGAAAACAACTTTTTTGGACTCACGTGTAAATTCATCAAAATCTTAAAATCGAATTTTCGCGACATTACAATTCTCTCTCTTTATATGAAAGTAAAAAAAACCATCTATCCACGTACTATAAAGAGCGAAAGAGCAATTATATTTTTCTATTTACCTAATATAGAAATAAAGTTGTTGAAGATATAGGCTTAATTATTTCTATGTAAGGAGTTGGAAAAGATTGTTGGAATATAGGACAGAGGCGGTTACCATTACCATTAATAGTCTTATTTATGTATTACTGCCTCTTTCAAATTAAAAAAAATTGTATTATTGTGTTCATTCATATGAAATATTCACACTATCTGATGGAGTTCTAAGACACTATCTGACGGATTTCTAGGACACTATCTGTCGGATTTCTAGGACACTATCTGACGGATTTCTAGGACACTATCTGTCGGATTTCTAGGACACTATCTGACGGATTTCTAGGACACTATCTGTCGGATTTCTAGGACACTATCTGACGGATTTCTAGGACACTATCTGTCGGATTTCTAGGACACTATCTGACGGATTTCTAGGACACTATCTGTCGGATTTCTAGGACACTATCTGACGGATTTCTAGGACACTATCTGTCGGATTTCTAGGACACTATCTGACGGATTTCTAGGACACTATCTGTCGGATTTCTAGGACACTATCTGACGGATTTCTAGGACACTATCTGTCGGATTTCTAGGACACTATCTGACGGATTTCTAGGACACTATCTGTCGGATTTCTAGGACACTATCTGACGGATTTCTAGGACACTATCTGTCGGATTTCTAGGACACTATCTGACGGATTTCTAGGACACTATCTGTCGGATTTCTAGGACACTATCTGACGGATTTCTAGGACACTATCTGTCGGATTTCTAGGACACTATCTGACGGATTTCTAGGACACTATCTGTCGGATTTCTAGGACACTATCTGACGGATTTCTAGGACACTATCTGTCGGATTTCTAGGACACTATCTGACGGATTTCTAGGACACTATCTGTCGGATTTCTAGGACACTATCTGACGGATTTCTAGGACACTATCTGTCGGATTTCTAGGACACTATCTGACGGATTTCTAGGACACTATCTGTCGGATTTCTAGGACACTATCTGACGGATTTCTAGGACACTATCTGTCGGATTTCTAGGACACTATCTGACGGATTTCTAGGACACTATCTGTCGGATTTCTAGGACACTATCTGACGGATTTCTAGGACACTATCTGTCGGATTTCTAGGACACTATCTGACGGATTTCTAGGACACTATCTGTCGGATTTCTAGGACACTATCTGACGGATTTCTAGGACACTATCTGTCGGATTTCTAGGACACTATCTGACGGATTTCTAGGACACTATCTGTCGGATTTCTAGGACACTATCTGACGGATTTCTAGGACACTATCTGTCGGATTTCTAGGACACTATCTGACGGATTTCTAGGACACTATCTGTCGGATTTCTAGGACACTATCTGACGGATTTCTAGGACACTATCTGTCGGATTTCTAGGACACTATCTGACGGATTTCTAGGACACTATCTGTCGGATTTCTAGGACACTATCTGACGGATTTCTAGGACACTATCTGTCGGCGGATTTCTAGGACACTATCTGACGGATTTCTAGGACACTATCTGTCGGATTTCTAAGACACTATCTGACGGATTTCTAGGACACTACCTGACACTAGGATTTTTTGTTCATGTGATATTTCTGACTTTATGTAACTCTTGAACTAACTAGCCCATCTTGTAGGGCTTAAAGTTACGCAGATAGGTTTTTTTGGACCCGACCTCTCCAGCTTGCCAAAAAAGGTGTTTTTGACATCGAAACTTGTTATCAGGAGTACTCTTTACAAACGAATTAATAGTATCATATCTTGTAGAGGTCACTATAGAGATGGTACCCTACTATATAGAAACTATATTTTTTGTAACTATAGATTCCTAAATCATTGATGATTATTGGGCTACCTATAAGGCTCCTATTCTAGAATTCTAGAAGATCCTATCCTAAGGATTAGTAGTAACTATAATAAAGGATTTCTACCCGAAATGATGACTGCCAACTCTTAAACGGATGAAGCATTTACCGTCATTGTAAAAGAGGGCATGCAACATTGTGTTGCACGCGTATTCTTACTTGATCTTTCTCCAACGTATACAAGAAAAGGAACCATACGGCCCACGGCCCTACAAGAGATTATAATTTTACTGATAACGATTTCCGCTATAATCAATTCTACTTTATACGTTTTATACTAATACTAATATACAATTGTGGGTATAACAGTATATTATATATTACAAAGCAAAGTGTATCCTCACGATATAAATTCAACTATTTATAAAAACTAGTTATAAGCTAGTATGAAACAAAAATTAAAAGAAAAATAATTAAATAAATAATTAGGTAAAGCAATTAGGAGAACAAATACAATAAATAACATGAGCCAATTAGTGTGGTAAAAAGCTTCCACACGACCTTCATTGAATGAATGGTCAGAAGTGCATTAAAAAATGTTTGGCACATAGCTTCCTCGCTTCCTATATCCTATACTTTAATGATTTTATGCCTTTACAACCTATTATCATCAAATTTATTTAATTTTCTCCTGTTTTATTATGCTGTCGAAATTATTTTGATTTGTTACTTCAGTTAAAGGATCTATAAAGCAAAATGTATAGAGCGCAGAGGGTTTAAATGAATCTAAAGATATCTGCGGGCTATTTTTGACAAACCGTCCAAATTTCATAATAATCGGATGAGTACTGTTAAAGATATAGGTGTAAATAAATAAATGTTTGTGCGCATGTAGAAGAGAAACAAATGGGTACAAATGGCTGAAACTTATATGGGACCAGGGATGGGCTAATTATGATCTATCATCAAGATTTTTATAAAAATCAGACGAGTAGTTTTTAAGATGTGTTGGATCGCTAAAAATGAACGACAGACAGACTGACAGATCGCCATCTTAAACGGATTTCTGTCTTGAAATTTTTGAAATCGGAGACGAAAACATTTTTCTTCTAAATCATATAGCTTCCGTTACCTTCGGTTAGCTCGGAAGCATTAATTTATTATTCTTATTTTAATATCAATTAACATCGTAATTAATAAATTTATAAATTAAAGGCAAGCATACAAATTCGCAATCGAAAACGAATAAGTTATTTTTTGGCTTGGTCAATTTGTTAACAAAAAAGTCTAATTATAGTCCAGGAGATAGCGTGCAAAAAAAATGTCTGACTAACATCAAGCTAGAATTTTCTATACAAGTTAATCTTTTAGCACCTTTTAAGAATAAGTGGTCGGCTAAGTTCGTCTGCGGGACAAACCGGTGGAGAGCGGCCATGTCTTACCAATTATGGTGGACAAAGTGATTTTCATGATCCTGAGTATAGAATTAGTTAGTAGACCGACAATCAAGTTGATGTTAGTTCGTCCCTTGACAGGCTACCATGTTGATTTTTAGTAATATTTGAATAACAAACCTATCAACTGTGAAAATAACATCGACTTGATTTTTTGTCAACTAACTCATTCTGAACTCAGAATCATGAAAATCATACTGTCCACCATAATTGGTGAGACCTGGCCACTCTCTACCATTTTGTTTTTTTCAAATGCCTATTGCCAAGCTATGTCCCGCAGACGAACTTAGCCGACCACATATTCTTAAAAGGCACTAAAAGATTAACTTGAACACAAAATTCTAGCTTGATATTAGTCAGACACTTTTTCGCACGCTATCTCCTGGACTATTAGGTCCTATGCTCATAGCGTTTTCCCTTCTAATTTCATGCCAAATGCCAAAATAGAAAATTGAGATATCCTTTAAGACGATTCTTGGTGAAGTATTAATTGATAAAATAAATGTTACAAGTCAATATTTACATTTCTGGACTAAACAATAAAACAACAAGGTTTGACAAAAACAATATGAGTTTGTGTGAAGAATACTAAATAAATATTTGTTTTGTTACCTGCATGTAGTTATGTATTCTGTAGAGGTTGCTGTGGTCCTTGACTGGATGTAAAGTAATGGCCCTGTGAACCTCTTTCTGTTTCAGATTACCTGTGAACGCATCCTTGCCGCTACTGTTGTGATAAAATATCGTCTGCATCTAGAAACAAAAACAATAAACAATTACTTATACAATAGAAATCATTCTTATCTAGATTTTACAGCGTTGAATTAATTGATTCCATTCGCTCGTTAAGTCAATAGTTAAATCTCTTTAATCAGTTACCAGCATTTAAATAAGAATCTAGACTATAACATTAATCTATAGATTTCTTTCTCCATAAAAAATTGCTTATAAGACACCTAATACCAATTATTTAAAATAGCCAAATCCAAATTCCGTCCAATTTATAATAAACATAAACATTTCAGTTTTAAATCCGTTTAACGTGGACAGCTTTTTCTGGGGCATAAAGACATGCAAAATATGACTCTTTTAAATATCGTGCCAGGAAGTTAGGATTTAAAAGGAGGTCGATAAGTTTTTATTTTTAGTACAATATTTTGACGATAGGTGGGCTGAGGTTTCAATAGACAAAAAAGCGAAATGTGACGCTCTTAAATATCGTGCTAGGAAGTTAGAATATAATAGGATGTAGATTGGTTTTCATTCGTTGTAGTACTAATCAAATCGTATTTTTTTTAGTCAAAATCGTCCGAACCGTTTTCGAGAAATAATAAGTTTAAAAAAATAATAAGTTTTTTGGGGGGGAACGAGAAAGCAGATGAGGTAGCAAAAAGAGGAGCCTCTATTCCTTTCTGTGGACCGGAACCTGCAGTTGACTGGTCGAGTGGTCAGGTAAAATCGGCCATCAAGAAGTGGGCGTGGGATGAAGCAGATAAGGAATGGTTAAACACAGAGGGATGCAGGCAGTCCAAAATGTTACTGCCGAGAATAGATAAAAGGAAAACCAGATGGCTGCTAGTGCTAGGACTGAGCAGGACCAACCTGAGAAATCTGGTTGGAGTGATAACTGGACACTGCAGGCTCAGGAGGCATCTGGCATTACTAAAGGTAGAAGAGGACCCCACATGTCCAGTATGTGGGGAGGAGGAGGAAACAGCTTACCATTACCTGGGAGTGTGTGAAGGATATGGGAGATTACGCTTCCATATCTTAGGGAATGGAGAAATTAGGGAGAGGGAACTTGAAACTCTGAAGTGGCAAGATATCCTCTCCTTTATAATCCAAACTAAAAGGTTTGAGGATGAGGTGGAGGTGGTTTGAGGGGTGTGGGAATGCTTGGGGTTGGCAAAAAGGATCCAAAGATGGTCTGTTTGCCAGGCTTGGCCTCCCCGCCCTTACTACTATTACTAGGCTCCAACACTCTCACGACAGACAGACATTTTTTAAAACCACTTTTTTGGACTCCACTAATGTGTAAATGTGTAAATCCATCAAAATCGAATTTTTGCGCCATCACAATACTTTCTCTTTAAATGAGAAACTCTCTTAATAACCTATGTCTCTTCTAAATTCTAAAATTAAAATATTATAGTTTTGCACCATTATCGCTTTTAAAAAATAGACTGCCAATTGGTGTGGCACATAGCTTCCTCGCATCCTATCCTCGTACTTTATTGTATTTATTATTTTACAAGCCATTATTGTCTAATTGGTTTAATTGTTTTCCCCGTTTTTTTAATGTGTCAAAATTGTTTTGATATTTTACAAGAATTAAAGTATCAATTTAGCAAAAGTTAAAGAACGTAGACAGTTCAAATTAATCTGGGACTATCTTCGGGTTACTTTCTATAAACTATAAAAGTTTAATTCAAATCAGATTAGTACTTTTGAAGATATAGGTGTAAATAAATGTATGTTTGTGCGCTTGTGGAATAGAAACAATTAGGTGCAGAAGGTTAAAACTTATATGGGACCAACAATGGGCTAATTATGACCTACCACCCAAATTTCATTAAAATTGAACGTGTAGTTTTTAAGATATGGCGGTTCGCAAAAATTGATGGACAGNTTTTTTTTTTTTTTTTTTTTTTTTTTTTTTTTTTTTTTTTTTTTTTAAAGGGACTTCCTGTCTAAAATTTCGGATATTACCTTAGGTGCCTTTTTAAGAAAGGTAAGGGATTTTTCATCAGCAAGACCCCGATAACTTAGGTCCAACCCTAATCGATTGATTGGGATGGAAAGGATAAACAGCCAGGATGCAGGTTGCGAGAGAGGTAGCTAGTACAATCCTCTTATTATAAGGGATTGTGGGGGAAAAAACAGCCCTTAGATGAAATGAATAGTGGTGAAGGCTTACTGTCGCAAAGATAATCTAGCTTAAGGAAACATTACCTGAGGCATGAGGACACACAAGGGCAAGAATAAAAATCAAGGATAGAAACAAAATACGCAACCGCTATAGGAGATTTTAAAATCAAAGAATTTCTTCTGCATGCGGAAATATCTCTCAATCTCTCCACTCATACCAGAACTTAAACAACCTAAAGCTTTTCATAAATACGTGGACGTTAAAGACAATAAGCAGAGTGGTCGCTTCTATCAAGATGAATGCGGAGTTTAGTGAACTCTAGAATTAAATGATGTAGTTTATGAACTGACACCAACTTTTAATTCTTTTTATAGAAGAAAATAAATTTACAAAGATTAATGACAAATAAGCCTCCAGAAATTCACAAACATAAAAGGGGGTTTTGGAAAAAAAGGACTCCAGTATGAAGAATGACACAACTTGTTAACGTTCTAAAAATAAAAAAACATAGGGGAAGGGCCATCTCTCGATGTCATGGCTTGAAATAGATCTGCTACCGAGGTGAACTGATGGTCGTTTCTGGAACTCTTGTAAGATATGGCCCTCCGGATATACCTAGGCTGGAGCTAGCTATTTTTATCTCATAACTACGTTGTAGGTTGGAAATAAGCAAGTGAATGCCTAAAAGTCATCCTTCCTAAAATTTTCAATAACTTTTATCCAGTATTTATGTGTATACTCTTCCATAATATAGGCCAGGTGCCAAACTGAATAATAAATATTTCTAGCATATATATGATATTTATTAAATTTATTATTTTAATTTTGAATTTGTGTCGCCTTCTGTCCACTCTAACATAATACTACGTTCACACGTCGCTTTGAAAACGATCCGCTAGTTCAAAATGCTGTATGACCGGAGAACCACAGATCGTATCGGTTTAAATCCGCTCCACCAAAAATACGTGATCGGAACGTGGAATCGAATTCAAAACGCTCGTATGAACAGGTCGTGGAGGGGATCGAGATATCAGGTTATATTACTCGTTTCCATTTTCGTGAGCTTTGGTTTCTTTTTTTAAAAACTGCAAAAACGTTTTTAAACAAAATTTAATACTATAATGAACCTGTAAAACTTTTAATAACTTGTAAATATAATGTGAAAATTCGTGGACATATTATTAGGTAACAAGAAAGAAGGTTTTACTCGTGACATCACCGTGATGAAATATCGAAAACAAATATTTCGATCACCTGTATTTTTGTTGTATGAACGCGAATCGTTTTGACAACGAATTGGATCCGAAACGCTTTCAAAACGATGTGTGAACGTAGTAATATATTCATGGGGAATCACATTGAAATTTTCCACAGAAAAATAAGCCCACGCGTATTCAATAGCTCGAAAAAGCACAATAGTACGAACATTGTTAAAGGAATGACTAAGAAAAGATAACTTTTGTGATATTGCTTAGGTATGACTAAATAAAACTCGAGATAAGCTGACATTTTTTGCTTCCTCATTTACAATAATATTTTTGATAATAATTTACACATTTGACAACTTATAAGTAGTATAAGTGATGTACACATCTATTTAGCAATAAGGATAATTTTTATCAGGGAAATAATTGAATTCATAAGCTTTCATTTCCTCAGTTGATTAGATATCTATGCCTGATCCATTAATCAGTATTGTCACTCTAGAAAATTACTTTTAGGTTTCTGTACAAAGTACAAAAAGAAACCTTATATAACGGCTCTGTTCGTCTGTCCGTTGGCTTGTTTCAATTCAAAAACTACTATAGCTAGAAATATAACATTTGGCACACAGGTGCATCTCGGCGTTTGAGACAACTGGACACATTTTGAAGTTTCTACACTTAATATTTCCAAGATGGCGGCCCGGCCAATATGAGGGGGGACTAAAAAAAAGTTTTTAGTAACCATGGCATGTTATACATCAATTTAAAGGTATTGAAGTGTAGAAAAAGAATATGCAACTAGTATGGATATTTAAACTTAATCGTACAGAAACCGGCGATTATCACCTCACGTACTTACGTGAAGCGCGCCTTACTTGTTTAATTCTTGCTAGCGATAGCGACGAATATAACAAATGAAAAATTGGATTGTGACAAAATGGTTGTTTAACATTACAAGAAAATGAGCTGATAATGATAAGAGTTTCAGAAACCTAAACTGAATGAAAACGTGTTGTCTTTTCTTTTTTTTTTCTTTAAGTAGTTTTTGCGTTGTGTGTTCAGGCGCAGTTTTTTAAATTCATTTTTAAATTTTCATATTGCTAAGTTTGAATAATAAAGACAATTTCTGANGAGGTAAGAGGAACACACCTACAAAATTTCATGGTCGTAGGTCCAGTGGTTTCAGAGATATGGTGATGTGTCAGTGAGTGGTGTTTGGATTTTATATATATAGATTAACAGTTGTAAATTTTGTTTCAACCACGGTTATAGTAGAACTTCATACGTTTTTTCGGTTAATCAAAGATTTTGTAAAACATACTTTCTACTAAATAAAAATAAATTTATGATCAACAGGCCTTTTTCCGTAAATGCGTATCTATAATTTTTATCTATTAAGAAAAAAATATAGTTACTAATACATATATCAAAAGAAATTATTGCTACGGCATTTTCATCACAAACAATTTCGAAGATATTTCCCTTGGAAATAACACACTTTTTTTAAATTAAAGAAGATGTTATACATATAGTCCAGTCAAATGGTAGTTTGAAGTGGAAAGTTTTGGTGTAATTGTTGTTAGTGGCTTATTTTATGTTTTTTGGGGTGCTGAACACGAATCTGAAGTTGTCCAACAAAATTTCCCTCGGCAAATATGAGAAATCATCGAAAAACTACAAAAAAAAATGTTTTTTATTGGTTTTCAGCTTATAACTTGCAAAGCAATCTACTCACGCAAAAAGTAGTCTAGTAGTAAAATAAAAAGGAGAAAATAATCTACATTTTATGTCTATAACTTTTATTTGTACGTCGTATGGTTTTCACGCAAATGGGAGTTGAAATATTGGGAAGATGTGGCGGGTGGAGGGAACAGGATGAAGGGTAAACGGTTGGTGGAAAGACTGCGCTGGCAGTTAATTTTATGTTTTTGGGTGTGCTGAACACGAATCTAAAGTTGTCCAACAAAAATTTTACACCCAAATATGAGAAATCATCATAAAACCACTTTTTACTTTTATTTTTTTAGTGGATTTCGCCTTATAACTTACAAAGCAAGCTATTTACGCAAAAAGTGGAAGAGTAGTAAAATAAAGAGGAGAAAATAACCTACAAATTATTTCTTTACCATTTTTTTGTAAGTCGAATGGTTTATATGCAAAAGAGGGGTTGAAATAACCGGGAAATCAATAATTTTTGAAAAATAGCAACAAACCTTATTCTTAAAATAATATATAGCGAATTTCTGAACAATTTATATGTATTTAAGTACTAATGCGAGCTCTTAGACACAGGTTCTATTATTTTTGTTGCTATTTTTCAAAAATTATTGATTTCCCGGTTATTTCAACCCCTCTTTTGCATATAAACCATTCGACTTACAAAAAAATGGTAAAGAAATAATTTGTAGGTTATTTTCTCCTCTTTATTTTACTACTCTTCCACTTTTTGCGTAAATAGCTTGCTTTGTAAGTTATAAGGCGAAATCCACTAAAAAAATAAAAGTAAAAAGTGGTTTTATGATGATTTCTCATATTTGGGTGTAAAATTTTTGTTGGACAACTTTAGATTCGTGTTCAGCACACCCAAAAACATAAAATTAACTGCCAGCGCAGTCTTTCCACCAACCGTTTACCCTTCATCCTGTTCCCTCCACCCGCCACATCTTCCCAATATTTCAACTCCCATTTGCGTGAAAACCATACGACGTACAAATAAAAGTTATAGACATAAAATGTAGATTATTTTCTCCTTTTTATTTTACTACTAGACTACTTTTTGCGTGAGTAGATTGCTTTGCAAGTTATAAGCTGAAAACCAATAAAAAACATTTTTTTTTTTTAGTTTTTCGATGATTTCTCATATTTGCCGAGGGAAATTTTGTTGGACAACTTCAGATTCGTGTTCAGCACCCCCAAAAACATAAAATAAGCCACTAACAACAATTACACCAAAACTTTCCACTTTGAGCTCTTTTTATGCACCATTTGACTGGACTAATATTGATAAATCTAGACTCGGAAGAAGACCGCAACGGAATTTTGTGAATACTGACACTGACATTCCGAAATTTCGACCCCATTACCACAACAGGGATCAGTCGGGAGTTGCCGAGTTGCTCCAGATGAGTCATTCTCAAGTGACATATTTTGAGCAACTTCCTTGAAAATGATCCCTTTAATGGGATCGAAACCTTAGGTACAAAATTTCTGATGAGGTCTCCTGAGGAATGATCTATATAAAACTCTAATAGAAACTTGCTACCGCTACCTACGTTATAAAAGAACTTACTTGTTACTTGACTAGAATTCTACTAACTTATTACAAGATAGACACATTCATAAAAAAACACAATAAAAGAGCTTTCTTGTTGTAACTTCTTTAGCAGAAAATCTGCAATCAACTGACCACAATATTTACAGAATTATCAAGTATAACAATCACCGAGTTTCATTCATTCCACAACAACAACTCTTCTTTTTATTCTATTAGTTTCTAAGATTATTATTTCGTTGGTACGTTTATTATACAGAACAATACCAAGTTCAAGTGATAATATTCTTATGTGTTGGCAAATATGCATTAGATAATACGATATAAGTGATATGAATGCATAAAGAGAATTTTTATCTCTAGTTTAAAACATGCGGTACCAACCTTGCTCGACAAAATCTAACGTAAATGAATTGTTGAACGAAAAATATTATTTTCTTACAGTTGTTTTTATATTGTCTTGTCTAGACGAAGCTAAAAGTTTATATCGATATTTCTTTCTTACGTTATATAACTAAAGAGTGAATCATTCTTAACGCATAACTGGACTAAGACTTTGATCTGGTACAAGTGACATAAAACGACCTTTAAAATTATCTTTTTTCACAGTTAAAATTAAAAGTGTTTACTTTTGAACGAGCCCAAGCAAATAAATAACTTGAGAACTAAACGAAAAAAAGGAAAAAAATAATGAAGCTTACTTTTATTATTATTTTCTTTTAAAGGGCTGCAGTGGCGTAACTAGGTAAGAAGCGCCCTGGAGCAGTATCACCTTGGCGCCCCTCCCCCCTCCCCATTTCAAAATCGGTGCAAGTCTTAAACGTAAAACCAAATAAACTCTAATAAATGCCACAAATATTAATTGTAAAAAATACATAATTGTAAAGTGTTTGTAAACGAAGCTGGCAAATCTGCCGAAACACTTATTGTGTACTAAGGTTATAAAAATAGCGATTGATTTATGACAAATATTAAACATTATTGTATCATCATCATGTGTGCTACTCCAAATAATAGATACTATCATTATTCTTGCATTCATACTTAATATGTATCCAGTTTTGTTTCTATTATTTATTATTTTACTAGCCATTAGATTGTTTATGTTTAATAAAAACTAATGACTGTAAAGGCCCCCATACATGATCGAACATTTTGCGCAAACATGATTATTTCACAAAACTGATGTCGGGCAATCATGTTTGCGCAAACATCAAACAGCCCCATGCATGGGGACCTTAAGATTCCGAGATGCAACGATGCACCATCGAGACAGTGCGACTCGACGCAAGATAAAGGATAAAGCTTACTGTCCAGGGGCGCAACTAACTTACATGTCACATATTTCACTATCTGTAATATGGCCTAAAGGCCCCCATACACGGTCAAACATTTTTCGCAAACATCATGTTTGCGCAAACATTTTGACCGCGTAAGGGGCATGGGGCTGCTTGATGTTTGCACAAACATGATTTTTAACTAAATTTCCCCGACATCAGGTTTGCGCCAACTCTCATAAAGAAACTGGCGGATTCTATGGTTCAAATGCAACAAAAAATAAGGAGTAAGCATTTTCCCACATCGCAATAGTTCTTGAGATATCAATGTATTTCTTTTTTTAAAGTGCTTAACGAAAATTTTCAAAAATGCCTAATACCTCAAACACTAAATGAGATAGAGAAAATGGGCTAAGGACCAATCACATTCGTATAAGAATTGGTTGTGATCCAGACCGAAAAGCTAGTCCGTTGATCTTTATTTATCTTACTTTATACATACCATCTTATATTTATACCATCTTATTTATACTATTATTTATAATACCATCTAAAAAATTATTTATACCATCTTATTATATTTATACCATCTGAAAGCTTATACGAAAAGAAGATACTTTTTCTGAAATGACCACACTTTTAACATACTCAATTAAGAGTAGAAAGCTCAAAATAGGAAATAAGAAAAAGCAGGGGTGCAGAATATGTTTGACTACCCCAAATTTCCCCAGAACATACTTTTTTTCATTAAAATTTCCCCAATCGAACTTAGCGATGTTAACCGGACAACAGCCTATTCTTATTGTAANCCAAAAGTTCGTTGTCCCTAGGGCTTTCAAGGTCGCAAACTTGGTTTCATGTTCCTTTTACTATGCAAAACAATCCTAAAAAATAATTTCGTTTACCCTAATTAATGTAAGCTGAACCCCTCTCAGGCTACCTATATACTGGTCTAAGTTAAAAAAAAAAAAACTATTTTCAAATAACAAAATTTCTATTTCTTTATACATTTTCATTTTCACTCTTCACTTTTCCTTTTCAAAAAATCTGATAAGAAAAATAGAAATGATGGTTGAAAAGTATAGTTTCAAAAAACGGTTAGTTAAAAAATAAATTAGTTCAATCCTGAAAACCGGTTTTCTGTAATGCTGTATACATTTAACACAATTTTAGTTGAAAAAATGTTTTGGTTTTTTTCGTGCTTATAAATGGAATAATGGAAATTGGGAATAGGCGTAGTCAAATGATAACGTTACTCCAATTAAGTCCCAGATAGATTAAATATATTCTTTTTAATTAAAAAAAAAAAAATTATCGTATTGATCGTATGGACTAATAAGTGAAAGTTAGATACATAATTCCGAAAGTTCGCACTACCGATGTTAGTAATCATCTAAAATTCTAGAGTGGAATACTTAAGAAATTGATTTTTCTCTTCCCAAATTACTTTTCTCAGAAAATGAGAAAAAAAATTGGTATAAAATCACAAATAAAAACCTCTGAGATCATTTTATAATCAAGTTCTTTTGAATTCTCTTTGTTGAACATTATTTAAACTAGATCGTTGCAAAAAGAAGAAAGAGTTGTAAATTTTATGTGTTTAGTCTTTCCAAAGTAAACCGAGGCCCAAACTGTTTATTTACAGTTCACGTTGTTTGGAGGCCTTTAAAGAGTTAACTTGTGTTATTTAATGTTCCGTTTTTCTCCTTTTTACAGATTTTTCTATTTATAACTTGATTCTTTTTTAAGAGAAAACCTTATTTTTTCCGTTTCCTCAAAATAATGCGGGCAAGGTGTGATGCGTCACTTATGTTAAAAGAAATCGGTCTACAATTGCATAGACTTAAACATTGAACAGGGTATTATGAAACAATTAGCAGAGATTCGTCTCGAGAGAGTTAATTAGTTGGGGAAATTGACTGTGGTTGAATAGAAATGCACAGATGTTCACTACAGTCGGATTATCTAAAACTTTGATTTGACTTTTGACAGCGCGGAAAAATCCGTGGGAAGCCAATGAGAAGTCAGGATTTTGAATTCTAGATGGTCAGGCCAACTAGGCAAACAAAAATTTCACCGGCCCCACCCCTCCTACAGGCCTACAGTCTATAAGATTAGAGTTGGCACAATCAAAAGGCGGGAAAATTTTGAGGGAAACGATTTTATTGGTCCACCATGTTGAATGCATCTTCAGAAAAAAAAGTGCTACNTTATCACTTTTATTCATAGGAGTAACCAGTTTAGAGATATCTCGATTCAAAGAGTTTAACGAACAGTCTGCACCCCCGACACTTCTATATAAAGGGTGTGGTAACTGTTCGGCAACGGCTAATTATCTCCATTAATATTAAAGATATCAAACTGCGGTTTGTTGTAATCTTCATCATGCATCAAAAACTATTATTTATTTGGGTACCCAATTTTCCCGCCATTTTGGTTGCCGCCATATTGGATTTAACTTTAAAATTTCAAATTGGAACCCCTATACTGTGATACAGAATTGGAAAGGTCTTGAAAAAAGAAAAGATTTGCCGCAAACCAGAGCTTTTTATCTTTCTCCGTTTCAAAATGGCGGCCAGTTGAAATTACAAAAAGGACATTTTTGACGTTTAATTACGGCCAAAGTAAAGGTTTCAGGGGGAAAATGCAAGTAGTAAATTTGTCTTATTTTAGGGTAAAAAGTATAAGTTCATCGCAATTTTTTCGAAATGTTTATATATTTTTTTTTACTTTTGTTGCTATAAAAACACACGTAGTCATTTTATTTTCGCAGCCGAGAATGTTAGTAAAACTATTTGTTTAAAATTTTTTGAAAAGTACTTGAAAAAAAGAATTATTTGTCGCTAGCCAGAGTATGTTTTTTTCTTTTTCAACTTTAGAATGGCGGTGGTCAATGAAAATTTTAAAATTTCCATTTCCAACACTTGATTTCTGCTAAANTTTGTTCCAACCAAACGTCATACTAGTTCCAAACTGTATGACGCATGTGCATTAGTAAAAAACGTTCAAGTTAGGTCCGATGCGCATGCGTCGGACAGTTCCAAACCAGTTTGAAGTGTGGTTGGAACAAACCTTACATATTATGAGATTTGCTGAAACATAAAGTTAAGACACACACATTTTGATTGGGAAAATTTAAAATTAATATTTATTTTAGAAGCATTTCTCTTCCTAATCAATAGTATGATTATTATTATGTATAAAAACTGAGTATAATTCATAGAGTATTAATTCTAAACAAGAACGACTAACAACTCGTAAATAAGTCTAGAGATATTCCGGAGGAGAACGCTTCAGAGATTTTGGTAATCCAGACGTTTCACGTTTCACCTCATTGTAGGAATCATCCTCAAGGGAGTTGTTCATTCAAGTGAACTCATCATGAGCAACTCCATTACAGGGATNTTAAGAGTAGAAAGCTCAAAATAGGAAATAAGAAAAAGAAATAAGAAAAAAGAAAGAAATAAGAAATTAGAGCATTTCGTGGGCAAATTTTAAAAAAATCAAAATTTGCAAATGTAACAGAACTTAAAAGATGCTTGTCAGCTGATAGTTTGGAAATAAATGAGTGATTCTGAAAGGTTGTTTTATGGTTTTTAAAATTGGTCCTTGGCCCAATTTCTCTATCTCATTTACTTTATGAGATACGCATTTTTTGAGAATTTTCGTGAGAGACTTAATAAAATTAATAAATTGATATTCTCGAGAACTATTGCGATATGGACAAATGCTTACTCGTTATTTTTTCTTGCATTTGACTTAAAGAATCCACCAGTTTCTTTATAAGACGACAGCAGGTCACCCTGTATTGTACATACTCTGTACGAGTGTATCTATTTCAGTTTCATTCGGTGCAAAAAAGTTCGTACTAGCTTGTATATTCAGATAAATCATAATAAACTAGTGATGCGGTGCATAAAGAACTCGCGTAGAAATGTGTTTTTATATCAACCGTAATGCCTTACTAGTGATGCGGTGCATAAAGAACTCGCGTAGAAATGTGTTTTTATATCAGCCGTAATATATTCTCAAAAATGATAAAAGGATAATATTTCATTGAACACCTAGCATTCTTATTCAACCTTAAGAAAACGATAAATTATTATCTTTATTTAATAATATTCTCACAGGCTCGCTAGCTATAGCTATAGGCGAGCTCAGCATATGTAGATGCTTCAGCAAATGTAGAAAATATGTACTACAAATAGCTTTATAAAAACAGTATTAGTACGTAATCAATATGTAATAAAATTAATGCAAGGCTCACTGTGCTCGCCTGTTTATACAGTATTTATATAATATAATCATTATTTAATAATTATTAAAGAAGGATCGCTACGCTCACCAATTTAATTCAGCATTTGNCTATCTGTATACTCTAACTCTACTATACTTTAATTAAATGTTTTAATAAACAAAACGCAATATTGAGTTTATTAAACATATCATTTTATCGTCCTCACTTTATCTGTTCCCGAAGATTGAGAGAGAGGGGCAGGGGTGAATTTTGTAAGTTGCAGGGGCGCATTTTCTAAAGTTTCGGGGGGGCATCGTATTTTCGCATTTTTTAAAGTTACGAGGGGTGTCGTAATTTCGGATTTTCTAAAGTTACGGGGGGCGTCGTATTTTCGCATTTTCTAAAGTTACGGGGGGCGCCGTATTTTCGCATTTTCTNCATGAGCAACTCCATTACAGGGATCATCCTCAAGGGAGTTGTTCATTCAAGTGAACTCATCATGAGCAACTCCATTACAGGGATCATCCTCAAGGGAGTTGTTCATTCAAGTGAACTCATCATGAGCAACTCCATTACAGGGATCATCCTCAAGGGAGTTGTTCATACAAGTGAACTCATCATGAGCAACTCCATTGCAGGGATCATCCTCAAGGGAGTTGTTCATTCAAGTGAACTCATCATGAGCAACTCCATTGCAGGGATTATCCTCAAGGGAGTTGTTCATACAAGTGAACTTATCATGAGCAACTCCATACTCCATTGCAGGGATCATCCTCCTTCCAGTTACAGTGATTCTCAGTTGACTTTCTCAACGCAACTTCATTAAGAATGATCGCTGCAATGGGTTACAAGTTATGTGGATTAACAAATTCTCAAACGATGTATTCTCCAAAAGATAAAATATACAGTACTAGCTGGATACCCGTGCTTCTCTACGGAGTGTTTTTATATTTATTTGATAAGTTATAAACTACCAGGAAAGCATACAAATTAATTATTTTACTATGCGAGAATATCTAGATTCGACTCCTCCTACTTATATCCCCCTCCTCTTTGATAAGATAATTTGCAAATATCCTAAAGTTAACCCCCTNAGGTAATTTCTTATATTTTTAGCTAAAAGAAAAATAATAATTTCAAAGTTAAAAATCCTTTGCAAGATTAGATTTTTTTTAAAAAAAAACAAAAACCGAATTCTAATTTTAGAGGTCAAAATATTTTTTTTTTTTTTAGTAGAAATCATTATTTTTAATTGTTTTTTGACAAAAGATATATTTTTTATGGTCACTACATTATAAATATTGGACTAACTATTTTTGAATATCTTATTATTTTATTATATGACAGAGGATTAAGTTTGAAGTTATGTCGACACTTTTGATCCCATAAATTTTACTTTTTTTTAATCCGTCAACACTTTGTGACTGCTGTATCCTGTTGGTCAAATGACAAACATGATGATGTGAAATTGGAACACGCGTCGCTTCCACAATGTCTCTCCCATTGAAGTTTCCTTGATATGTCATAACTAAATGATTGAAGTTTCCTGTTTATCATAGATAGCTGAAACATTTGGAACTATACCTCCCAGTAAATTGGCTTCTTATCAAGTTTTTCGAATGAAAAAAAACGCGCAACACTGTCTCAGATTTATCTAGGTCGCGCCCTTGCCAAGGTTTATGGTTTTTTTTAATAATGGAATATAATACCAAAAGAGTAAGCAAATCTCGCTTTATTATAATGGTCTAAATAGTATTTTATTCAGGAATGTTTGTACAGGAAAATAGTTAATTCTTGTAACAACTAACATGATCGATGATAATTTTGAAGGAACTTACTTCACCAACCAGATTAAGTCATTTCTCCATCATAATTAACTATTTAAAGGACCTTGTTGTTACTTATAGACCCTTTGAGATAACAAAGGCATAAAGGCTTATTTATAAGATCAAACTTGTTTGACAAGCAAGTTTGACGTCCAGTATATACTACACCAAGCCATCCAAACTCACAATCTTCATCCATTCACCGCCAAACTTGCTTGTCAAACTGGCTTGTCAAACTTGCTTGACAAGCATGTTCGATCAAAAGTTTGTCAAGTAAGTTTGACGCCTTGTATACACCATATCAAGCCATCCAACTCACAAACTACACCCATTTACCGACAAACTGGTTTGACAAGCAGATTCGGTCCAAAGTTTGTCTACTCCACACCAAACCATCACAAACTTCACCCATTCACCGTCAAACTTACCTGACAAACTGGCTTAACAAGCCAAGTTCCATCAAAAGTTTGTCAATACGTTTGACGCCCTGTGTACACAATATCAAGCCATTCAACTCACAAACTTCACCTAATCAACGTCAAACTGACTTGACAAGCAAATTAAATCAAAAGTTTGACGCCCTGTATAATCCATATCCATATCAAGGCATCCAAATCATAAACTTCACCCATTCACTTCACCGTAAAAATCTACTTGTCCAACTGGCTTGACAAGCAAGTTCCATCAAAAGTTTGACGCCCTGGGTACACAACATCAAGCCATCCAACTCACAAACTTATTCACCGTCAAACTTACTTGAAAAACAGGCTTGACTAACAAATTTAATTGTGTAAATTTATATATAATATAAGATGCTTTGGTAAGCATCAGCTGGCCGTATGACAATTAAAAACATTAAATTCATATAAAGCTTAATTTTGATATCGAAAGAATATCATATCATATCTTCATTTTGATATCTTTTGATGTCGAAATGTCGAAATAATGAAGAATGCTTTCATTTCAGCATCCATTTTTTGGCTCATGGTTGATCATTACCCTGTACTATAGTATACTGTAAATTTAGAATTACAAAAATATATATGTTGATTTATTCTCAAACAAACTATTTTTCCTCACCTAAACACACAGTTAGTTTGAAATCATTGAAAATACTGAACGCAATTTTAGGCTTCATTCTTATCACTGACACGAATTTCATTAGAAGTTTCGCGCCACCGCACAATTGTCAGAAATACTCTAAAAATACTTGGTCCAACCGAAATTTAAAGAACTTACCCATAGTGAATAAAATTCTGTATGGGAAATCTTTTAGTAAATGCCGGTTTTGTCCTAATTCTATGTTTAATTATTCTGTTCATACTACTAATTCATATTTTCTAACAGAATTAGTTTACTAACATATTTTCTTTTACAGCTTACAAGAATTACAAGATGATATGTTTGGTCGCTTTAAATAATTTTAACCAGAATTCTATATTTCGAACTACGTATCCTCAAAAGCCCTAAATAATTATAACATAGAAAAACTACTGTTTTTTGCACTTCTGGAGGATTAGTTATTAACACCAGCTGTTAACATCACAAGCCACACGTAGTTACCAGAAAATGTGGTTAAGGGTGTTTAAAAAAAACACCCTTAGTCGGTAATCATCCCTTTAACAAGAAACAACATGTGTGCGTTTAGGGTGGAAGTAAAAGCGGCAGACTAGAGACTTAGAGACAAGGGTAAGAACTGGTTGGGATCGGAAAGGCAGCTAGTTGGCTCATATGGTGCACAGATTCTTATAGATCCATATTAAGACGAAGTGCATATAGGTTTCTCACAAGACCCGACTCTTCCACATACCGTAATGCCCCCACAGGCACTTGACATCATAACAAACCGCATATGGCCTGAAGCTTGTTTTTAAGTGTTTTTTTCTTAATGAGCACTCTTGACTGATTGAAAGCATTGGCCTTTTAAAATAAGTTTACTTTCTTTTATAGTTCAGAGTAAATGGTGTAACGAAAACCCCATTGATTGACTATTCTCAATGTAACTATCCACAATTTATAAAGATAAGAGAAAAAAGAAAGGTAATGTTATCACCAAGACATTTAAAAGACTGGTTCCTCGATTGCATTCTATTACAAACTCACTAAGTTAGAGAGATCCTAATGGCAAAATTCTATTTTTCTTTATCATTGCTTGTTGCACTTATAGTGCACACAAATACATAAATCTAAAAAAAAAAAAAGTTCTAAATATGAAAAATGCGGCACTTCTTTAGATTGTCACTACCCTTGTAAAAAACACAACAGATGGGAGTAAAAATCTAAAGAAGATGTACGGAATGTTCTTCTTTGCACTGTTACTCCCCTTATAAAAACAAAAGTGCAATATGAATAAACGTCCCTTTGTCTTAAAGTTATTTCTTCAAAGTAATTTATATTCTAAAAAAAACAAAAAAAAAAACAGAGGTATAACAATCTAAAAATCTAAAGTACATACATAGCTTCCTCGCGTCCTTTTCGTATTTTTTATAATTTTTTTATTTTATTCATTTACGACCTATTATTGTCAAATTTATTTAATCTTCCCCCCCCCCCATTTTTCAAATCTTTGATTTTTTTTTGAGTTTTCACATGCATTATAGTATTAATTTTGCAAAATTTAAAGAACGCGGTCAATCCAAATTAATCTGGGGCTATCTGCGGGCTGTTTAAGGCAAATTATCCGAATTTTATAAAAATCAGATGAGTACTTTTGAAGATATGGGTAAATGTATATATGTTAGTACACATGTGGAATTTACATGGGACCAAAATCGGACAAGTAGTTTTTAAGGTTATTATGTTGTTCACATTGTTCAAAATTGAGCGACCGACAGAACGACAGACAGATACGAAACCAAAAATATTCCTTGATGTCTGAAACGGATTTCTGTCTTAGAATTTTCGAAATCAGAAATCAGAGTAATAAAAAATGTCGTTCTTCAGAACGATCACATAACTTCCGTTACCTTCGGTAACCTCGGAAGCAAAAAACGTCAGATCAGATAACGTAAAACCAAATATAACATTAAAAAGTTATTCACAACTAATTACTATATTTTTTAGTTTTCTTATCTGTTTACGAGAAAAAGAAGTCAAAAAGGTGAGCAGACTGTATGGTTAAAGAATTCATGACTAGAATGTATTGTATACCCAATACAATTACCATGTTTTTATAGAGTCTTATTGAATACGCATAGTTCGTATTCGTACCTATTCGTTTCATAGTCGTGCGTTATTTTATATTCGGCCGGTCCGAGACGCCGGCACGTCCCAGCACGGCCTAAATTCTGGACGAGGAAACGAGTTAACTGACTAAATGGATGCCGGGACTGTAATTTCCATGTGGCGACGAAAAACAATATTATACAATAGACCAAACACCTTTTTTGTTGATAAGGAAAGTGTTAAACGTTATTTTTATTTTGATAAGAATGCGTACGTCGGCACGTTTTCGTTTAACATATTTAGCGTAGGTGTTGTCGAAATTAACTCAATAAAATCTTAAGTGGCTAAAAAAAAAAATACCCAGAACATTATGTACGATTGAATTCATTAATTGTAGCAATTTTGTTGTCTTTTAAAACATGCTTTTAAAATTGTGATTATTACTGCATCTTAAAGGATGTCGAATTTTGTTGTTACTGCTAAAAAAAACTCTTTCCTGCTATATTATAGAATTTCCTCTTTCACGAAAACATTTTAACGCCTCTTAACTATCTACTATTCACTTATTTGTGGGATTTTGATTTTATAATTAATTTTTAACCACCTTTTGAACATACTAGAAAGCACAAACTTTACAAATGATGCATCTCCATTCCAATGATAATTCAAGTTATTAATATATTCAAAGCGTTTTTTTTTTTGTTTTTTTTAAATAATGTTGTATTTAAGGTCCCAAATAATGACACTTTATGAGGACTGAAATCAAATCACGGACCGTCAAGAAACGTAACACACTTGTCATTTTCCGGAGTGAGTAAACAAATTAAGAAATGGAAACAGTTTACACATAAATTTAACTGAAAGATTCAACCCTTTTTATTTGTCTTCGCTGTGCTACAATATTTTTTTTTTTTTATTTTATTATTATTTTTTAATCAAAGCTACAAAAAGTAACCTTCTGTAAGTAATTTTTGATACACCTTTCTGATAAATATATATAT
>KZ651299.1:119100-133030 GCA_001010745.2 Gerris buenoi
AATTTAACTAAATTATTTTAGCGTAAGCCGTAAGCGATACAGACAAATGTATTTAAATTAATCTATTGAATATGCCACGATTTTTAGGCACTTCGTCAATAGGTTTGTTCCAACCACACTTTAAACTGGTTTGGAACTGTCCGACGCATGCGTAACAGACCACAATTGATCGTATATTGATAATGCGCAAATGTAATTTAAAACTAGTTTGGAACAAACCTAATATGTATTTTCTAGTTTGTTTGTTATGTCTTGTTTGTTTTCCTTATGTCTCGTTTTTTTGCTATTAGTTCGTGTTGCTTAAGAATTTTATTACAAAGTATAATTTGATTCTGGGTATGCCTTATGCCTCGTTTAAATTCAACCCACTTTCGTGGAAGTGAGCAGGAAAGTGGGCATGGAATAGAGTAATAGAGTATGGCGAATATGTAATCAGGTTATCGCGCTGCCCTCATTGGCGGTTTTTTGCGCGAAAGTCAAAGGACTGGAGCGAGTTGCAAGGAGTGTTTACACTCTCTCTTCTATAATTATTTGCTTTAACCAATTTCGCGGAGATACAGATATTTCAAAAATTCGGAAAAATATCGATAACGTTCTGATTGCTTTGAAATTTGAAGCAATCATACCTACTTATAAGACACACATTCCCACTCAATTTCGTTTAGCTATCTGCTGCCATTTTGAAAATACCGAAGTTTGATTATTTAATGCTAAATAATTTCGGAACTATTGAGGCAATATTGACAAATGATGTATCGATAGAATTTGTTTAACATAATAGTCAAAATGCAACATTTTACTGAACCTACATCTTCTCCAACTTCCTCCATTAGGAGAAGTAGAATGTGGAAGTAAAGCCTTGTCCAGACTGTTGTAGCGATCAGAGGAATCGAGCCAAGCATTGGTATTTGCGCATGCCCAGTCTAAAGTGCGCCTGCGCATCTCAAACTGGGCATGCGTAGAGATTAATGCTCAGCTCGTTTCCTCTGTTCGGTTCGGCAGTCTGGACGAGGCTTAAGGGAAGTGGCAGTGCAAACATAATCTCTGCCTTTGTCGCTGAAGCTGCCAAAGAAATATTAAGGCAGCAAATACAGCAGCGCGAGAAATGGAACCGAGCTAGAAAGACTGAAACTGAATGGGAACGAGGCATAAGAAATATAAAATACGCGAGTATTACTAAATAGGTTTTATAATTAACGAACGAGCACGTCTCTGCGTATAGAAAATTCATTCTAAGAAGTCATTCTAGAAATTATGATTTCAATCAACCATTCAGAATTCAGGCACACCATGTTATGGGATAACGTCCTATAATATTTCTACTCACAAATAGATCTAACTTTGATGAATTTAGTGGAATTGATAAGGGCATCAATTTGGGTTTTGTTGTTACATTTTTATGTATGTATTTATTTCACTTTAAATTAAACTCGAATCAGTATATTACCAAATTACCGTGGCAATTTGAAATAAAATGCACACTAGCTTGGATGATATATTGATAGCCTGTCGGCCTTTTCCTTTACATTTTTAAAATGCTGGGTCAACAATAATAGAAATTTTAGTTGTGTAGCCTGTATGTGTTGAATGAGGTGTGCGTGAGTGTGAAGGCTCTGACTCAAAATTTTGACTGATTTTATTACTAATGACAGCTTTATTATTATTGGTTGATTTTGTGTCGCAAATAATTTCGCACAGTAGGTAAAGTCAACACACAACGCAGATTTTTGGAACGAAGTTCCAAGAAATCACCGTCACATAATAACCGTTACAAATTCACCGTCACGAAATCTACTGATGACAATAACTTGAGTAAAAGATCACCGAGTTAGTTGAAATTGAATGAGTTCGTTGGACAACGTTATCCGCCTAAGCGTTCACGCGCAACGCTCGTGTAAACGTAAGCTTCAAAAAAGTTTAGGATGGGAAAAAATGTTATTAAGGAAGCCGGTTACTTGACTTGTTTTGTTTATTTTTGTTATATGTCAAAATGTCACTTTGTTTTGTAAATAAAGAAAATATAATCACGGTCTTATTAAAAGTAAAATTGATCTGTGCTGACGCTTATTTGAATATACATATTAGGTATATTAGGTTTGTTCCAACCACACTTCAAACTGGTTTGGAAGTGTGCGACGCATGCGCAACGGACCACAATTGATCGTTTTTCGCTAATACGCTTGCGTCGTACAGTTTGAAACTAGTTTGAAGTGTTGTTGGAACAAACCTATTATTATAATACAGCGTACTTAATCCAAGAAAAAGTGTAACTTCATCTATTTAATGAGACAAACAACTTTTTAAATATTTCTTTTTTAGTAAAACGAACACCGACACTGTTATAAAGTGATAAAGAAGTCTCTATATTTGTTAGAGTGGGCCTAAAAACATCTTAACGTTTAAAATAAAGAAAACAACGGCTTAGGTACAAACAGTTATCTACTTTTAATTTTGTCTCTTTTCTAACTCCGTCATATACAAGTAGTTAGCAACGTATAAGTACTTAGCAGTGTGCTTTTATAAATATATTTAATGAAAAATGAAAGGAACACGTATTTTTTATTGGTGTAGAGCATAACATTCACTTTGTATTTAATAACGTTAATAAATTTAAGTCTTATTTATTTATTCTAAGATAAAAGTATTTCATATAATGAATTCTTTGAAGAAAGGGAAAGAGAATATAAAAATCAGGGGTGCCCACGAGGGGGGTATAACGGCGCACAGTGCGCCGTTGAAAATTTGGGGGAGGGGGGCATGTGTTCATTAAATAGGAATAAAACGTTTGTAACGCAATTATACTCCAAAACCATGAGAGAGAGGTTCAGGTCGTTTAAAAGTTTAAAACATGGGCTGATTTAGATGGGAATGGTAGGTGGGNAACTGAGGAGTTCAATTAAAAGATAAAAGAAGATGCAAGTAGCACGTGCCACTTCGGTGTGAAAGCTCGATAAATGAGGATGCAAGTCGCACATGCCACTTGCGACCTGGACGCATCTTGCATCTTTGGTGTGAAAGGCCCCTAAGAAGGAAGTGGATAAAACAAAGACATTGACATAAGAACATAAATGATAATATTAAATGGTATAGCAATTCAGAGAACCTAAAAATTTGATGATAAATAAGTTTAATTTGTAATACTTAACCACTTATTAATAGAAGTTTAATGTTTTCTCCACAACCCACATCTCATAGAGTTTGATACTTAATTCTTCAATGCCATGAGAAGTAAGTTTAAAGTATAATGATGAAGTGAGACTCGAAGACATTAAATTCAAATCAAGGTTATATCCGCTTTAAAGACATATCGTGTAGGTTATCACACTCACTGGCCTAGTCTTCATTTCATCTTAACCAAATGAAAGTTTAAAGAGACGATCGTCAATAATCTATTATTTTCATCAAAGGAGATATCTCCTCAGGCCGAAAGGTTTACAAACAATTTCTTTGTACCCGAGGCGCAATTGGGAACAAAAGGATAATCTTAGTTTTAAAAGAGGGGTTATTTCTTCAAAATAGCTATTCACCTGAAGGAAACCTCTGTTACCATTCTTCTGAAAACTCTTGTTTAACTTGAGATCTTGTAATAAAAAGAGGGCGGTATTGGGCGTTTTGAAAGCAGGTAAAAATAAATAGGAAGATCTTTATAGTCACTTATTAGCCTGGAGGAAGGGATGCCATTGTCTAGGGAGGTGTAACCTTGGTCCCTACCTGCCCGCAGGTTCAAGCAAAGGATAAAGGTTATTACTTCAGCTTCCAGCTTACTAAAGTCTCTAGTATCTTACCTGATATCCAAAGTCCTTTGAATAAAACTTGGGGTCTCATGGTGAAGAAGTGAACCTAAATGACCTTCGTCTAGAAGGAAGTAGGTAAAGCAAAGACATTGTAAGAAGTATGTGACAAAATTAAATGATATAGCAATCAAGAGAACCTGAAAGTTTGATAATGAATATACGTTTAATTTGTAATATAGGAGCATTCAAACACCTCTTATCTCACTGTACTCGTAGAGGACTAAACGACTGGAGGGGACATCGCCCCCACATGCTTTGGCTTCTTGTACTGCCTCGTTGTAAAGAAATGTCCAAGACAAGCTCGTAGGTTCACCGTAAACCTGTATTCTGACAAATTCTACCGTTATTCATGTCGAATTTACATTGCATATTTTTCTTTTTATAATGACACTAAATTTATTGGTATAAATAAATTGTTTTTGATGGATATAATTAGGTTTAATTACATAAATTCAAAACTGGTTTAGTTGTATTCATTTAATGTAAGACGCTTCGACGTTTCGACTCTTTATATAAAGTCATTCTCCAATCACAGCTATACGTAATTCAGTGTAAATAGTTTAAATAATTTTAATTAATAAATATCCACAATTGAGAGTTTGTCATCGTCATAAATGAAATGAATTATTTATATGAAGGTAATAACATTCATGTACTATGTACTTAAACCTTAAAGCAGCCAAAAATAAATTATAATTTAACAAACAAACATTAACTGGTTAACAATATCAAATTNTCTCTTCTATAATTATTTGCTTTAACCAATTTCGCGGAGATACAGATATTTCAAAAATTCGGAAAAATATCGATAACGTTCTGATTGCTTTGAAATTTGAAGCAATCATACCTACTTATAAGACACACATTCCCACTCAATTTCGTTTAGCTATCTGCTGCCATTTTGAAAATACCGAAGTTTGATTATTTAATGCTAAATAATTTCGGAACTATTGAGGCAATATTGACAAATGATGTATCGATAGAATTTGTTTAACATAATAGTCAAAATGCAACATTTTACTGAACCTACATCTTCTCCAACTTCCTCCATTAGGAGAAGTAGAATGTGGAAGTAAAGCCTTGNAAGAAAGACGGCAGACCAGTGTATTTATGACTTTTTTTAAGAATCGAGAAATGACTTGCGCTTTAATGAAACGACACCTACAAAAAGCGATATTTCTGACTTTGAAGATAAAAATATTACTAAAATATATACGCGATAGAAAGTTTATGAAATAGCCTACCGGAACATGGAAGAAGTAGCGTTACATTAAACAATGAAAAGTTAAATAAAGTTGTTAAATGAATAGTTAAGTTAATTAAAGTTGTTAAATGAATAGTTAAGTTAATTAAAGTTGTTAAATGAATAGTTAAGTTTATTAAATTTAACAATTAATGAAAAGTTTATATTATTCATTAAGATAACTTCCATAGACGCTCTCATATCTGCGATAAAAATATATGATTTCTTTATTCGTTTAATAAAATTATTAGATTAGTAATAAAAAGTTCTTGAATATATTTCATTCTCAGTATTTTTTATGAAAATTATACACTAAATTACTGTATAGTTTAGATGGGCGTATAGATACAATCAAATCTCTTTTCGATGAATCAAAGTCTACGGCACTTCAAGGACACTAAGGAAGAAATTGTAAATCTTATCTGAAAATCTAAAATCGAAGATCAATAAATATCACATTATATTTTGTAGAAATTGAATAATTTATTCGATTGTATTATATTCGAATATTCTATGAATATTATATATTACAGTCTATCTTTTTGGAAATAAATAAAATAAGGGCGTATCAAGTATGACTTACATAATAGCGCAGGTACAAGATCTTCAAGATATTGTGCATTATCGTTATCATTTGTGTAAAGAGTTGTTTTTTTACCGAAATTATAATAAATAGGTATTGACTTGAAAAGACTCATTTCAAGAAATATTTCATATATTCATATTCAAAATTGAAGATGGCTTTTGGATTTTGGATTAGATTTAGAAGGAAGTAGGTAAAGCAAAGACATTGTAAGAAGTATGTGACAAAATTAAATGATATAGCAATCAAGAGAACNATAAAAAGTTCTTGAATATATTTCATTCTCAGTATTTTTTATGAAAATTATACACTAAATTACTGTATAGTTTAAATAGGCGTATAGATACAAATCAAATCTCTTTTCGGTGAATCAAAGTCTACGGCACTTCAAGGACACTAAGGAAGAAATTGTAAATCTTATCTGAAAATCTAAAATCGAAGATCAATAAATATCACATTATATTTTGTAGAAATTGAATAATTTATTCGATTGTATTATATTCGAATATTCTATGAATATTATATATTACAGTCTATCTTTTTGGAAATAAATAAAATAAGGGCGTATCAAGTATGACTTACATAATAGCGCAGGTACAAGATCTTCAAGATATTGTGCATTATCGTTATCATTTGTGTAAAGAGTTGTTTTTTTACCGAAATTATAATAAATAGGTATTGACTTGAAAAGACTCATTTCAAGAAATATTTCATATATTCATATTCAAAATTGAAGATGGCTTTTGGATTTTGGATTAGATTTAGAAGGAAGTAGGTAAAGCAAAGACATTGTAAGAAGTATGTGACAAAATTAAATGATATAGCAATCAAGGGAACCTGAAAGTTTGATAATGAATATACGTTGTATTTGTAATATAGGAGCATTCAAACACCTCTTATCTCACTGTACAGCAGGAGAATCTTAAAGTTCTTCGCTTTGGGATAAGATTAAGAAGGAAGTGGGTAAAACAAAGATTTAAAGAAGTACGTGACAAAATTAAATTTATGGGAACCTGAAAGTTTGATGATAAATACGTTTAATTTGTTATAGAAGCATTCAACTATCTCTTATAACTGTTTAGCAGGAGAATCTTGAAGCTCTTCGCTTTTGGATTAAATTAAAAAAAACAGTTGGTAAAGCCAAGACTTTCCAAAACATGCTTTAGGGTAAGATTAAGATAAGTGGATAAAACAAAGGCATTGACATAAGTACACATATGACAATATTAAATGGTATTGCAATTCAGGGATCGTAAAAATTTGATGATGTATAAGTTTAATATGTAATATTTAACCACTTATTAATAGAAGTTTGATGTTTTCCCCAAAACCCACATCTCATAGAGTTTGATACTTAATTCTTCAATGCCATGAGATGTAAGTTTAAAGTATAATGATGAAGTGAGACTCGAAGACATTAAATTCAAATCAAGGTTATATCCGCTTTAAAGACATATCGTGTAGGTTATCACACTCACTGGCCTAGTCTTCATTTCATCTTAACCAAATGAAAGTTTAAAGAGATGATCGTCAATAATCTATTATTTCCATCAAAGGAGATATCTCCTCAGGCCGAAAGGTTAACAAACAATTTCTTTGTACCCGAGGCGCAATTGGGAACAAAAGGATAATCTTAGTTTTAAAAGAGGGGTTATTTCTTCAAAATAGCTATTCACCTGAAGGAAACCTCTGTTACCATTCTTCTGAAAACTCTTGTTTAACTTGAGATCTTGTAATAAAAAGAGGGCGGTATTGGGCGTTTTGAAAGCAGGTAAAAATAAATAGGAAGATCTTTATAGTCACTTATTAGCCTGGAGGAAGGGATGCCATTGTCTAGGGAGGTGTAACCTTGGGTCCCTACCTGCCCGCAGGTTCAAGCAAAGGATAAAGGTTATTACTTCAGCTTCCAGCTTACTAAAGTCTCTAGTATCTTACCTGATATCCAAAGTCCTTTGAATAAAACTTGGGGTCTCATGGTGAAGAAGTGAACCTAAATGACCTTCGACTTAGCTCAAAGAAAGACGGCAGACCAGTGTATTTATGACTTTTTTTAAGAATCGAGAAATGACTTGCGCTTTAATGAAACGAGACCTACAAAAAGCGATATTTCTGACTTTGAAGATAAAAATATTACTATAGAATTATTATCCCTTATAATTTTCAAGTCTGGGCATAAATACATTTTTAGACGAAAAATAAAAAAAATCTGTTTTAATTATTGCTTCTTGCTTCCAAACTTGCCAAAGGTAGAAGATTTATGCTAAGATCGTCCTCAAAAACGAACATTTTTTCATGTCTCAGATTTCAAAAACTTTAAGACAGAAATCCGTTTCAGACATCAGAGAACATATTTGTATGTCTGCCGGTTACATCTTAAAAACTACTCGTCCGATTTTAATGAAATTTAAATGGTAGGTCATAATTAGCCCATTGTTGATCCTCATTACTCATTACCATTACCTTCTGCACCCATTTTCCCCCCTATCCACATGCCACATGCGCACAAACATACATTTATGTTCACTACAAAAGTACTCCTCTGATATTTATGAAAATTTGGATGGTTTGTCGAAATTAGCCTGCTAATGGTCCCAGATTAATTTCAACCGTCTATGCACTTTAAATTTTGCTAAATCCATACTTTTAAATTGAAAATTAAATAAATTTTACAACAATAATTTGTAAAAGTTTAAAATCATTAAAGTATATAAAATTGGACGCGATGAAGCTATGTGCCACACTAATTGGCAGACTATAGACTATTACTTCAGCTGATTTTTTTTTATTTATGTGAAAGGATGATCTAGTTGTAGTGTAGATCCTTACAGTAAGAGTTTAGATTATGATTTCATTTACTTTTATTTTTAATTTAATGAATTACTATGTATAATACCATACAATATTTTTTCTTTGTAAAACAAAAAAACATAATTTAAACAATTATAACTCAAGATTTGGATAGTTTTAAGTTTTGCCGGGTCTATTCTTATAAGGGGAATCATTAAGGTCGGTTTATCTTTAGTTACAGTACAGAACTATTAATCTGCACTGGTGACTGTTCGGATGATATCATAATGTCATAATGTGTCCTTGGTCAACAAAATTAATAACAATAACCGCACCCCTATTCTTTAGTACGACATTTTGGGGGAGAAAATCGCTATTGGAACCAAGTAAGTTAAGTGCATGTTGACATAACATACTGTTCACATTACATCCTCGTAATTAGGGTTTCGTAGGTCATACTCGAAACCCTGTCCTCGCACATCATATCGAAAATCTGTCCGTCGCACTTTCGTTCATATCTCCCAAACCGTTCAAGCTAGAAAGTTAAAATTTAAATTAGAGGCGCAACTTTTTGACCCACACATAGGAAAAATTAAGAAAAGTTAAATATTTAATATGTGTGTATACAACATTCGCACAAAAGTGATAAGCTTTAACATTTTGACATTTCATGCTTAGGCTATGGGACATACTATAGTAGTTCGTCCCACTAGTCGTATTCTTGGTATTAAATATCAAGTTAATCGAATACTTAAATATATATATATCATTTGTGTAAAGAGTTGTTTTTTTACCGAAATTATAATAAATAGGTATTGACTTGAAAAGACTCATTTCAAGAAATATTTCATATATTCATATTCAAAATTGAAGATGGCTTTTGGATTTTGGATTAGATTTAGAAGGAAGTAGGTAAAGCAAAGACATTGTAAGAAGTATGTGACAAAATTAAATGATATAGCAATCAAGAGAACCTGAAAGTTTGATAATGAATATACGTTTAATTTGTAATATAGGAGCATTCAAACACCTCTTATCTCACTGTACAGCAGGAGAATCTTAAAGTTCTTCGCTTTGGGATAAGATTAAGAAGGAAGTGGGTAAAACAAAGATTTAAAGAAGTACGTGACAAAATTAAATNATTCCATTTAACCACATAAGTAAATGAACCAAACCATTAAATTTCTGACAACATTGAAAATTACATTAAATTTTTCACCAATTTTTCCTAGAATATGTATCGGAATTTTTGTAAGCTTAACGCTTAACTGTCAAAAGATAAATGTTAAGAAATAATTTAATATTTTCACTTCTAAATGTTGATGAAAATTTAATGAAAACTACTCTATATTCTATTGTACGGTAGTTTACAGAATTTTTGTCCATTATAAGTCAAAGCCACAAGATGGTAGATAATTATAGTTTGAAGAATAATAAATATTTTATCCAGTCTATTCTATAGAGAAACGAGTTTTAGTCGAATTTTATCTTAAATTGGTGGAAAAAAATGAACCAATTTTACATTTTATCGAATTCTGTCCATGTCTTACTACTGACTACAGATTTATTAAACTATGTTTAAATTTATATTGCCTCCGAGCTTATTGAAGGTAAAGAAAGGTATGTCAATGTTCTGAAGAACAAAAATTCGTTGTCTTGTGTCTGAGAATAGTTCAGTCTACCGTTTAATTTTTGCGAATCACCACATCTTAAAACCTACTTGACCGGTTTACCAATCATCAACAATAAAATATAAATGCCTGAAGATGACGCTATACATGAGTCGAAACGTTTCAGAATCATATAAGTTCTTTCCTTTAAAAAAATTACACTTTATCAAATATCATGACGTCTTATATAATACTTTCTTCAAATATATACTACGTAAATATGAGAAAGTAAAAAAAAGCTAACAAGATCACGCGAGACACCCTTCCTACAAAGCACATGTGGGCGACCCCCAGCCCGTGGCATGTTTTGATTCGGTCTACCGAACGTGTGCAGTTTCTAATATGGCAAAGTAGTTCAGATTCTACAAAACATCGAACGTAATAGATTTTCTTCTATATTAAAGTTGGACCTGTGCCAACAGACAGACATACGGCATACTTAAGTACAGATAGACAGACATAAAAAAAGATATGGCCAAGTTACAAAGGGTTTTGTAATACATGAAATGTGAGGGTATCCAAAAAATGTTTAATTCAGATTAATGAATAAACCATTTTTAATTTAATATACATTATATAGATAATCATAAGTAGTAGTAGTCTAGTACTTCCTACTAGAACGGGTAGGACGAACCACTTGTACAAAGCTTGCAATTAGGCCATCACTTAGGCCCTTTATACGCCCCGTGGTGGAGAGTTATCTACCATATATACATATTTTCATAACAATAACATTAAGCGTCTTATTAACTATACATAAACATAAACATAACAATCTAAGGCTAAATAGAATAACATAAAAGCGTTTACGAGTGGACATAAATTCCACTCGTTACAATAATTAATTATGGTTGAGTAATGCGGGTCTAGTATCCGATGGTAGAGGTCTAGAGTTTACCCGCTAGTGTTACTAATTCGACTCGTTGGTAAAGTGTATTGCGGGTTTTGCATCCGTCCCAGGTGGCCCCATACCTACTATCAGTTTTCTTACAACTTTAGTTGGGATTATGACAAATCAAATATTTTCGAGCGAAAATAATTAAAATACATTAATTGATAATTATTGACAGTTAGAAAGTGCCCTACATTATTGCCACAACACTGCGCACTTGAATAAATACGAGTTAGAACAATTAAGAGTCAATGCCCGTTTAATTTAAAAAGCCGCAGTCAGAAAAATAATCGAACACAGACCAGATTTATCTACCATCTTTTTATTAAACAAGAGAAATACATATTTATTAATCGTTACATATGTATCTAGGTCAAAACTTAAAATATTAGTGTGTAACTGATACGTAACAAAAAAAAAAAAAAATAAAATAAAATAAAATAATAATAAATAATTGCTAAGCAAAACCTACTTATTAAAAAGAATGTTTACCAAAAGGTTTATAACACGGTTTCTTATCTTAATCTAATGACAATTTTATTTTTCAAAAGAAATTTTGTGTGTACTAAAACAAATGAACAAATAGTATATTTTAATTTACTAAAAACAGTCAACAAGAACTTATTCTTCAAAATGAGAGATACAACCTATTCGTGCATTTCTTTATCCCTGTTTTGATGGTATATCAATATCAACTTCCTAATTGAAATGAACTAAATGAAAACTAATAAATCTATAAGAATGTTTTTATGAAAGTTTGAATTTCCTAAAAACTTTTTTTTTATTTATTTTTTTTTTTTTAGTTTTNTAATATGGCAAAGTAGTTCAGATTCTACAAAACATCGAACGTAATAGATTTTCTTCTATATTAAAGTTGGACCTGTGCCAACAGACAGACATACGACATACTTAAGTACAGATAGACAGACATAAAAAAAGTTATGGCTAAGTTACAAAGGGTTTTGTAATGTATGAAATGTGATGGTATCCAAAAAATGTTTAATTCAGATTAATGACTAAACAATTTTTTAATTTAACATACATTTATAGATAATCATAAGTAGTAGTAGTCTAGTACTTCCTCCTAAAACGGGTAGGACGAACCACTTGTACAAAGCTTGCAATTTCGCCATCACTTAGGCCCTTTTTACGCCCCGTGGTGGAGAGTTCCAGCTACTTCACACATCATACATTTGTACATTGTACCGCCGAGATAATTTAGATAATCATAAAATGTGCGTGCATAATCATAATCAGCGTGTTCTTTTTAGGTTTATAACGGCTTTGTCTGTCTGTCCATTGCTGTCTGTCCGTTGCTTGTTTCATTCATAAACTACTATAGCTAGGAACATGAAATTCGACCCACAGATGCATCTCGGCATAGGTGACAACTGGACACTTTTTCGATTTTCACACTTAATATTTTCAAGATGGCGGCCAATAAAGTGGGCAAATAAAAATGGTTTTAGTCACCATGACCATGTTATACATTAATTTAAAGGTATTGAAGTGTAGAAAAAGAATATGCAAGTATTACACTTAATAATTTTAACTTAATCATACAGAACACGGTGATTATCGTCTCACGTACTCACGTGAAGCGCGCCTTATACTTTTTTAGATTGATATGATATCCTCTTCATGTATCTAATCTATAGGTGTAATTCTGACTAATTAAATGTTTCATATTATGTTCGAATATTATAATTTTTTAGGGGATGTTTAATTCAATTTATAAAATAAAACTGGTTGCAAACTCTCATTATTGCATTAGGTGTAAACGTTATCAGCTGTTTAGTTGTGATTTCACCACCTTTTCACCCTTCACCTCTATTGTGGCCGTTTGGTTTAGGGTGGTAGGCTTAACAACATAAAATCACGGCTTGATTATTTCTAAGACGTTGGCATTTTATTGTTTTGTTTCTAAACAGTCGTCTGCGCGTTTAGTCTCGATTGTTCTAGTTCTGGGTGTCATTTGCAATATGTATGTTAGGGAGGTCCGAGGCCAATTAACCAAACCAAACGGCTTGTCGACCACTACAGTTGTAAACGACTTGTAGGTCGGGGTCACTCGCTCGATCTGTATTTTATACGACAACAAACTCTTCCTATTTATTTATATTTTTTTTCTTTAACAAAATAAAGGTATATTAAAAACCAGTCTGGTGAAACTCGTTCGAGATCCATCTTCCTACCTTTACATTTCTAATGTTTGGCCAGGTTTAAAAAAATTTGGGACATTCCACTCTTGTCCTCTTCAAATATTTACTGTTAAATAATGCTCTCAGAATAATAACGGTTAACTAAACAGATAGTGCATTTAAAACACCTGATGCTAACTTAACTTTTAAAGTATTGTTAACGTTTTTTTTATCTACCACTGGTGATACTTCTTTAGACTGTTACTCCCCTATATTTTTTTTTAGAATATAAATGACTGTCTCTGACTAAATAACTATTAAGACAAAGGGATGTTTACTCCAATATACTTTGGGACAAAGGAATATCACACTTCTGTTTTTATAAGGCGAGTAACAATCTAAAGAAGAACATCCTCTGTTTACTTTATAAAGGGAGTAGCAATCTAAAGAAGTTTTCCACTGATTTTGCTTTTTAAGGTTTCGTAGATTATCCTCGAAATATTTATTCCGAGGGTGACGTATCTGTCTGTTCGTCGCACTTAGGGGTTCATAGTTCATATCCTCGAATCGTTCACACTAAAGATGAGAAATTTAAAATACTTAAATATCATATGTTATATTACGGAGATTGTTAAAATTAAATACATTAATTTATATTAGGACGCTACAATTGCATTAGCGCATATTTCAACAGGTTATAAAAAATTGTAATTCTATTTTGAGTTTTTTTTTTTAATTTTCGAGGGTCAAGTTGAAGCCAAAAGTGTGTTTGACATTATTCTGGCAATAATATTTATACACACACACACACACACACACA
>KZ651299.1:178781-201400 GCA_001010745.2 Gerris buenoi
ATTGTTATAATATGCACACAGATATGGAATAGTAAAACATTTAATTACATGCTAAAAACAACAGTCAACATTCATATCCATACAGGGATATGAGGGGAAAAGGTTTTTTGTTTTTTTAATTTGGTAATTATAAGCAATTTAGAAATTATAAGAACATAGAATAGACAATTTTAATTATTTTTTTTTTTGTAAGTTGTCTTTATATCCACTAGAACACCCGTTTAAATTGTTACCACTTTTTAAATTAAAAAAAATCTCCTTGAATAGAGAGAGAAAAATATATTCTAAATGAGTAAATGTACATTCAAATTAGTGGGTAGATTTACTTCTAGTAACTGCTTTCATTCTATATCTATATCTACATGTGACTATTTAAAAGGATAAGTAGAAATTAGGAGCAATTGAGTAAAAGACATGTCTCTCTTTAAAGTTGTAATTTTACAATTAACCACTATCTTTTAAATAAATTTAGATCAACAACAGTTTAAGGACCAGCAACTTTGTGCATCACTGCGATGCAAATATAAGCCTCAAATAAATGCTCTGAACAGACTCCAGGCTTTTTGTGAGTCTGTCAGTCTGCTCAGACTATAGAAGAATCAGGGAGAGACTTCTTCACCTACCCCAGGTTTGCTTAATGGACTCACCTAAGTTGTCTATGTCTCTGTGTTTTCTACGCCCCAGATAAAAAGCCTCATATATATTTCACTTCTTCGTCTGAAAATTCTGATTAATGATGGTCTTTAAAAATAGATTCCAAGCAGACAATCTCAACACTTTTGGGACAATTACGGATATCAATATGTTATTAAGCCTGATCGCACATTCAGACCCAAGGCAGGGTAGTACAGTGTTTTTTAATCGCAGAAATATGCGAGACTGCATGAATTGAGACGCCAGATCCACTAGCATAAGGGTAAGCCACATGTGGTTTAGTACTGCCCTAGCCTCCTCTGAGTCTCAATTCGTGTGGTTTCCTATAAATTTGAGAAAAAAATTATAGGAAACTGCTTTCCTGGCCCTAAGTCTCAATGTGCGCCCGGGCTAAATGTCCTAATAGCAAACAGCTATAGAATTAAAACAAAAATATTATTACTTCTAAGTTAGAGATAAACTAGAAGATCACAAACAGATCTTACATAGATCACTTTTTTAATGATATAATTTAATGGTCCGTTATTAAACAGGTTCTTAATTAATTTCCCTTAAAAAAAGAAAATAATTTAAAAAGAGGTAACAATAAAAAGGAGTGCTTTACTCTTTAAAAACTAACAGTTATAGGTATCAATAATAATTATAAGATTTAATTACTACAAATAGTAAAATATAAACATTATTTTACCAACCAAAGAAACAACCGTGGTTATTTATTTAAAAGGTTACCACATCCTTTACAACATTCAAGCCAATTATATTATTTAATTATTCATTCCATACAAATAATTTATGTGTATAACATAAATTAATACAATTAATTATATTGTATTATGAGATTTATCAATTATCAATTCATTTTATCAATTCAACTAAGAAAAAAAACTCAAGAAAACAATAAATGAAGACATACATTCTTAACAAATTAAATGTAATTGAAAATCAATATAATATTTATTGAAATTAAATTCTATCAAAGAACAATTTATAACTAATATATTTTAATGACAATGATATAAATAAAAATAAAATTTACAGAATAAAATACAGAAAAACTTGTCTAAGCTGGAAACCTGCAAAGGTAGAAACTTTTTCTCGGAACGGAGTTTTTTTTTAAGTAAAACACTCTGTATAAGCTGGAAACCTGCTAAGGTGAAATTTATTTTCTGGAACCGAGGCCTTCCAGCTTAGGCAAGTTTTACTGTAATTTAATACGAAGAAAATAATAAAAAAAATAAATAAAGAAACAAAATAATTACAAGTGATTTTAATTACATTTAAACAGAATAAATAATATTGAACAAAATTTTATTCAAAACATTTTTTTTAAATTCAAACTTACTTAACTAAATATTTAAATATGATTACTTATAGTCTAATTATATTGATGGAGTGGGAATAGAAAATAAAATGTATTCCTCAATCTTCCGTCAATGTATTAATAGTACGTCATTTGACTCGGAAATTTATTGTTTTTATTACGATATACAAATAAATAACTTAATCTAGAACAAATTTACAACTATTATAAATTCATACTTAATAAAAAATACAGGAAAAAAATTAATAAATGTTGCATTATAAAATACTTGGCAGGTGAAGTGTGACTTATATTTATAAATTAATGTGACTTAGAGCCAAGTTTCAAAAGTTATTAAAAAAATTATTAAGATATGTTTTTTTTTTATTAATTATACAAATACAATTATTATAATTTTTTTTATTAATCATATTACACCAAAATATTAAATAGATTTAATGTCTCTATTTAGACACGATATATATAAATCAAGATAATAAATATGACCACACATTTTATTTTATGCAATACATTTTTTTTTTTTTTTAAATTGTGTACTTATATTTCTAAAAAATGTTAATCTAATCAATTTTTTTAATATATGAAATGTATAAAATATGTTTTTCTGCTTTAAAACAAAGATCAACCACTTATTTATTGATCCTACAGATATGATCCACAGACATTTCTTTATTATAATAGATATGGTCAGTTTTTTTTTATGTCCGTACAAATATTGTATTTTATTTATTTCAGTTTTGTATTTGTGATCTTTTTTCAGTTAAAAAACAAATTATATTATTATTATTTCAGTTGGTCCTTTGTTAATAATTATTGTTGGAAATTCATCACAAAAGAATTATAGCAAAGTTGACAATTTAATACATACAAGTTTGGATTATACCTTATTTCCTTGTTAGAAAAAAAATTTACTCAAAATTTTGAAATTCAATTTTTAAGTTTTTGGTTTTTCATACTACGGAAAGTTTAAATTTTAATTTAAATCAAATTTAAAAAAAAAAATCAAAATTTTGATTAATATTGATGTGTTACTTTTTATTAACCCCTTTATAGTCAAAATTAATCAAAATTATTTGTTTGTTTCATCAGAAAAGTAGTTATGGTGGATGTAAGGCTATAAATAATGTTTTTTTGTCAGTTTTAATACTGTAAAAACTGGACACACAAAGAGAAGTAAGTTACTTACCAAATATGATTAAGTTACTAAACAAATATGAGTAAGTTACTTGCCAATTATGAGTAAGTTACTTGCCAATTATGAGTAAGTTACTTGCCAATTATGGGTAAGTTACTTGCCAATTATGAGTAAGTTACTTGCCAATTATGGGTAAGTTACTTGCCAATTATGAGTAAGTTACTTGCCAATTATGGGTAAGTTACTTGCCAATTATGAGTAAGTTACTTGCCAATTATGGGTAAGTTACTTGCCAATTATGAGTAAGTTACTTGCCAATTATGAGTAAGTTACTTGCCAATAATTATGAGTAAGATACTTGCCAATTATGAGTAAGTTACTTGCCAAAGATGAGTAAGTTACTTGCAAAAAATAAAGTAACTATTAAAAATTAAAAATGCTAGATTGAGTTCTAATTTACTAATCATGAATGTAAATTAATTAGTTGCTGAGATTTATTGGAATTTATTCCAATTTCTACTATAAAAAGGGAAAACTATATCATAAGATATCATTATCCATTTTCTACAAGCTACAATAAAATTTTTCTACTAATATATCAAAATTTTTACAGCCTTATGCATCCCTGGTTAAAATTAGGTAACTAAAAAAGGAGTAAAAATAATATTAACATTTTTAAATAGGACCTTTACTGACCAATCAATATTTGTGAGTTATTGATATAGGATACATTTATCCTATCCTTTGATTATATTTTATTTAAATTTATATTTAACAATTGATTTTAGACTCAAGTGAATATTTAATTTCAAAGATACATTTTATTGTATTCAGATCTTTTATGATGTATCCGTATAATGTTTACATCTACATTAAACAAAATATCATAAAAAGTGACAAAAATGTAATGTAATTACTGATTACTTTCATTTTCAGCTAGATTTTGTTTAATGTATAAATAAATTTTTGTTTTATAAATTATTTCAACCCTTTCAACATTTTATTTATGTAAAAATATGTTAAATTAAAGGTTGTTGTTTCTACCTTTTTTTTAAAAAAAAAATATGTACAGAAATTAAGTTGTACAACTGGGGTAAATGTTTACCCCAAGATATGAATGTTTGGTCTTTTTTTTACAAATTGATTGACTTATTGAACGTTATGTTGAGTCGTGTTATACCTGGATGTTGTTTACATACCACCTTCATCCATTGCTTTATGGAGATCAGTGACAAATCGAGTCATCGTATCTCGATATTCAGGCCTCGTAAAGATGTGATCGAGGAAAGTTGGATCTGAGAAGAAATCGAAGACTGAATCAATCCTTGCAATCGATTTCAGAGTTAGATGAGGAGCGACAAGAGCTTTGACACTGCTGCGACATTCTGTCAACTAAAAACAAAACAAAAACAGTAAGTAAACAATACAACAAACACCAGGGCCACTGACAGGGGGGGGGAGGCCCAGGGGCCCGGGCCTCCGGGGGCGGCCCGTTTTTTACAACCAAAAAAGGGAAGATGAATATTGTAATTAGTGACATAACTATGGGCCCAAATGGCGGTCGGACCCTGGTGCCAAGGGGCCTCCAAATAAAAAAAACAACATGAAATTACTATCTTTGAACCAATGTCGTCGGTAGGGGCCCCTTTAGAACATAATAAAATCTAACTTGAAATTATACTTATATACTATTATAAGGAAACCCAATTTAGTTCTGAACTCAAATGTTTTGTTTTTTCTCATCAATTTTTTTTGGCGAGGGGTCCAATTGTCCTAGCTAAGTTTGGGAGGCCCAGTCCGGGAGATGGCCCTGGATTTTTACAACCAAAAAAGGCAACATGGATATTGTAATTAGTGGCATAAGTATGGGCCCGAATCGCGGGTGGACCGTGGTGCTAACGGGCCCTCAAATCAAAAAAAAAAAAAAACACGAAATTAATATCTTTGCACCAAGGTCGGTAGGGGCTCCTTTAAAACATAATAAAATCTAACTTGAAATTATACTTTTATACTATTGTAAGGGGACCCCATTCAGTTCTGAACCCTTTCTTTCTCATAAATTTTTCTTGGCGAGGGGCCAGAATGCCCTAGCTAAGTTTGGGAGGCAAAGTTGATTCACGCAACGGAAATTAAACAGACACAAATACAAATTTACCATCAGTAGGTACATATGTATTTGAAATTCGTCCCCACCAATCATCTTTTCCTGTTAGGACAAACTTGCCCTAAGAAATTCTTAAAACTCATCTTTTTACACTTAAATTTTAAAATATTTCCGGGGGGGGGGGCACCGCCACCGTTATTCATTCAAAAGGGCCCAGATGCTAACTTGCCCAGGGGCCCGGACATCCTCTCAGCGGCCCTGACAAACGCACTAAAGGGACGATTAGATGACCCCTTCCCTGCCACCTGGTCCTTCCTAGTTTCCCTTGCTCTGGTCTCCCCACAACTTGACAGCATTTCCCACACAGATCCATCTAGCCAACTTTTCCTGAAGGAGACAGGGAAAACGAGTCTGATGAAGAGGATTAAACTGTCACTTCAGGGTGAAGTAGTGGGGGGGCCTTTAGTTCCCCCACTTTTCTACCCAATCGCAATCGCCCTGTCTGGTCAGGTTTCACCCCCAAAACGTGACCAGGAACGTGAGTTACACGACTGGGTTTTCGGGCCGACGGGGCGTGGTTCCCGAGACCAGATTGGCTTGTCTAATCGCCCCTTAATATATCAAGTGATTGAGTACATCATGGATTTGAGGAAAATGCCTTCACCTAAACCAATGCCTAATCTAGTTATTTACGTAGAGTGGTGGTATATGATTAACACAAATGACAGCAATTAAAAAATGAGTTAATTAGTTGATTCATTAAGCCTGAAGTAATCAAGTGTTAAGTAGAATGTATAAGGAAGGGAGAGAACAATAAAAATAGTATTAGGCCCTATTCACATGGGAATACGCAAATCTCCCCACTAGGATACAAGGCAATCAAGAGACTACAGGTGGGGATACACTTGATCATTCGTTCGGCTAGTCCTGTCCATATCTAAGCAAAATGGGGTGAACGCATGCTCATTCGGGGTGAATTATATGCTCATTCGGGGCGAATGCATGCTCATTCGGGGCGAATGCTCTAGTGTATACCCACCTTTAACAAGGGTAATTAGATGGCACTACTCAAATGGGGATACTCCAGAGGTGACCACTCACGAGACGCCACAACTTGGAAACCAGGTGACTCTCCAGCATGCTGGTCTCCTGTCTCCCACTTGCTTCCCAGACATAGCTTGTTTCGAGTAGGACTGGGTATTAACTCCGCCTATTTCCGTGAAAACTGTCTTTATTTTCTAATCAAACCTCAGACAATGTGGCTGTATGGACAACTCAAGTCGTGGTTGTGTTAAGGATGAAGGGCGACTTGAATCGCTCATCATTACCCAGTCTCTTGGTCATGAGGTAGCTTGAGACCAGATTTGCGTATCCCCATATGAATAGGGCCTTATTAAGACAAAGGAATATGATATAGTCCAAAGTACTTTGGGACAAAGGAAGATCTCACTTCTGTAAATAAAAGTGATGAAATCCTTCAGTCTAATTAGCTATATTTAGACAAAGACTCCTTTGTCTAGTTTTCATACCCAACCAGGTCATGTAAAATTTACAATGGACTAGGGGGTGGGGGGTGGAACAAACTAAAAGAGTGCCGATAAACTTTCCTTTAGAATTTAAATCCTCAATAAATGGCATTAGAGGAATATGTAAGGAACTATCATTAATATAGAACTTACATTAATACAGTTTGTTAAGTTAATAATACCTGTTTAGCTAGATAGATTCTGTCGTAGGAGTATTCGACTTCATGGAAAGACATTACTGCCATTGCTGCTGCATGAAGTCTCTTGTGCAAACGTTCTCCTTCCTGCATTTCCTTCTCACCAAACTGACCATTTCTATACAGAACTCCGATCTTTATCACCACTTTGATTATATTCTTAATCAGTTTCTCTGATTCCTTTTTGTTCTCAGACTGAAACAAAGAGAATAAATATATAGTTTAAACTTCTGACATAACATAACAACATTGATAAGGGGTTTACCATTTACCAGAGTGGAGTCCAAAGTGTCAAAATAAATTAAACAAAGACACTCAAATTTTATTTATTAGAGTCAGTAAACAATTTGGCACTTTTTGAGAATATTACTCCCCTTTAAGCCCGTTTAAACGCTCAAGCTATTTGCACAAACCTGGCTTGTACAAGCTTCTTTGCACAGTCATGAACACAGGCATGAAGTTTGCGCAAACAGAACTGAATGTGCATACGGCAACATTTCATTCAAGCCATTTGCACTAACTGGCTTGCGCAAACCAGTTTGTGAAAATGGCTTGAGCGTGTAAACGGGCCTTTATACAAAACAGATGGGAGTAAGAATTTGAAAAAGGTGTATGGAGTATGGAGTACGGAATGTTCTTCAATAGACTAAATTAGACCAAAAATTGAACGTCAGTAGTAACCAAGTTAGAAAACTGGATCTATAACGGCAGATTTTACGCTATGACTTCATAATCCACCTTGTTCTGTACCTACCTCTCCTATCTCTTTAGTATTCCTAGATTACTAGGATTCTAGACTAGATGAATTCTTTCCTATGTATTGTTCTCAAATTGCGGAAAAATTATAAATGTGGTTATATAAAGCACTGTCAACATCTATAAACAAAAATAGCTTGAAGCCTCGTCCAGACTGCCAAACGAACAGAGGAAACGAGCAGAGCATTGATCTCTGCGCATGCCCAGTATGAGATGCGCAGGCACACTTTAGTCTGGGCATGCGCAGACACCAATGCTCGGCTCGTTTCCTCTGTTCGGTTCAGCAGTCTGGATGAGGCTTTAACGCTAAAAGATGTGTTTTAATTACCTTTAAAAATCCATAATTTTGATAAAAAAAAAACAAACAAACTTGAAGAGTATTGAAATGCCTTGAAAAAATACGATCTTTAAGCCGATTAAAAAAAAGGTAGAACGGGTTACACCTTAAACGGCCAATAAGGGTAGAGCTCGCTTTTCTTTTTAGTATTCTACAGATAGTCGTGATTTACAAAACACAAGAATGAACTAGTGTTCAGTACCTCTTCAAAAAACCTTTATCTACAATATAAAAATATATTCTTAATCGCTACCTGATATTGCTCCATAGCTCCTGGTGTTTTACAAAAATGTCGTTTGATAAAAAATCAGGATGGCCATTTTGTTTTAAAAAAAAATCTAAGTATGCAAGTAAAAACTAAAAGAAAATATGCTTTAAAGTTAAGTTAATAAAAAGTCAGAGAGAAAACCATAATTTATTGTGTTGTGCGTTCTCACGCTTCGAGAGCAAATTTTCTTAGAATTTTCTAAGCCTATAGTGTAGTTTCCCAAAATATGTAATCATGCTAAACAATATAAAATTGTAATAAAGAATTTACCAAGAATATAACATTGTTCTCCGAAGTAATCGAAAAATTTATTTAATTTAAGACTAAGTTTAATTAATGTTACTAAAAGTTCGAAATATAGCTTACCAAGAAGTTCTGAGTTTATCATCATAAAAATAAAACTTTCTACGATGTTAAAGAAAGAATTTCCAATCCATAAAACTTCTTCACTTCCGGTCTAAAATTAATTTAGAAGTTTTCTTAAAAATATTCCTAGAAATTAGGTATTAGAAAGCTAATGACGAGATTTATATTATTTTTTCTAAAAACAACAAAGGAATTTTGTCATCCCTGAATAGTTCATATATCTTAAAACGTTATACCTAATAAAAGTATAGGAAACAAATCTTTTCCTAGAAAAATTAACCAGTCAAAACATAAAAAGAGTTGAACTGACAGAATTGAGTTTAAGAAGAAGCGAGATTTCATCTTTCTTGGAAAAAATAAAGCCTTTCTCATCTTTCCCAGATCTCAATTAATATTTTATATACTCAATATTTATATACATATACTCAATTATTATTATATTCACACAACTAGTCGTTATTTTTTTGTGTTGTATTTGTCTATATTTATATTTTTTTCTTACTTATTCGAAAATTAATTAGATAGAACATTGTCATTTATATGTTTTGATTATTTTATTTTATTTGATTATTTTTTTTTTATGGTTATTTAGCAGTAGAGCCATTAATTATTATAATATTAATTTTATAATATGTACTTATTTAAGTATGTATTCATCTTTCTCTTTCTTAGATCTCAATTATTTATATTGTATACTCAATTATTATATTCTTAGAACTAATCGTTATTGTGCTTGTGTTGTTTTTGTCTATTTTTTTATTTTTTTTTTCTAAAGTTATTTGATAAGCGTTCTTGTATTTTATAATATGTATACTTATTTAAGGTTGTATTCGTTTTTTTATTAGTTACACTTCTATTAGATTAATAGATATGCGAGTATACAATTATGTAGTTATTTTATTTATCTTTTTCTGTTATATGCTGTTCACCTTAAAGTATTTTATTACTTTTTTCTTTTCTTTTCTTTGTATTTAATTCTCTTGAAAATAGCGATATTGCAATAAATTAAAAGGAAATTTATTATACGTTATTATTTTATTACACATATATTAATTATATCTGCCTCTTAAAATAATATCACTTTAGACTTTAAGCTCGTCAAAAAAGTTATATATCATCAAAGAAATGCGAGTAATATAAATAATAAAAAAAAGTAGATATAGAGATAGTGTAATATAAATAATTAATAAAAAAACATACATTTCTCTTTCAAAATATAAATAAAAGTATAAAAAATATACTAATAAAATAATAACAATAAATACCTAATCAATACGATAATAAAAAAATTACATAAACAAATTAATATTTATAATGTAATAACATTAAAAAACATAACATTAAAGAATAAGAATAAAAGAAAATAATAATAAAAACACAACAATAATAAATAAATAAAAAGTTTATATTAATAAATAGATCTAATCTAAACAAAGAGATACGTATTTGTTTACAGCAACAGTTGTTTACTGTTAGGAAGAGTGGGGGCATCACAGTTCTCCCCTCATTCCACGTCACTACACCAACCTAGACGCAGTGAACAAGCGACCGTCCTTCTTCATTCTGTTATGGTATGTTTTATGTATCTATTATTATTATTTATCATTATTATACACTTAAAAAGTAATTAATTAATTATTTTAACTCTATTTATGTTTTTAATTAAAACAAAATAAGAAAAATATATTTTTTTTTCCAGTTTTAAATATGTTTAACCTATAATAATAACAGTTTTATATTCGTTTAGTTAACTATCTTTTAATGTTTTGTGTTTTTAATGTACTTGTATAATTTAATTAAATAAATTGATTTTTATAAGAAAACTAGTCAAGTGTACTACTTTTTTTGTTACATACATATTACTTTTACTTAACTACAGTTGTAAGCTTACCAAGTCGTAACTTTTTTTTACTGTTTCTATGTTTTTTGTAATATTTGTTAGACAATTCTTCATTTTAGATATATATTAAGACATAACTAAAATAATTCTTGTATTTTTATTAAGAATATAATGCCGTAATTAGTTTTTAATGTACACGAACATTATACGTTCCTCAATCAAAAACATATCTGTTACAACTTTTTTGCCTATTTACAACTTTTTTGCCTATTTAATTTATTAATGTTAAGAACTCATTTTCATACTGCAAATATAAACTTGTCAGTTACGAGAAAATAATATATTTTTTATAAAAAAAAAATATGACTGATATAATACATATTTATTTCACAAAAGTTTTAGATTTTTAAGAATAGATTGTATGAAATATTGTTTGAAATAATTATACACGACTTATTTTTAATTTCTCATAGACGTAGTATTTATAAAGAGGAAGTATTGCGCAAAAATTTGATTTTGATGATTGTAAACGTTTCGAGTTCCTTTAAGTCTCTCTGTGCAGACTCCTGGAGTCTAAATTACAGGTCCGTTATTGATTATTGATGGCATTTGGCCATCCACGCTCAGAAAAAATCATACCTGAGTCAAAATCGGACAAAATTAATTTGGAGGCGCTAATTTCCAAGTGACAAAAAAATCTAAATTGAAATCCATTTAAATACGATTTTTACCGTAGTTTTTCCGGGAAAAATATAATTTTCGAGATATTGACGAAATACTTTTTAAATTGTTTGATTATAAATTAATTAAATTAGATATTGTTGCATTTAAATTCATTCTTAATATGGATGAAAGATGAAAGAAAGCTTTGCTACAGTTTCTCATACCGATTTTTTTTTTCTTGGAAGTAGTCGATGTAATTTTTTATTCATATATAAAAAAAAATCATCTTTAAAAGTTGTTATTCATCTTTAAAAGTTGTTACTTGGGATCACTCTTGTAAGTTATACGCTGTAACTTTCAGTGAATTTCAATGAGAAAAGTTTGTTTATAACTTTACTATCTTTACTCTTGACTAAATTTAAGAATATTTTTTTACCATATTAGATTTTTTTTCACTCAGATTTAAAATAGAACAACGCATTACATTACATTTAAATATGGACTCACTGGCTTTCTAATAGTCCACTTTTCTTCGGGTTTTATTTTAAAAGCTTTTTAAAACGTTTTTTTTTTTCTTCTTTCTAAGAAAGAAAATGCTTGAGCAAGATTTCTTTTGTTTGTACTTTGTACTTGGTACTTTTTTTCGGTTTGTAGTAAAATTTTATCAGTTACACTTGCTGTCAAATGGAATTTTAAAGGTTTAAAATTTGTGTAATTACCAGTTATTCTCCTCGACTGTGAGATAGCGAGTCCTCATAAAAAAGGTGTAGTCCAATAATCAAAAAACGTCCTCACACAAAATGAATAATATTTAAATAAATTTGACCGGTTTCGGCTGTTCTAATGCAACCTTCTTCAGATAATCTTATGGTTATCGAGTGAATGTAAGAGTCCCCCCATTTTTTAAATCTGTCATAATTACATTGATTTTTTTTACATGAATTAAAGTATCAATTTGGCAAAATTTAAAGAGCGAATTTTATTTGGGTCTATCTTCTTTCAACGAACTATAATTTCATAAAAAATCATGAGTATTTTATAAGCTATAGGTGTAAATAAATGTATGTTTGTGCGCATGTGGAAAAGAAATGGACACAGAAGTTAGAAACTTATTTGTAACCAACAATGGGCTAATTATGACCAACCATCATAATAGTCAAATACCTTTGGCAAACTCGGAAGCAAAATGTTTATATTTACTTACTTACTTATATTTACTTAGGTACTTCTTTAAATTGTTACTCCCCTATGTGTTTTAAGAATATAAATGAAATTAACCAAATTACTATTAAGACAAAGTGATGTTTAGTCCAGTGTACTTAGGGACAAAGGAATATCATATAAGGGGAGCAACTGTCTAAAGAAGATATTGCGTACACCTTCTTTAGATTGTTACTCTCTTCTCTTTTATTTATAACGGGAGTAACATTCTAAAGAAGTGCCAATAGATTTTTAATAGTAGTAGTCGTATTTAGTAGTATTCAGTAAGCTCGTATACAGGTTCTGTCACTCAAGTATCACTGGAGTACTCTAGTTTAATTAAAATTGTTAAGAGAAGATATTATATTATTGTAAACTGTTCTTCATTGGCATGATAAGTAATATCTGATAATGTAAGCTAATATCATCATCTAAAAAAAAGGGAAGAATCATTGATTGATTGTTAATAACTTATCAAACAGTATTCTGATATTAGAACGCAATGTCACGAGTTGAAGGCAAATGCATTTGTATTTATTTATTTTTTTATATTGTAACTAAAAATAAATCTGTCTTGACACTCTTATGAATTTGTAATTATTTTTTAAGAGTGTCTGTTTCGCTATAATTAATAATCAATTACAATGATAATCTAAATATTCTAAAGACATTTTAAGATCTAATTTTTCTAATGATATAAACAATAATACATATTTTTAAAATTGACAAGACAATGCGTAAGAAGGAACCTTAGTCTACAAGAACAATATTTCTTGGTTTACCTGAACATTTTTACAATTAATATCTACAAGAACATTATCTACAACATTATCTACAAGAACATTGTCTACAACATTATCTTCAAGAACATTATTTCCAGTTATTAAATAATAATTATTTCCAACAGCCCGAGAGAACCTATTCCTGCAAAAGGGCATACATAATATACACTTAATTCATACAAACAACCTACTACACTTAAATATACATACTTAGCTAATGAATGTTGTATTTAAAAAGTGATTTTTTTCAGATTATTTTACATGAAATTTAGTTGTTTTTTTAGCCTGGCCAAAAAAAATAAAATTATAAGTAGGGTAAATAAGAGAATTTGAGCACAGGGCTAATGAGCAACCCCTTGGTGGCGGGTACCCCCACCCCTCTGACCCCCCACTAAACCCGCAACACTTTGACATCCGGTGTCAATGACGTTGGTGCACATCCGGTCATTGACCTTTAACCCAATTCCACGTATTAATTATTATTAACTAATAATTCCAACAACATTTCCCTAGCCCGGGATGGATTTCCAAACTTAATTGTTTTAATTTAAGGTTAATATTATTTATTTTTTAGTACCTTTAATTTTTAGTATAGTACAGAGAATTAACTAACACCTCTGTTTTCTCTATATAATCTTAAGATGCAACCTCAAGATTAAAATATTGTTGATACTCTGGATACATATACTATGTATATAAATATATACCCGATATTAAAGAATTCGGGTTCGAATCGGGTAATTCCTTTTCTAAGGACANAATATAGGGGAGTAACAATCTAAAGAAATACCGCTGAATTATTCTTAGAACTAAAATTGATTTTATTGTTAGTTATCAACTAAATAAAATTCTATAACGTTAATTTATCAATATTTAACTAATAAAAAATAATACTAATTCTGACTTTGCTTGCTTTCAGGAAACCCGAATTATTGGGCCGATCTGAGCCGATGGAGTCAGAGATCGTATCTGTTGGACAGTAAGAAATTTTGAAAGTTCTTCACTATTGTCACAATCTCAAGAATCCTATTGGTATTATTTTTACAGGTATGCTCTTTCTTTATTGCACACATTTAATTAACTTCACATGTTTGTCAAGGCCAAATCTTGTAACTTAAATTTGACCCACTTCCCACTTCACGACTACCTAAAAAGCTGAAACTTGCACAGATTATTGTATTTTCGATGACAATAAAATAATAAATCACTAGTTTTACAAAATAGTTACATTTCTATTGAATTTTCGTCATCAAATTCAAAGAAAATTGTAAACAAACACGACCACTCAGGCTCAGGTAAGTGAGGTTATTTAAATTTAATTTAAAATGTTAAATATTCCGTAGGGTAGAGAAAGCTTGGTTAAAACCCTGTTCCTCTTGCCACTTTGAAGCTGGGACTACCTCTACAGTCTGTGCCAAACGAGAGTTAGTGCGTTGACAGCGCTGGAAAAACTAGTATGGGGTGGGGAGCCAATGAGAGCTCATGATTTGCCCTCAGGATAACCATATAAGAAGGTAAATTAGTGGCTTTATTTTTTCCCTCAGAGGTTGGCCAATCACTCGATTTCCCGCGCTGTCAACGCACTAACTCTTGTTTGACGTAACACAGCCGTGGGCAAACACGACAGACTTCACTGTAGGGTAGAGTGGTAGAGCGACCTCTAGCGTCCCGCGCCCCCTTTCCATCCCCTCTCCCCCACCTTCGCGAGGAGGGGGAGGGGAGGAGAGGAGGAAAGTTATCAACGGAGCTATTTTCGATACATCAATAATTATGTACATATATAATATATACTTTTATTATACATATAAGAGACCAATAGTGTACCTAATCTATATTTGACCCACTTCAAAATCAGCAATCACTCTTAAATTTGGCAGAAACACCTTCCGGATGACATAATAATAATAATCAGTCAATTAACTTGACAAAATCATATACAATAGCCGATAAATCAATAAAATTCCAGATTTATATGGAGAAATGTTCGGCTGTTATATTAAAAAAAAAAAACAAAATAAAAAATCAGAAATTAAAGAATGGTAACCACTGACAGCTAAGCAAGGTTAAAATAGATTTAAAGATTTAATGTCATGAAGTTTAATTTTATATTTAGATAAGTTATTATATCTATTTGAAGACCAAAAAATCAAAACCAACATTTTACCTTAGCTTAGTAATAACAAATTATTTCGGGGTGAATCGTCACTGTCGGGACACTACTCTAGTATATGAATGATTATATTTGACAATTAACAATAGTATTTGATTGTTTCAGGGCGGTGAAATTGGCTCATATTGCATATATTGATGCGATCATTGGCATGGGACACGTCCGTTATCTTTGTGCATTGAACTGTCTGGATTTTGGTGGAAGTCTTCAGCTTCTGAGGTGCAGTCATCCCCTTTATATTTAAAAAGGTAAATTAATATTTTATAGTATGAAGTATGAAATATTTTCTTTGTTATGATACTCAAAATTTGTGGCTCTTTGCCAAAAGCTAGTGTCTTTATCGCATTACCAATTATTGATATATTGTTATTATCACTTTGTAAAAATACGATTTGAGATGTTATTACGTTTTATCATAATCTACTACAACCCTTTTCTATACACTTATTAAGTTTTGACAGTTACTAATGTACCTATTAGGGCACATTTCAGCTTTTGTCGAAGAGCAGAATGATTTTAAAGAAAAAAATATTAAATTTATCAGCAGTTCAGAACAAATTATATATTTAAGCCGATTATATCATAGAGGTTATAGATAAAGATAAAGGTAATATTATAGATAAGGTTATGCGACCAACAGATGCTGCAGCATGGGAAGCACGTGTCCTACTCGAGGCCACAAAACAAATTTGTTAATAAGTGTCGTTAAGTCGTTAATACTTGTTTGTTATTTCTATTATTGTTAGAGAGAAAAAAAAATATATTTTTCCCATACAATTACGTCTCGCGAATTGTTTAGTTCAATTACTTTTCAACTAATTGTATGCATCCTGCATCCTTTTCGAAAATCCAACTTGAGTGCGACATAAATATTATCAACAAGTCATAATAATAAAAAACATTTACTATTTGTAATATTTAAACAAGAAGAACACATTAACATGAAACTCCGGGTCTTTATAATACACTGAAAAAGTTAACTCTTAGAAACATGATTACATTCTAGCTATAAAGACACTTCTTTAGATTGTTACTTCCCTTATAAAGAAAACAGAGGGGAGTAACAATCTAAAGAAGGTAAACGGAATGTTCTTCTTTAGATTGTTATTCTCCTTATAAAAACAGAAGTGCGATATCTCTGTCCTAAGTACATTTGACTAAACATCCCTTTGCCTTAATAGTTATTTAGTCATTTATATTCTATAAAAATATAGGGGAGTAACAATCTAAAGAAGTACCGCTATAAAAGTAATAATTACTCTTTGAGTAAAACTTACTCCATTCCAGCAATAGAAATAATATTTAGTCTTGGAATAATCATTACATATTCCACTCTAGCTGTAGAAGTAATATTTTTTTATAGAGTAAACATTATTCCATTCTATAGCTATAGCTTTTTATCTTAAAATTTAGTTCCTAGACCATACTCATTTAAAATTTCACTATCTTAAGATTGTAAGTCTAGTATAATAAGTACCTATAAGTATACATAACCCTAATGATGCAAATAAAATTTACGAAACTAGTAGGTTAAACTATATTGTTATTTTTATTAAACCATACCTCACTAATTTTATTTTAATGCATTATGCAGGTGCTAATTCAAATCTAATTATAGAAGTAATATTTAATCTTGGAATTATATTTACTTATTCCACTCTTTAGCTATAGAAGCAGCATTTACTCTTAAAGAGTAAACATTATTCCATTCTAGCTGTAGAAGTAATATTTACTTTTGGATTAAACATTATTCCATTCTAGCTATATGAAGAAATTATATAGGAGTTTAAGATTGTGAAGATTCTACAAAAATGTTGTAGAAAGGTCTGAAGGTATAAAGGCTGCTCGGACATCAAACTCTGTCCTTTATAATCTAATTTTCCAACGAAAATTGTATTACAAAAGTCCGAGGACTCAATAAAGCATTTTACAGCCAGACCTGGTACACAGACATGAAGCTTTAAACATCATATCCATACTTGGTTTGTAAAGAGGAATTTATACTTATCTATCTATATTATTAAAAAAGTTTTGTAAACAAACAAGTTCAGAGTGAGAGTGACATACTTCACTGAGTGTAAAGTGCGTTAGGCGATACCCCCCTAGAAGAGGTTTGAGGCCGGGGGAGAAAAGGGAGATCTTGAGAGTGACATAGTACTAACCGTGTAGACAGAGTGAGAGTGATATTATATTCCTCCGAGAAGAGAAAAGCCTGTAAGGCGGGACGGAGAGTAGGTACATTGAAATGTCAGCGAGAAAAGGAAAGTAGATAGTAGTTGCCTCCATCCCCACTACACCTCATCCACTATCCTACTTCCTTCAGATATTCCATAACTATACTCATCCCTTCTCATACATGTCGGCCGCTTACACGTCTTTTCGGGGGTTGGCAAGCGAAGCGAGTAGGGGGCGGAGCCCCCTAGTATAACATTAAAATATGTTTGTCAAACTAAATTTCCTGTTATTATTAATGAACTTGGTACATATCAAATTCATTCATACTTACATATTGTTTAGCAAGTTTGTAAAGTTGGTCCAAAATGCTTGCAGTTGTGTCGTCTATTAACATCTTAGCGATGTTCTTATTGGCCATTCGGCTCAAAATTTTCTTCTGAGCCCTTAGGCCGATGTCACGTGATTTGAATCCGTCCGACATGACTGAAAAAGGAAACATTCAAATTAATGAATTTACAAAATAAAAAAAAGGGTAATGAATTGGTTTGCTTTTCTGGTTAGAATTGTTAAATGTATATTTTAAGATAAACAGAAAGTCAACATTCATAAATGATATTCAGCAGAGGAATAATTTCGAAGTTAATATTCTTCGTTTCGTTTCGTAGTATCCGAAAATTAAAACCAAGGTTGTTATGACGAATAATTGTGAATGCATAAACACCACTTGTGTAAACTATTACTAGAACATAAAATTATTTGTTTGTCTGAGGTTTATAACATAAAAACCCAAAGAGAAAAATAATTGATAAACTTAAAGCATAAAAAATAAAACACTATCTATTGCATTAATATAGCGTCACTGAAACTGCAAATGGTCGTACGTCAAAAAATCGTATTTTTTATTATTGGTTAATAATGTTGCATTTTGTTATCCTCACTTGCTGGTAAAAAAGTCATCAGCTGCTCAAATAAGAGATATAATAAAATATCAATTTGTTGTATGTTTTTTTTTTGTTAAACTGTAAATTATCATATGTTGTGATTTATCCTTAGTGCAATATTAGCTCTCATTAGGAAGATATATTACAATGTTGCATGACCCAAATAAGTGTAACTTTGGTTTTTATACCCTTTTTTTAAAAAAAATAATATGAATAAAAACTAATTTTAAAAATGTCGTGTCTTTTAAATCCCTAAAAATTTAAACGCACAAGGTTGTATGTTAGGTGCGAAGTGTTGTATGTTTAAAAATCTTGACTAATTGTTTAAAAATTGACTAATGATTGTAAAGTTTTGTATGTAGCTGTATTTATTATAATATGTATTTCAATGCTTCAGTTGTTGAGCCATGCAATAATAAATACTAAATAAAGAATATTAAAGATGGTATAATAATTTTATCATATTATTGAAAGGAAATATACACTTTTTTTTGCTATCCTGAAAAATGCCCTTTTAGACATACGACAATATGCAGTTTCAGTGACGATAGGTAAATCTACCACAATATATTGCACCAATAGAGGTAGATCTACCACAATGTATTGCTCCAATAGGTAGATAGAGGCATGGAAAAATTTGGAAGTTAGTTTCCTATTACGACATTCCTAAACACCTTTTTGAAAAATAGGCCATTTTAGTTCAATACAAAAGGAAAACAATTCGGCTTTTTATGGAAGGTTTCCCCATGAGTTTGAGTCTTATTATAAATTAGGGACTTGTGAAAATTATTTTTGATGAATAGGGGAAAAATCTAATTATTCCTACTTAAGAAAGACAATTTTAATGTTAAAACCATGCGCACTGATGATGGTCGAGTGGCCGAAAACTAGTTTTGTGAGGTAAACATTCATTTTTTGAGAGAGGCTTTTCGTTTTTCATTAATCTTTTGACATCAACTCCACCTGCGCTCTTTTGTTTAAAATTTTAACGTTTCTTTATGGTTTTTTATAAACCTATTAACGCGCTGACGGCAGACAAATTCCTAGAAGGGACACATAACGCTTCCTAACAAAACACTCTGAACCCCTAAAGACACAAAAGAAAATTTTAAATTTATATTAAAGGAGACAACACACTAAAAATGGAAAGATTATTGTATATACCTATATAATATATAAAAAAAATTGTTGTTTATAGTTTATAAAAGATAATAAGTTACTTAATTGGTAAAAAAAAACCATTCTGTTTGAACAATATCTATTTACATAGTTTTACAATTTACTCATCAATTTTGCTAGGCTAGACAGCAGTAATTTGTTTTTAAAAACACACAGAAATACAAAAACCGCATTATCACAAATAAAAATAATGCACGAGAGATAACAAATAGTTACAAAATGGATCTTAAGGTAAAGAATAAATATCACAACTTTGTGTAGATTAAGAATTTTAAAGAATTAAATAAATATTAAATATTATAGTGCAAAATGAAAACAGGCGACATATAGTCTAATCGAAATCAATTTAAACATATTTGTTGATACTCGTTAATATAGTTAAGTACTTCAAAGAGGGAAAAAGTATTATCTATTTATAAATATTTGCTGTAAGAAATTCAAGTATTATAATCAATATGTCTGTTTAGTATCAGTCTAAAATCGTTTTATACAGGAAATAAATAATTTTGTTTGCTATCAAGTAAATACAATAGTGATAAGTACTACTTGAGTTACTGTTTTGAAATTATCGAGGATTTTTTTTTTTGTGATAACAGATTAAAAACAATTAGGGGGGTTTAAGTGAGAGAGGGGGGATGATCAGAGTTGACTCAAGTGGATGAAGATAGCGTCGCATATAGTAAATACGAGAATGGTAAAGTGTCGCATGTTTAAACCGGTGATGGAACAGTTGTTTTTAGAATGCATAAGTGCTCGGATATCATCGTTTCTTTCCTACTCTCGTTTTCGGTTTTAGTTTCCGCATTACAACCGGACGAATATATAAACGATAGTGGTGAAATAGTGAAAAGTATCCGATTTAAAACGACAATGATCGAACATTTTAAACAATCGACAGATTCGGTTTATCCAACTGATACGAGTTCAACGGAATCATCTAAGAGTGCGAATCTTATAAGTTTTGCAGTCAGAAATTCGGATACCAGTCAGGAAGGTAGACGAAAAGTTTCGTTTGTCAGTTGGGTGCCTCAAGATGTAAAACCGAGCACACCAAAGGATACTCCAGATATTCGTATGGGAGCGGTTCTAACCGTACCTAATTTAGCATGTCCAGAAGGTTACCGAAGACAAGCGGGTCGATGCAGGCAAATATTCTATTAAATTCAACGTACAACAGTCACCGTACCAGTTTAAAGATTCTTAAAAGATATAATAAGATCATGTATCACACAAAAGCTTTTTGTTCGAAATTTTCTTTAGTTTAACCAACAACCAATGAAACTGTTTTTAGTAAGTGCATAGTGCGAATTTAGCTCGAAATAAAGCTGCATCAGATGTTAACAAATTCTTAATTATTAATTATTTACTTGCGGAAATACACTTAAATCAAATACCCTCAGCGGAATGGAAAGTACAGTGCCTGTGATATTATCTTCAGATATTCTACCCTCATCTGGTTTGGATTCCATCAGAGACATTGGCTCGTACCTAGTCCAAGGAATTCGCGTGATAAACTTTACAAAGGAATTCATGGAATATAGTGTTGTAGAGAGTTTGTATTGATTGGATGCACCTCAATCAGTTCTAGTACCGAATTAATTTGATTTGTAAAGCTCGCTTTAGTACAATATACGCTTAAAATGGACAGCGCGCACAAGGACTACAGAAGCTGTGGACCCAAAATAAAGACTGTAAGATTTAAGTAAATGATTAACAATTATTATTATTATTATTATTATTATTTTAAAAGTGGCATTATTCTAGATCTATGGGCAAACAATTCAGTTTTGGCATTTACTCGAAGGTAAAAGTAACTTCATATCTAAATTATTTTATAGTAGACACAATATACGAGTATACCTAAATTGCCCACATTTTAGTGCATAAAACCTGTATTTATACATAAATATTAAAAAAACATGGATCACATTAATATAAAAAAAAAATCACAAAAAACTTACAATGTGCATTTAATATTGCTAAATTATAGAATACATTTTGTATATAAATGAAATTAGAGTTGTTTTTAACTACCTATATATCGAATATTTTCGTCCATTCCAAATAAAAATAAATGATTTATTTTTTTAAAAATAGGAATATCCCAAGAAGTACCTAGGAATGATAGGTAAAAGGTAGGAATAACAAGCAAAATTTAAAAATAATGAGTTATTTTGGTAGTGCATATTAACGCTCATGTTGAGAGAATAGCATTTATTATATTAAATTAATTTTATAAGTACGGTATGTGCACAAAACTATGCTTCTTCTAAATTCAACTAAAATCATCGAAATTTTTTCTGTAAAAGAACACCATTGTTATCTGTATCAACCAGGGCACATAGACGCAGGACGAGGCAGCACAATTTTTGTTAACCGCAGAAAAATACGAAACCGCGCGAATTAAAACGCGACACTAGTGGATCTGGCGTCTAAATTTGCGGGGTCTCGGGTCTCGTATATTTCAGTTGATTGAGAAAAAAGTGCGACCCTTCCCAGCGTAGATCGCGTCTCAATAGCTATTAAAAAAAATGGCTGTTCAAGAATAATTTTTGCGTTTTGACAAATAAATTAAATTTAAAATTTGCGTTGAATTGGTGTTACAAGAAAAGAAACAAATAACTATATAACTATCTTATCATAAAAAAACACATAGATAACGTTAAACATAAAGAGTTCATAAACTGACTCACGGTGCCATAAATTGCGGCCATTGCTTCTCTGGTCAGGTTGTCTTTGAGCCATTTTCTATACTTTTTATTTCCAATTTTTGACTTCAGCGAGTGTTAAGCTTGTAAATTATGATGACACCAGTTATTCAAAGATCAGAATCTTACCTCGTAGTTGAGCACTATTTAAAATTTATTTGTTATTAATTTTTTTTTAGAACTATGTAATAATTATTTCCTTTGAAAAGCTGTGAGAATTAGACAATCATTGTCTTACTTTTGCTATTGTACCTAATTTTTTTTTTGTTTGTTTGTCCGGTACAAATCTTGCAATCG
>KZ651299.1:237632-249947 GCA_001010745.2 Gerris buenoi
ATTCAATATGGGGGACCAATAAAATCGTTTCCCTCAAAATTTTCCCGCCTTTTGATTGTGCCAACTCTAATCTTATAGACTGTAGTTGTCTGAAACGGATATCTGTCTTAGAATTTTAGCAATCGGAGACATAAAAAAAAGTATGAACAGTTCTCCAGAACTATCACATAGCTGACTCTTTTAAAGCATTTGAACTTAACCATTACAACTTAATATTGTAAATTAAAAAAAAAAAAATTATATTTAAATGAAGATATAATTCTTAGATTTATACTTATCTTTTAATACATACATCAAAATAGCGTACTTAGCAGAATATGGCTGTATGGAATCTATATAAGTTATTGAATTGAAGCAACATAGGTTTTGGTTAAAACTTTGACGATGGGGCAGAATAGAACAAAGCACTGCCCCATCAATACATCCCTTAAGGGCATCGGTCTGGTTTGATAAAGGGAGCAAGTATCAAGGTTCAAAACACGTGAGTTTCGATCGAATTTTCAGCCACAATTTCTACTCTACTAACCACATTCGCTGTGAAGGGGAAGGGTCACATCCTCAGTACCAAGGGCATTCAATCGAGTTTAAACAGGACATAGGAAATATACTCATTAGTGGATTCCCGTGATTGAAAATTTGATTAAAAAAAATGATATCTTCAATTATGTACAGCTGAATAATTATCGAAGAATTTGTGTTAGTTTAGTGAGGGAAAAATAAATTGTTCAATTAAAATAGTATGCCAATTAGTGAGGCAGAGTTTCCTTGCGTCCTATAGAGTATACTTACAATTATTTTAAGCTTTTAACATCTATTTTTGTAAAAATTTATTTAATTTTCCCCTAGTTTTGCATTACAGTTTTGCAACCGAAGGTAACAGAAGCTATGCGATCGTTAATGAAAAACGAAAATTTTTTATGTCTCTGATTTCAAATATTCCAACATAGTAATCCGTTTCAGACAGAAGGTTCACAGGGCTATGTTTGTCTGTTATAAATCAGTCAACATTTATTTTGAAACTTTAATTATTGTAAAAAATCATGAATTGGTATCAATTTAGTAAAATTTAAAGAGCACAGACGATTAAAATTAATCTGATGTTAGCTACTTTCGGCAAACCATCATAATTTCATAGACATCAGAAGACTACTTTTGAAGATGTCGGTTTGAATAAAATGTTTGTTTATGCGCATGTGGAAGATTGGAAGAAAAATAGGCACAGAAGGTTGAAACTTATATGGGACCAACAATGGGCCAATTATGATTTACCATCCAAATTTCATTAAAATCGGGCGAGTAGTTTTTAAGATATGATGGTTTGCGAAAATTGAGAGTGACTGACCAACAGACACAGAACCAGGAATGTTCCTTAATATCTGAAACGGATTTCACGGATATTATGAAATCGGAGACATTAGATCACATAACTTCTGTTATCTTCGGTATAAGTCGGAACCAATACATAGTTTATGTGTACAGTGTAGTATATTTTTGGAACAAATCTGATCACTGAATTAGCAGTCTTTTGAATTAAGTAAGCCACAAGTAGGTAAAACAAAGTTTTGAATATCTCAAATTTAAAGCCAATGGATGAGGTATGCTACAAAAAATATTATATTTTTTNCAAAATAGCGTACTTAGCAGAATATGGCTGTATGGAATCTATATAAGTTATTGAATTGAAGCAACATAGGTTTTGGTTAAAACTTTGACGATGGGGCAGAATAGAACAAAGCACTGCCCCATCAATACATCCCTTAAGGGCATCGGTCTGGTTTGATAAAGGGAGCAAGTATCAAGGTTCAAAACACGTGAGTTTCGATCGAATTTTCAGCCACAATTTCTACTCTAGTAACCACATTCGCTGTGAAGGGGAAGGGTCACATCCTCAGTACCAAGGGCATTCAATCGAATTTAAACAGGACATAGGAAATATACTCATTAGTGGATTCCCGTGATTGAAAATTTGATTAAAAAAAATGATATCTTCAATTATGTACAGCTGAATAATTATCGAAGAATTTGTGTTAGTTTAGTGAGGGAAAAATAAATTGTTCAATTAAAATAGTATGCCAATTAGTGAGGCAGAGTTTCCTTGCGTCCTATAGAGTATACTTACAATTATTTTAAGCTTTTAACATCTATTTTTTTAAAAATTTATTTAATTTTCCCCTAGTTTTGCATTACAGTTTTGCAACCGAAGGTAACAGAAGCTATGCGATCGTTAATGAAAAACGAAAATTTTTTATGTCTCTGATTTCAAATATTCCAACATAGTAATCCGTTTCAGACAGAAGGTTCACAGGGCTATGTTTGTCTGTTATAAATCAGTCAACATTTATTTTGAAACTTTAATTATTGTAAAAAATCATGAATTGGTATCAATTTAGTAAAATTTAAAGAGCACAGACGATTAAAATTAATCTGATGTTAGCTACTTTCGGCAAACCATCATAATTTCATAGACATCAGAAGACTACTTTTGAAGATGTCGGTTTGAATAAAATGTTTGTTTATGCGCATGTGGAAGATTGGAAGAAAAATAGGCACAGAAGGTTGAAACTTATATGGGACCAACAATGGGCTAATTATGATTTACCATCCAAATTTCATTAAAATCGGGCGAGTAGTTTTTAAGATATGATGGTTTGCGAAAATTGAGAGTGACTGACCAACAGACACAGAACCAGGAATGTTCCTTAATATCTGAAACGGATTTCACGGATATTATGAAATCGGAGACATTAGATCACATAACTTCTGTTATCTTCGGTATAAGTCGGAACCAATACATAGTTTATGTGTACAGTGTAGTATATTTTTGGAACAAATCTGATCACTGAATTAGCAGTCTTTTGAATTAAGTAAGCCACAAGTCGGTAAAACAAAGTTTTGAATATCTCAAATTTAAAGCCAATGGATGAGGTATGCTACAAAAAATATTATATTTTTTATTTTTATATAATTATTAAATTCTTCAAAGTTTTAACATCCAAACAATTATGTAAATGTAACAATAATAATTTAGTAACACTTCTTAATAGCGCTGATAATATTAAATCTTTTTCTATTTTGTCATGATAAAGATCTGGGACTTTTAGACAATAAAAAAATGTGATTATAATACAGTTAAGTAATGGACTTAATGGAATTGGAATGAAGTTGAATATATGTATTTGTATATTTGTTTGGCGGGTCTTTGAACCCACGAGGAAGCTTTATATCGTGGGATAGGGAAGCAGATAGCCTGGGTGGAGGAAAATCAATCCCTAGATAGATGGCAAGAACCTCACCCCCCCCCCCAACACTCCTAAATATATCAAAATAAATAAATCAACTAACCTTCCTCTTTATTTACTTTTGTTTATTTTAGTCCTTAAGTGTTATATTATGTGAGTACTTAAATGTATCAAACTGATAAGATACATAAATAAACAAGAGGATCCGATGTTCAAATGCAATTGAATAAGTATAATGACCTTGGTATAAGAACTCTTGCAATGAATATGGGTTTTTATTTTTTTATTTATTATTATTTTATTTTATTTTATTTTTGGATAGGACCGTGTTAATTGTATTATTGGCCGAAAAGATCATTTTAAAGAAGAAGGGAAATGGTTGGAAAAGAAATTAAATTATTTGATAATAAATACAGAGCATAGGTTGCTTTAATCAAGAATCAGTTTGCTGATGAGTAGATAGGACTCTCCTAACAAAGTCAATAACACAACGATGGTTACTAAGCAACAGATTAGTGACAGTATAACCAGCTATAGTTGGACCACCTAGGTACTGTTCTCTTAAAGCAGCGTAGGCCGAGCAAGTAGTGAGCACATGGAACATGTCCTCCCGCACACTTTGAGAGCACATAGAGCACTCCTCCAGTTCGGCGTCTTGTTGCATCCAGGGTACACACTTCACTCCCAGCAGTTCGCCTCTGAGTTTAAAAAGTAGACGGAGATCAGAAAAACCTAAGTCACTCACTGAGTGAGGACCGAAGTGTTTACCTAATACAAACTTATCGCCCTCCTCCTCCATCAAGGTTCTATATAAAAGAAAACGATTCGATTCTTTAGCTTTAACCAACGATTTGTTTATTGTGTTTTCTTTGATCTGAGTAATAATAAAGTTGAGTTGAGGTCTCCACTGGTTTATATTTTTTAAGGAAAATTCGTAGTCGGGATTNGTAAAACCACCTCTGCTCGGCTATCACTGAATCATGAGTGGAACGAGATGGGGTTCGATTCCTCGGCGTGACACTCTGATTTATATGGCTCACTATTGATCACATCATACTCGCTTCGGCGGTACAATGTACATATGTATGATGTGTGAAGTGGCTGCAACTCTCCACCGCGGGGTGTAAAAAGGGCCTAAGTGATGGCCTAATTGCAAGGTTCGAACAAGTGGTTCGTCCTACCCGTTCTAGTAGCAAGTACTAGACTACTACTACTACTACTAATATCTAACGATTTTGTAAATTTTGTAAGGATATTATTTTAGGGATCTAAATTTTTTATTAATTTTTAAGAATTTTAACATGTTCAATTTCTGATGAGATGTTGTTAAGGATTCGTTTTTACCTATGTATTTATTGTTATCTTAAACATATTATTTTTAAAAATAATTTTCTGATCAAAATCTAACTTTGTTACTTCTCTGTCAGCATAGGTGTATATCTTAAATCTAAATAAAGATTCAATATTCCAATAACGTTCATGACAGACTGCATAAATATGACGAATAAGCGAGTAGCTAATAAAGAGAATGGAAGATATTTTCTTTGAATAGGGCATCTAAGATTTCATATGCATTAATATTTTTTTTTCCAATTTTTTGGTCTGGATGTTTCTATTTAAAAAATTCCAAATAAAAATCTGTTTTAAAACAACCAATAAAATGTTTGGTTCCGTGTCTACCTCTCACCTAATTTTTGCAATCCAACATATCTTCAAAACAACACGGACAACGAGCTTAATTTTATGCTTAGAAAAAAAAAGTAAAATTTAAGTTAATTAATTTTGATTTAAATTTAGATAAGTTATTGTATCTATTTGAAGATCAACAAATCAAAACAAACATTTATTTGTATTGGAATGAATGTGGTTGCCTTAGCTTTGAAATTTTCAATAATAATTTATAAATTGTTGTCATTAGATTGATAAGTACACTGTGTGTGAAAGCAAACCTTAATATAAGGCCAGCCTCAATTGTTTATATTTGTAATTGACTTGTTTATATTTTGTAAATTAAGTGTTTATACATATAGATATTGCAGAGTATGTGTCAGTTAAGGCAAAACATATTAGGTTTATGTTATTTATCTTAATAAAGTGGTATAGACATTGAAATAATTAAATGGTAATGGAAATCCAATATGTATTTGCGATCGGTAATCGTACGAAGTTAAATACTAAAGCGATCAGCGTTAAAAGTAATTCAAATAAAAACAAATTTTAAGGGTTAAATTCGGATAAAATGAAAAGGGGGGATTTTTCCACCAAAAAGAGGTGAACAATACTCATTGAATTTCCTCTCTGGAGAGTAATGAGATAGCAAGTTTAAGGATTGAAACAGGGGTTTATTTGAGTCCGCTTGGAGTTAGGAGCAAGCAAGAGTGTAGAATTTATTCACATGGCTGAATCCAAAGGGGATTATAAAGGATATGAGAAAGGGAGGTTTCACCGCCTCTCTACTTGGTTCTATCGAGAGCCCAGTTACAACTGAATTTAAACTCGTCACCCTAGACTTCCCTAAAACAGAATTTAAGGGAGGGAAATAAAGCCAGAGAACGAGAGAACGACACCCGGGGAGTTTTAAAATATAAAAAGTAAACGGAAACCTGGTTCCATTCATAGCCTTTGTTCTACTTTTACGGCTAAGTTTAAAGCTCCAGTACAGGACACAAAAGCCCTTCGAAGAGTAAAAGGGTCTTGTCTGTCTAAACCTAACCTTAAGTTATTAAATTAATCCTTATCTTCCCTACCGCCCTTTAACAATATTAAGTTCGTCTTTTAATCTTACCTTTTCAATCATCATCGATCGTAACTACACTTACTCAAGAATTTAATAACTCAAAAAAGAATTTCCTTTTCCATAGTTATGCATAAAAATGAAACGACTTTCGATATTATACTCTTTTCCAAATCTTCTTCAGGCTAGCGAACTATAAAAACTAAATCCATCTTGTGGCATTATAAAAAGTTATAATAATATAATTAAAAAATAATTACAAGATAAAAAGTCCAGTCGTGCACCATGACTTAATGAGCGAATTTTCAAAGAAATCTTTGTATTATTGGCTTATGAAAATATAGGAAAATTTTGGTTTAGAATTTGGATGGGTGAAAAAAAAAAATGTTTGGGTACACACGGGTACGGGTACATAAGTCAAAATACTATTTACCCTTTAAGATGCACATCGTTGGAAACCTCTTTAAGAGTACAGTAAATATTGTTATGTACATTTTTATCATATTTTCATATAAAAGGGGGGTAAAATGGAAAAAACACGTTTTTATGCTATTTTTGACCCTAAATTGTAAAAATTTGACCCCTAAATGAACTCCAAAAATTCTGGCCAACGAACTCATTCTTTCTTTTGATATTATTGACATTTTAAAATTTGTTTGAAATTTTTAAGTGCATCCTAACAGGAGATATCGTCTGGAGTGACACATATATACATACATACATAAAAAAGTGTTAAATTTTAGGAATCGATTCAGAATGGTCTGAAACGGATTTCCATGAAAACATTTTTCAAAAATTTTCATTACAAAAATTTTGAAGCCATTGCAATAGCTTAATTTTCTTCGAAAATTCGCTAAAAGAACATTTAATAAACTACGTTTTTAAAATTTCTGTTGAATCATATGTAATGTTGATAATAAAATTGTCATTATTATATTATGTTGTTAGTGACTAAATAATAGTTCCTAATTTATTTACTTCACATAAATGACAACTATCTGAAGTTCTAGAGAGCTGATGTTTAAATCTATAAAAAGACAAATCTTTGTACAACGGATGTCACCTCATCTTATCATTAATTTATTTCTTTGTTTACTTTTCCTTTTTCACTGTCATTCAATATTTACCTCTTAAATAAAATAATCACAAATTTGAAACCCATCATGAAGATTGTAAATATGGGACATGGTAAAACAAATTAAAAAAAACTTTCCGATTTTTTCCGAACTAACTTTCTGCACTGCAAAATTTGCTGAAAACTAATTAAATTTTGCTGAAAGATGGCTAAAAGTATTAAAATAATCCATGTTCTAGTGTCTATTCTGAAAGTTTCAAATGTCTAGCTACTCAGGAAGTAAGTTAAAAATCGATTGCAAGATTTGTACTGGACAAACAAACAAACAAGAATGCAAGCTAATAAAAACGTAGTAAAAATATTTTTGTCGTGTCATATTATCAAGATACGTACAATATAATTCTGTTCGAATTTTGTATGAGCAACAGCAGTAAAAAAAACAAAAACAAATTGAAAGTACCAAAATTTGATAATTATAATTATCTACTATTAACAACTTAAAATACTTTTTCGAATGTTCCAGTGCTAATGATAAGGGTGATAAGCTCTCACTTGAAAATACATTTTAGCTAAAAAAATAAAATAAAAAAAAAATAAAAAAAAAAATAAAAAATCTCCATTTTAAGGAAAAAAATTAATTATGGATTTGTTTTTGGGCATTGAATCCACTTATCGACATTTAAAATGTTTTTTCATGAAGTGGAGAAAACCAGTTGACATTTGTCTAATTGATATAGAAGATGGATCTTAAGGTGGGAACTTATGAAACATTACTCCATTTTGATTACCATTTGCTCCACTAGGAGCTCTGATATCATTTTATACAAATTTTAGAACTTCTATCGGCGAAATTTAGTACTACAATGAAAACAAGTGAAAAACTATCTACCTTCTATAATATTTTAACTTCCTGGCACAATATTTAAGAACATTTTGCATGTTGTTTATTGAAACTTCAACCCCGTCTATCGTCAAAATATTGTACTATAAATAAAAACCTATCTACCTCCTATAATATTTTTACTTCCTGGCACAAAATTTAAGAACGTCACATTTTGCAGGTTGTTTGTTGAAACTTTCACCCCGTCTATCCTATCGTCAAAATATTGTACTATAAATGAAAACCTATCGACCTCCTGTAAAATCCTAACTTTCTGGCTAAATCGAGAAATGAATTTTATCTACGATTGATACGTAATATAAACATTGTATCTCTGTTTAGATTCGTAGAAAGTGATTCTTTACACACCTGTATTAATTGCGCATGCGTGTCACATTGTTTTGAATAATTCCTCTTTTCTTCTCCTCTAGTGACGTAAAGAAGAAGAATTCCTCTTTTTTCCACTCTAGTGACGTAAAGAAGAAGAATTATTCTTTTTTCCACTCTAGTGACGTAAAGAAGAAGAATTATTCTTNGTGAAAAACAAGGAGTGATTTAAGTGATTATGTCGAAAATGAGGAGAATAAATACGCCTCCCGAAATAATTAATTCGGCACAAAGTAGAACTAATGAATTAATGTCATCTTTATCTAAAAAGAAAAATGAACTTACTACAGAATTTTTTTTTTTTCTCTATTTATTATTAAAATCCAACAATCGTAGATAAAGTACGGTACGCAACTCGTGCGAAAACGGCATTTTGCATTGCTCTTGTGGTTTTTACTACCCTCGCTATCACTCGGGTGTAAACTCCACACTCGCATGCAAAATGCTACTTTCCACACTAGACGTGTAATGTACTATTATATTGGAATCGAGTGGATTTTAGAAACAATCCCCAGTTTACTTTGAAGAATCTTCTACAATTAATTGCGTATTAAAAAAAAGTATCACTAATTTATGCTTTTTTTAAAAAAAAAAAAAAAAAAAAATGAAAAATCAGTCATTTACATACATAATTGTTAAATATTTCTCTCGAGGTAGCAAATCGTACCTTTGTTCTCCTTGGGGCCTAGTTATTCTGTTAACTATACAAATACAATCAATATTAACTTTACAAACCAATATTCCATTGAAGTTTGTTCTCAGTAAACAAACCGCTTGAATTTATTTAAGCTAGTTTATTGACTCACAATACGAATTGTAAATGAAGATAAAACAAAATCGGCAATAAACTAGTAATAACTTAAAATCAAATCTTCGATAGTGAATTTAATTTTCTTTTCGAGCTTACCGAAGGTAACGGAAGCTATGTGATCGTTCTGAAGAACAAAAATTTCATATGTCTCCGATTTCAAAAATTCAGAAAATACAGAAATCCTTTTCAGACATAAGAGAACATTTTCGATTCCGTGTCTGTCCGTCGGTCTATCGCTCAAGTTTTGATAACTAACATATCTTAAAAACTGCTCGTCCGATTTTTAATGAAATTTGGATGGTTGGTCATAATTAGCCCGTTGTTGGACCCAAATAAGTTTCAACTTCTTCGCCCATTTCTTTCTCTCACATGAGCACAAACATATATTTATATACACCTATACTTTCAAATACATATACTTATATGATATTTATGCAAAAATTGGATGGTTTGACAAAATTATAACCCCACAGATAGCACCATTTGGAAAATTTATACTTTAATGCATGAAATAAATCAAAACAATTTTGACAAATTTAATAAACGGGGGAAAATTAAATAAATTTGACAATAACAGGTTGTAAAAGTATAAAATCATTAAAGTACACGAAATAGGACGCGAGGAAGCTATGTGCCACACCATGTGCCACACTATGAGCCAAACTATGTGCCACACTAATTGGCAGACACATTTTTAATCATTAATCTTCTTTTCTTTCACATATTATAGCCTTATATAAGCTGAAAGGTCTTAATAAATAAACAAGTATTAATTTACGTGGAGAGAACACTTCTTTGAATCCATCAAAATGACCTCCATAAACGCTCTAATTTCTCTAATAGTTTAATGTATAATACAAATTAATGGTAATACAAATTAATGGTAATACAAATTAATGGTAATACAAATTAATGGTAATACAAATTAATGGTAATACAAATTAATGGTAATACAAATTACCAAGAGTATTTGAAGTTATTTTCTCTACTTTACACTCATAAATTCTAAAAATATGTGTCTGGGAGAGGTAATTACCGGTGTTTAAAATAGTTATTACCGGAGTGGTTATTATAGGTATTCGGACCGATATTTTTTATAAAATTTGCTTATCAAAATCACAGTTTTAATAATAAACTTTTTTATTAATATTAATTACAAATACTGAATGCGCTCTATTTTTAAACATCCTTGACGATGAATTAATGCCCCCATACACGGTGAACATGATGTTTACGCACATTTTGACCGTGTATTGGGCTGTTTGATGTTTGCGCAAACATGATGTTTGACGTGTATGGCCTAAATTTGCCTGACATCAGGTTTGCGCAAACATTTTTTTTGTAAAATGTTTGACGTGTATGGCCTAAATTTGCCTAAAATCAGGTTTGCGCAAACATTTTTTTGTAAAATGTTTGACGTGTATGGCCTAAATTTGCCTGACATCAGGTTTGATTGTGTATGAGGGCCCTAAGGGAATGAACAATGAACAGGTGATGCAATTTCCTAGCCAACAACCTATGCAAGATCTTTATCATTCGCAGGATTCGTGGAAATTAAAACTAATTTATTCTCCCTTTATTAACAGTGACAGTTAATATACATTCGTCAGTAAAATTGCCCTTTTCCACTCCATCTAAGCTAAACATAAATAATAGGACAGTTCTTCGTTTTAATAATACGAGGGGGCCCTTTTCATTATCGCCATGAAACTCAAAACCAAGTAAACGCCGTGAAATATAAACTAGATTTATTAAGACAATTAATTTAAACGTCACAATTTTTTTTAAAAGAACGTGAGCTTTTTTTGAATAATGACAGACCATTTTGAAATGTAAATTCATAGCTCCTTTTGTGAACTGCGATATTTTTCCGTTTCGTTCATCACTGAAAATTTTTGGGTCCTGTGACTGTCAGTCTGTTTTTCTTTCCATTTATTTTAAATCTGACATCAAAATTGATTTAGTTCTTTTACGGGAATAAAAGTGTCAATTGAGCAATATTTAATATACACCGTTGGTTGAAATCAATAAGGAACCCACAGTAGGAATTATGACTATATTGCTTCCGAGCTTTCCGAAGGTAACGGAAGCCATGTGATCGTTCTGAAGAACGAAAATATTTTATGTCTCCGATTTCAAAAATTCCAAGACGTATCAGACATCAGGGAACATTTATGGTTTCATGCCTGTCGCTCAATTTTTGCGAACCAACATATCTTAAAAACTACCGTCTTGCATGGTAGATCATAATAAGCCCATTGTTGGTCCCATTTAAGTTTCAACCTTCTGCAACCATTTGTTTTTTGTTTATTTCAACGTGCGCACTACATACATTTATTTACACCTATAGCTTTAAAAGTTCTCATCTATTTTTTATTAAATTTAGATGGTTTGTCGAAAATAGGCCGCAGATAGTACCAAATAAATTTCAACCGTTGGCGCTCTTTAACTTTTGCTACACTCACTATATGCTTTAATTCATGTAAAATAGACTACCAATTGGTGTGACACATAGCTTCCTCGCATCCTACCTACGTACTTTATTGGTTTACAAGCCATTATTGTCTAATTTGTTTAATTGTTTCCCCTGTTTTTTTAATCAGTCAAATTTGTTTTGACTTTTTACACGAATTAAAGTATCAATCTAGCAAAAGGTAAAGAGCGCTGACGGTTCATATTAATCTGGGGCTATCTGCTGGGTACTTTCGATGAACTATAAAAATTTCATTCAAATCTAATAAGTACTTTTGAAGCTATAGGTATAAATGTATGTTTCTGCGCATGTGAAAGAGAAACAAATAGGCGCAGAAGGTATAACTTATATGGGACCAACAATGGGCTAATTATGACCGACCACCCAAATTTCATTAAAATTGGACGTGTAGTTTTTAAGATATGGTGGTTCGCAAAAATTGAACGACAGACAAACAGACAGACACGGAACCAAAAATGATGTCTGAAACGAATTTCTGTCTTAGAATTTTTGAAATCGGAAACCTAAAAATGTTTCGTTCTTCAGAACGATCACATAGTTTCCGTTACCTCCGGTAAGCTCTGAAGCAAAAAATAATAATAAAAAATCAGGGAACGTAATAGGATGCGAGGAAGATATGTAAACGGGAGTCTATTTTTTAATTCAGTTTTCAACAAATAACTCGTACAGGTTCTGTAAAAGTTTTACATATCTGC
>KZ651299.1:286572-308681 GCA_001010745.2 Gerris buenoi
TATATAATATAATAAATAATAACATGAGAATCAAAACCATTGTATGGTAAGTTTTTATTAAATGATTTCTTGTGGGAAAATGTTAAAAGATTGTGAGCTTATTATAATGAGAAAAATTTCGTACGTCTACCTTAGGACTATATAAAAATCAACAGTGATTTTCTGGACTACATTACTCCCACAATATTCCATGTCTAGTAGAAGCATGATGAGAGGCTAAACTAATATCTTTACAAAATAATCAACATGTATTATTTTATACATTCTTTTAGTTAAGAAAATATAAATGTTTAATATTTCAATGCATTAATAATAACAAGAATTCAATAGCTTATGCTTAGAGATGGAATTAGATTAAGTAAATTTTTGTTTATCATTATTTTATTTATTAGTAACTAGGGGGCTCTGCCCCCTACTCGCTTCGCTCGTCAACCCCCGAAAAGCGGCCACTGCCACGTCGAGGCACTCTAAAGTGAAGCATTAAAATTGATCTCATGTTTCTTTTCAATGTTGACAAATATACACAAGCTGTAAAATATCACTTTAGTTAAAGAAAGTACTGAAAAGGGCTGTTGAGAAAATTCCTGAGAAAGACTGATTTAGCGATCTTTTTGCAAGGTGTGTTTATAGTTATGGAATGAAAAGGGTGAGGTAAAGATGCGTGAGTATAGTGTAGAACAGCGGCTGAATAGTGGGGGAAGGCACGCTAATATCTACTTTCTTTGTCTCTCTGACATTCTGATATACCTCCTTTCAAGTTATCCCTTCCCCTCTAATCACTCTCACTCTTTCTACAAACAGTTTAGTATGTCACTCTCAAGCGCCCTCTTTTCTCCCGGACTACCCCCTTTTTCTCCTATCGCCCTCTTTCAAACAGGTTTTGTATAGCACTCTCACTGAACTCGTTTGTTTACAAAACTTTTTTAATCATATAGTTAGATAATATGTTTAAAGAAAATTTCAACATTTTTAAGAATAAAACCAGAGAGATAAAAGAAAGAAAAGATTTAAGTACAATTAATGTTAGGCATACAAAACAAGTCAAAAAGTAAACTTTATAACAAGGTAAAGTCTTTTTTTTTAGATTTTGTATAGATCTTTTCTAAAACTTCTGTTGTCGGAACACTTCTGTATAATTTAACCTTCTACAATATTTTTCTTGTTTTATTTAAGTTTTAAGGAAAGTAGATTTTAAACGTTTATCAAAAATAATTTATATTAAAGTTAAATTTAAATTTAATCAGTTAACTAAATTGTTGATATTGTTCCAACATTCGTCGAGCTTAAATTGGTTCTAATAATAATTATTTTCCTATTAAATAAATCAAACGTTTTTACTTTTGCTGATAATTGGGTCAAAACAGGGTAAGATAAGTGTAGATGATTACTTCATAAGATTGGCCATTATTTCATCCTGAGAGGGACATATATTATTAGGAAAAATATTACACATAAGTTGAAAATATGTAAATTATCCGTTTCGAGTGGTTTTCAGCATGACGTCTGTATACAGAGCGTCTGTATTGGTAATATAGGAGGCCCATGGTTCGATTCCCGGCGCTGAAGTCTATTTTTCTCTGTATGTCTCCCGTTTTAAATAGTAATATAATTTGATTTAAATTAAAATTTAAACTTTCTGTAGTATGAATACTACCAAAAAAACTAAAAAATTGAGTATAAAATATATATATACGTAATACGTACTAGAAATCTATTTTAACATCAGTTATAACAATTAATGGATATACTTTCCCGCTTAAAGTTCCGCTTTATATAGGATTTATAAGTAAGAACTATAAGAATGGTCGAACAATAAGTATAATTTAGAAGTGTTAAGTTTCCACTTGATCTGGTCCGTTTAATTAATATTTTGTGTTTGGTAACAACCATAAAAAGTTGCCACTTATAACATCGATTTAGTTTATAAAGATCCTATAACCAGAAATAAGAGCCCTCCGTTTTAAAAATAGAGTTAAAAAAAACCCTTTGAAATTTACGTGCACTTTAAGTTTAAATTTAGAAAAAAAACAAAAAAAACACATTGAACAAACTAGAGCACGAATCGATAATAGCTATCTTCTAACGAAACCATGATAATAATTAATAATTAAGTCATTATAACGGAGAAAAAAAATGGAACAAAAACACGCAAAGTTAAGAAAAAAATTAAGTAATAAAAATTTAAAACCCGATCAAAACGGAAAAATAATACTTTGAAGTTTGTTTTTATACAAACCACACAGAAACAGTAAATACAAGATAAACGTGTCATGTAATAAGTCAAAAAATATTTGAATAGAATCAAATCAAAATTAATGTTTGTAGGGGCATCTGGTTACACAATAGGTATGAGAACCCAAGTAACGGACACCTGTCTTATTTACTCAGTTACACAACCTTCTATAGAATACCTTACCTAATCACTCTTACGCAAAATTATCATTTGTTTTCCTTAAAGTATTCTTCACGGCATCGCTGACACTTCTATGATAATAATCATTATTTTTTACTACGTTTTTATTAGCTTGCTTTCTCGTTTGTTTGTTTGTCCAGTAAAAATCTTGCAATCTATTTTTAACTAAATTCCCGAGTAGCTAGACATTTGAAACTTTTAGAACACGATGAAAATGCATTATTTTAATACTTTCAGCCATATTTCAGCAGAATTTAATTAGTTTTCAGCAAATAAGAAATTTCGCTGTATGAAAAGTTAGTTCGGAAAAATCCGCAAGTTATTTTATCCGCATCTTTATTTTGACGGGTTTCAGAATTATGATTTATTACAGAAAATTTAAAAACGTTGTATATGAACATTTCTTTTTATCTTGTAATTATTGTAATATATCTTTATATATATTACATATATATTTTTAAAATAGACCGTTCATTGCTCATAACTTATAACTAAGGCTACACCTACTTTGAATCCATTACTACGTTCACACATCGTTTTGAAAGCGTTTCGGATCCAATTCGTTTTCAAAACGATTCGCGTTCTTACAACAAAAAATACAGGTGATCGAAAAATTTGTTTTCGATGTTTCACAACGGTGACGTCACGAGTAAAACCTTCTTTCTTGTTACCCAATAAGTCCGCGTATTTTTACATTTTATTTAAAAGTTATTAAACGTTTTTAAAGGTTCTTTATAGTATTAAATTTTGTTTAAAAACGTTTTTTTTCAGTTTAAAAAAAAGAAACGGAAGCTCACGAAAGTAAAGAACTTGAAAAGTGGAAAAGAGTAAAATAACCTGATATCTCGATCCCCTCCACGACCTGTTCACACGAGCGTTTTGAATTCGATTCCCCGTCCCGATCACGTATTTTAGGTGGAGCGGATAAACCGATTTGATCCGTTGGTCTCCGTTCGTGCAGCGTTTTGAACTAGCGGATCGTTTTCAAAACCGTTTCCAAAACGATGTGTGCACGTAGTATATATCTTTCCCGATTCGATCATTAGACGACATTGCGGTAAAAAAACGCAAGCACGAAGGTTATAATCTAGGTTCCTATACATTGGAGGAGGAAGCCCGATATGATAATAAACGATGACGAACGATCAAAGATGTATGTTTTTAATTCGATGTCTAAATCCGACGGCACATAATGATGGGGAAAAATTAACAAAAAGTTGTTAATTGATCTTGTAAAAGAATGAGCCTCGCCTTTGGGGACTAGCAAAGCAAAGTCTTCTATAACCGGAACAATAAACCAAAACTTAGATTGGCCAGTTTTATAGTATTTTATGCCTTCGAGAACATAATTAAATGTTTCTATAGTATTACGGTGGCAGTCTTTGAATTTATCAGGGTAGTAGTAGTAGTCTAGTACTTCCTAGTAGAACGGGTAGGACGAACCACTTGTTCGAACCTTGCAATTTGGCCTTCACTCGGGCCCTTTTTACACCCCGCGGTGGAGAGTTGCAGCCACTTCACACATCATACATATGTACATTGTACCGCCGAAGCGAGCATGATGCGATCAATAGTGCCATATAAATCAGAGTGTCACGCCGAGGAATCGAACCCCATCTCGTTCCACTCATGATTCAGTGATAGCCGAGCAGAGGTGGTTTTACCACCACGGCTACGCTACCTCCCCTTATTTATCATTAAATATAATTTATCAGGGTAGTTCAGTAGAAGATCTCCCATATCCCATAAGATCCCCATATCTTTATTCTACGTCTCTTATTGAGGATAATAGTGTTCTGTAACAAAAGCCACCACAAAAAACAGCTTAGAGTCACTAATGGTACTTCCACAGCACAAGCACAACTGCTTTCACTTCTCGATCGGGTGTATCTGCGAACAGTGTATTAGGCACTCGCAGGTGTATTGGACGACATCGTATCAGACAATCGTCTTATGTCGGATAGGGGGAAATACGGATCCAAAGTAGCTGTATAGGCTAACCCATCCTATCTCTAGACTCCAGCTATACTCTGTGAAAGACCATGAACCATATTAAATCTGTTAAGTTTATTACTTAATCCCAATGGATTAATACAAAGTGGTTTCGATCCATTTAATCAATTTGAGCTCTAGCTTGAATGTCTTTTAAATATTTGCTATGTGGTTTGACAGTAAACTAATCATTTTAATTTGATTGAACAATAAGTTCCATCAAATTTTGAATGATCCCAACTAAAGTTATGTGTCCTCCATGAGACATGAAACTTATTAAATTAAAACTAAAAAGTAGATAACTAGTTAGTTTCTGCAAGTGCATAAGTAGAAATGGGATCTCACCTGCATAGAATACAATTAAAATAGAAATTGTCTAATTTATAGCACTTAAAATTATTATTAGTTCAGAACCGATTAAAGTAGTCAACGCTAATACTGTTATCATATCACGTTTCATGGAAAACTTAATTCTCCTTATTGAAGCATTAATATAAATTATTAAGTTCTAAAAATATAATCAAATTAGAAGACAGAACATTAGAAAACTTGATGATAATTTAATTTCTACAAGTTTTTTTAACTCTTGAAGGAATGGGTTTTTAACTTTTTTAAGAGTTGTTAGGGCTTTTAAATACGCAACAACAAGAATTAGTATTTTTAATTTACATAGAAATTGTATATTTTGCAGCTGATATTAAGTATCAACTGGATTTGCATCATTAAGTACAAAAAAGGCATAACTAGATTACCAAAGACCTCCATTATATTCACATTCTTAGATAAATAATTGCGTATAAATTTTCCTCAACCCTTAGCAATCTTGCGCCCTTTAATGACTACTGTTAACTGTTGTTTTTATATCTTTAATTAACCGTTTATCTTATCGCTGACATAGATGTTATTAAATTGGTAATTTCATTATCTTTTAATGCCTATGAACGGCTTAAGTGTAACAAACTTAAGTAATTCTTAAATATACTTAAGAATAAATTATTATTATTGTTAGTAATAAAAGAAGATCCAAAAATCTTTAATTTGTTAGCTAAATTAATTGGATGTTAGCTTTATTGTAATTCAACATTATTGTTACCCTAAGCCCTAATAAAAAAACCCAACATTATTACTTCAATATTTCGTATTTTGATATCAGTAATAAGTTATTTATTTCATATCAGGTTAATAAAAATTTTGAATCTATATGAAGGTTTTTAAAATGTCTTGATACATTATTATACTTCAAAAAAATTCCTAATAATATATGTACTTGCTATTTGGTAAAATCGTATTAATTATACTTTACATCACATTTATTTATTTATAGAAGTCACAGTCAAAGTTATTATTGTATAATTTTATAATAAATGAATTAACTTTTCATCTTTAAGTTCTATTCAAAATGTATGACTTTTAATTAATATATTTCAAATGTTATTTTTCATTAAGAGAAAAAAATAATTATAAATAATTAGCAAGTCCTTGATTATATAGAAGGTCTTTTGTACTTTACTGTATTCCAGTTGTCCCTGGAAATATAAAAAATCTCGGAGAAAAATAAACGAAATATCAAGTAATCTCTCCTTTTTATTCCCACGACAGTAACTAACATGTCTCCTTGGACCCAGAGAGAAGTCGAAATAAAAGAATTTCATCTAAATAAGACCTTGAGGATTGAAAAAAAAAGCGTAGAGAGATGAAATACTAGAGATCTTTTCATTTTAAAAACAGAATGAATGAAAAAAGAATGTAATAAAACAAAAGCAAAAGACAATTGTAAATAAAGCGATATTCCCATGTTTGTTTCGTCCCACGAGATGATGAGCTAGGATTAAGATTTATCTTTTCTGTTAAAAAGTTCAATCAAACTGTATTTCAGCAATTACAGCTGCTTGATTTGCTGCTGATTTTATCTGATTCTATCGAATCATAAATATAGTACGCAAAAATAAAGTAATATTCTAATTTGCTGCTTTCATTCGTTCGATTTATAAGTATCATTTTTTAATACGTTTTTATTAGCTTGCTTTCTTGTTTGTTTGTTTGTCCAGTACAAATCTTTCAATTCAAGTATTCTTCACGGCATCACTGACACTTCTATGATAATAATCATTATTTTTTACTACGTTTTTATTAGCTTGCTTTCTCGTTTGTTTGTTCGTTTGTTTGTCCAGTAAAAATCTTGCAATCTATTTTTAACTAACTTCCCGAATAACTAGACGTTTGAAACTTTTAGAATAGCTCAGAACACGGCGACAATGGATTATTTAAATACTTTTAGCCATCTTTCAGCAGAATTTAATTCGTTTTCAGCAAATTTTGCTGTATGGAAAGTTGGTTCGGAAAAAATCCGCAAGTTATTTTATTTGTTTTGATAGGCCCCATATATACGATCTTCATTTTGACGGGTTTTAAATTTATTCAATCAACAGAAAATTTAAAAACGTAGTATCCACATAAAAATATTTTATTGTTTTTCCATGAAGTAGAGAAAAACAGTATACATTTTTACACCAAAATTTTTTAGGAGCTAATTGATCACGCAGAAAATTCTGACAATCTCATAAAATGGTTCTTTTTTTCCTTTGTATTAATGTGCACTGTGAATTTGTCTTCATCAAAGTCATAGGTAATACTTAAATTATCAATTTTCCTTGAGGTGTGTTCAAATTTTATTTAAATTCGTTCAATAGTTCCACACTTTCGTATATACAGAAAACAGGCGACACACAACTAAGATTTTAAAAGAAAACACTTCTTATTGGACCTGGCTTAGAACGGGTAAATCCATCAAAATTTTAAAATCGCAAATGTACATCATTACTTTACTTGTAATACTTTTTCGTATGTATAAAAAATAAAATAAAAAAACTAAATCGGTAATATATTACTCAAACGATAATTTATCAAAGTAACAATCGAACTAAACCTATTATCGTAAAAGACGAATGGTGCTACAATAAATTATTATGATAAAGAATTATCTCTACTACATTAATGTTTGAAAGATTCTCTTTAATTTATGACGAGCTTACATACAGGAAGTTTATTATTTTTTTCTGTATTTATTATTAAAATCTAACAATCGTAGATAAAGTACGGTACGTAACTCGTGTGAAAACGGCATTTTGCATTGCTCGTGTGGTTTTACTACCCTCGCTGTCGCTCGGGTGCTAACTCCAAACTCGCATGCAAAATGCTACTTTCCACACTTGACGCGTAATGCACTATTACATTATAATTTCAATACTGACAACTTGAGAACCAGAACAAAGGTTTCAATATTTGTATTCTAGAGGTGGGGGAAAATGGTGTCATCTGCCTTCCCTCTTTAGCTACTCTATATAGTCTCTATACTCGGTGTTTACGATCTTCATTTTGACGGGTTTTAAATTTATTCAATCAACAGAAAATTTAAAAACGTAGTATCCACATAAAACTATTTTATTGTTTTTCCATGAAGTAGAGAAAAAAAATATACATTTGTACACCAAAATTTTTTAGAAGCTAATTGATCACGCAGAAAATTCTGACAATCTCATAAAATGGTTCTTTTTTTCCTTTGCATTAATGTGCACTGTGAATTTGTCTTCATCAAAGTCATAGGTAATACTTAAATTATCAATTTTCCTTGAGGTGTGTTCAAATTTTATTTAAATTCGTTCAATAGTTCCACACTTTCGTATATACAGAAAACAGGCGACACACAACTAAGATTTTAAAAGAAAACACTTCTTATTGGACCTGGCTTAGAACGGGTAAATCCATCAAAATTTTAAAATCGCAAATGTACATCATTACTTTACTTGTAATACTTTTTCGTATGTATAAAAAATAAAATAAAAAAACTAAATCGGTAATATATTACTCAAACGATCATTTATCAAAGTAACAATCGAACTAAACCTATTATCGTAAAAGACGAATGGTGCTACAATAAATTATTATGATAAAGAATTATCTCTACTACATTAATGTTTGAAAGATTCTCTTTAATTTATGTATAAGGTATTTCTAAAGGCGAGTGTAAGCATGTTTAGAGAGGCAAGGCGAAGTATGATAAGTCAACAATGATGGATGGTTTCTAGGACTTCACTCTGGCAACTTCAGTAATGTAATTCTAACGAGTTTGCATAAGTAACATTAAACAACATAGGCTTTCGTATTATATGCTAACATGGAAAATGTGTTTAAGACAAGAATATTGTTAAAAGGAAATTCACCTTAAAATCAATATCAATGTATACTTCAAGTCACTGATTTCTTGTTGATTAACAAAATATGATTTGTAAAATTATAGAAATACTTTTGTGATAACACATTTTTATCATTTTTCTTGCAAATTAAATTACATAAACAGGTCAAGTGTATGCTAGCCAGCAACATAGCGAGGGTCCGTATTGCCACTGTATTGTTTAAGTACATAGTACCCTATTGATGGTGATTTAAAAAATGCTAAACAGCTTACTTTGAACCAACCATAATACCTATATATCACACACTTCAAACTTGCCTACGCTCGCCCTATCAAATTTATAAACAAAGAATTATATATTTTTGTAATCAGCTCGACGCGACGTACCCTTTCATATGATAGACGATGGTGTCGAAAAAAAATTAAAAAATTTAACCCTTAAGTTTTTTTACCCCTTTTTTGCTAGACTGATATTATGGGTCTCTAACTCCAAAGAGCAATTAAAAGGAAATAGGTCTTTGGTGTTAAAATGAAATAGCTAATCCCCCAACAATCGAATCCTTTAATTGGTCAATATCTGTTAATTTACTAAAGTATTCGAAACCGGACCATGTATATACCTAGACCCGCCATTCCCTTTATCTGCCTTATAAAACCCTGAGACCTCTGGTGACGTGATGTTTTGCCCTCTGGTGACGTCACGCGGTGTTTTGCTACTGTCAAAATCANTTTGTAAAATTATAGAAATACTTTTGTGATAACACATTTTTATCATTTTTCTTGCAAATTGAATTACATAAACAGGTCAAGTGTATGCTAGCCAGCAACATAGCGAGGGTCCGTATTGCCACTGTATTGTTTAAGTACATAGTACCCTATTGATGGTGATTTAAAAAATGCTAAACAGCTTACTTTGAACCAACCATAATACCTATATATCACACACTTCAAACTTGCCTACGCTCGCCCTATCAAATTTATAAACAAAGAATTATATATTTTTGTAATCAGCTCGACGCGACGTACCCTTTCATATGATAGACGATGGTGTCGAAAAAAAATTAAAAAATTTAACCCTTAAGTTTTTTTACCCCTTTTTTGCTAGACTGATATTATGGGTCTCTAACTCCAAAGAGCAATTAAAAGGAAATAGGTCTTTGGTGTTAAAATGAAATAGCTAATCCCCCAACAATCGAATCCTTTAATTGGTCAATATCTGTTAATTTACTAAAGTATTCGAAACCGGACCATGTATATACCTAGACCCGCCATTCCCTTTATCTGCCTTATAAAACCCTGAGACCTCTGGTGACGTGATGTTTTGCCCTCTGGTGACGTCACGCGGTGTTTTGCTACTGTCAAAATCAGAGTTTTGCTTGGTGCACTTTTTTTTTTTTATTTATTCTGCTTTTTAAGTCTAAAAATATGGTGCAGTCTTGTAGTGCGTTAAATTGTACGGAGAGACGAAAACGTGGAAGTGGTAATTCTTTTTTTCTGTAAGTATTTATCAACATAATAAACGTAAACTGGTAGTTCTTGCCCGTTCGTGACGTCATAGACCAAGGAAGATGTTGGTTTCACTAATTGAGTGACAGGGCGTGTATAGGTATATACATGGTCTAAGGTTTCAACGGTCATGTCATAATTGCTTTGTTTTTTTATAATATGTCATAACGAGCCGTTATTAATGGTCTTAATTTTATTTAGAAAAAAAAATCAAAATTAAGTAACTTAATTTAGATAAGTTATATCTATTTAAAGACCAACAAATCAAATCAAAAATTAATTTTATTGGAATAAATGTGGTTGCGTTAGCTTAGTAGCTTAGATATAACAAATCATTTCTAGAAGAGTTGTCACCACGGCGGGACACTAATCGATTATATAAATAAATGATTGAACTTGCCTTTGACACTCGTTCTAAAATACACGATTTTTTAATTGTTCTAAGCCCCTTGTACTTAGTTATCACTTATTCTAACTTGATTACTTTTCTAAGAGCGATCAAGTGGATTTTCCAACAGACAATCCTGATGATAATCTTTATTTTTTAATTCTTTAACTCAAGCTAAATATCATTGAAACAAATGATTGAAATATAAATATAGAAGTTAGATAAACTTACGATTTGATAAAAAATGCTTGATCTTCAGTAAATAATAAAAGAATGTTTACCTGAAAAAAAAAGAAAAAAAAAGTTAGACAATGTTTAAATAATTATACAAATCTAAAAACATGTTGGATATTAGACAATTATTTGCCAGTAAAGATTTATAAGGCTAAAATTTACTTTGACTCCATCCAATTTCTATGTAAGAAATAGTACATTAGGCGTCTAGTGCAGAAAGTAGCATTTTGCATAAGAGCGTGGAGTTTGCAGCGATAGCGAGGGCAGTAAAACCACACGAGCAAAAGCAAAATATGTACTGTACAGTTTTTACACGAGTTGCGTACCGTAATTTTTATCTACAATTGTTGGATTTTAATAATAAATACAGAAATAAAACAGTTACTTTAATTAAACAAACAGTAAAGTTAGTTTCGTTAAATGAAAACATACACGTTAATCGTGCGATAAGGTGAAGAATTATTCTTCATTTCCGCACTAGTGATGAAATACAGAAATATGAAACGCGCATGCGCAATGAATACAACTATAAGAAGAATCACTTTCTACGCACTTAAACAGAGATAAAATATTTATATTTCGTATCAATCATAGATAAAATAATTTGAAAGAGATATTATTTAAACTATTTTCTTTGATTTCAGCCTTCATAATAAATGTTATATACTTTGCCTTTTTTATCTGTTTTCTTAACAGTACTAACTTCCGTACCGATATAGAAAAAGAGAAAATACCAGTGAAATTATATTAACCAGAGCAGTAAGTTGATATCACGCACACTTGAAATCTCTACCCCTTTTAACTGGCTCCAGGGATGTCTTAGTGGGCGGAAGAGTTCTTTGTGCATTTAAGTTATTTTTGATAGAATGACGTCTTTCATTAATTCTTATCAACTCACAATGAATATCCTAGAATTCTATACTTAGATTTCTAATGATCTTCTTATTTTTTTATTACTGAGTAAACGTAAAATTAAATCAATCTGTTCAAAGAAATAAATCTTTAATCTATTGCATCAGATTGTTATATTTAAAAAAAAAAAAAAAAAAAAACCGGAGAAAAACTAGATTTCAAAGCAATGGTTATTTTAGGAATACCTATTCATACTTGAGGAATGACTTAATCAAATCCTACGGGCGAAGCTTTATTTAAAAAAAATCGGTTTGACCCAACTCAGACAAACTTTATCATAAATATTATTGAAACTGTACTTTCATTCCTTAATACATATTACCATTTAATTGATTTAAAAAAAACAAATATCATTCAAATTAAAATGTTAAATTATAAATAGCAATAATATAAAACTGGATAATCAATTCAAGATAAAATAATTTTTAATTAATATTTTTGTTCTTGGTTTTTAAATGTAATTCTTTTAGTTAAAATACTTTGACTTTTATTTTGTTGACAAATATATACCAACATAAAATAGAAAAATATTTAAAGATCAAATAACAAATTGTTATAATATTGTTTATGTTATTTAAGGTCTGAAGATAACCGCAGATATCGTCGAAATATAGTCGATGTTATAAATTTAAAGATAATATTAGTTTTTAAACATTTTCCATCCCTAAAGACTTTAAGAAGGATTAAGAATATCCGATAAAAACATGAAGGGATCAAATTAAAAAAAAAAAAAAGTAAATTTACAAAGCGTTTAATAGGTGGTTCTTCACTTTTTGTCTTCAATTTTCAATAAAATCAAATTAAATTTTCTACCAATACCTCGGAAACTAGATTTTCAAGGGTGAAATGCTTATATTGTTAGATTGGTATGGAATTAACTACATTTTAGATATTTTAAATAAAATTCGACGTAACAGTTTTCAAGACATTATTTATCTTCCACGTTTTTTCTGAATTTTTGGGGGGTAGCGCCCTAAATTTGGAGCTAAAATTTATTTCTCGACAAGAATACGATTTTTCTGACCTCATATTCACTTTCTCATCAAAATCGGCCCAGTAATTTAGGCTCGGACGACGATTTTTAACGAAGATTTTTTTTTTTTTTTTAAATCACTTTTTTGAACTCAGGGGACCTCCTAAACGTGTAAATCCATTAAAATTTCAAAATCAAATTTTCACAATACTTTCTTTTTATACTATAAATTAAAAAGGAAGAGTATTTTTTTTAAAAAAAAGTTATATATAAATTGATTAAGCCTGGGCGGAGTATGCCTTCGGAAGTTCTAACCCAGATTTGCAAACTTCACTTCACAGATTGCAGTAAATCTATAGATGAGGAAGCGGATTATCATATTATTACGTAGGAATCGATTATTAATAGTAATCTTGGACGCAAGAGCCCTTGGAGGGCTTAGCCCTGCCAAAGGACTGATTATCACACTCAACGTGACTTAGGGCACACAAAATGTTGATGTTTCTATCGATATTAATTAAACAATTTCCACAAGTGAAATATGTTTTGTAATCAACTTTTTAATACCTTTCAATTGATATACCCACTCAAAATTTAAAAAAAAAAAAACGCATGAAATGAATTATCCGCCATTGTGGATTTGAATGGCTGATTAAATTTTGAGTTTACAATTATTTTTTTCTGTGTTCGCATCAAAAAGATCTTTAATACTGAAAAAATTAATGTTTCTATATCTCTTCATTAAAAAAGTTGTTGGAACCGTACAGAAAGACAGACACACACCAGGTTTTGTTCTGGTTTTACCAACGGAAGCCTAAAAATAAATGTGTTTTACTGACCTACAACGTATTAAATATTAAAAGGTAAGGCTTCGGGAAAGCCATTTTATTCAAGTAATACAGCGTTCACGAAACATTGTATTGCACGTTATGTCGAGCGCTCTCTAAGCTGTTTTTTTTTTAGGGATCGATACCATCGCGTGAGCTCTAAAACACCAGATCGATGACAAAGTAACTCCGCATTACCAAACTATACTTTCAAATATAAAAGAGAAAAAAAAACTATGTTAAAACAATATTAAAAATTGAAAAAAACGATTATTACAATAATACATTGATGCTATAAACTGAGTGAGAATAATAATCTTACTTGACATTTTTCAGTTATAAATTTTAATACCACTTAAGTTGTCTTTTCACCAAGACAAATTCATCTGCAGTGGGAAGACCTCCATGTCAAGTGTTCCCGCTTACTTCCACTTAACGTTAAACAAACACCTTCTTCGCTTAACTTTCTTTTGAAAAACTAAATAGACTTTGTGCGATATAAAAGTTTTCATACATAATCAATAGATTATTTATTAACGCTATGTTTAGCGTTACTATCTATGACCTTGTCACCGCTCTACTAACTTACTCTTATCACCAACTAACTTTAAATTATTCATGGATTATAAAATAACTATTTAAATTTAAACCCTGGGGTATAGAATGCAAAAGCTAGTATAATAGATAAGTAGTCCAGTCAAATGGTGCATAAAAAGAGCTCAAAGTGGAAAGTTTTAGTGTAATTGTTGTTAGTGGCTTATTTTATGTTTTTTGGGGTGCTGAACACGAATCTGAAGTTGTCCAACAAAATTTCCCTCGGCAAATATGAGAAATCATCGAAAAACTACAAAAAAAAAATGTTTTTTATTGGTTTTCAGCTTATAACTTGCAAAGCAATCTACTCACGCAAAAAGTAGTCTAGTAGTAAAATAAAAAGGAGAAAATAATCTACATTTTATGTCTATAACTTTTATTTGTACGTCGTATGGTTTTCACGCAAATGGGAGTTGAAATATTGGGAAGATGTGGCGGGTGGAGGGAACAGGATGAAGGGTAAACGGTTGGTGGAAAGACTGCGCTGGCAGTTAATTTTATGTTTTTGGGTGTGCTGAACACGAATCTAAAGTTGTCCAACAAAAATTTTACACCCAAATATGAGAAATCATCATAAAACCACTTTTTACTTTTATTTTTTTAGTGGATTTCGCCTTATAACTTACAAAGCAAGCTATTTACGCAAAAAGTGGAAGAGTAGTAAAATAAAGAGGAGAAAATAACCTACAAATTATTTCTTTACCATTTTTTTGTAAGTCGAATGGTTTATATGCAAAAGAGGGGTTGAAATAACCGGGAAATCAATAATTTTTGAAAAATAGCAACAAACCTTATTCTTAAAATAATATATAGCGAATTTCTGAACAATTTATATGTATTTAAGTACTAATGCGAGCTCTTAGACACAGGTTCTATTATTTTTGTTGCTATTTTTCAAAAATTACTGATTTCCCGGTTATTTCAACCCCTCTTTTGCATATAAACCATTCGACTTACAAAAAAATGGTAAAGAAATAATTTGTAGGTTATTTTCTCCTCTTTATTTTACTACTCTTCCACTTTTTGCGTAAATAGCTTGCTTTGTAAGTTATAAGGCGAAATCCACTAAAAAAATAAAAGTAAAAAGTGGTTTTATGATGATTTCTCATATTTGGGTGTAAAATTTTTGTTGGACAACTTTAGATTCGTGTTCAGCACACCCAAAAACATAAAATTAACTGCCAGCGCAGTCTTTCCACCAACCGTTTACCCTTCATCCTGTTCCCTCCACCCGCCACATCTTCCCAATATTTCAACTCCCATTTGCGTGAAAACCATACGACGTACAAATAAAAGTTATAGACATAAAATGTAGATTATTTTCTCCTTTTTATTTTACTACTAGACTACTTTTTGCGTGAGTAGATTGCTTTGCAAGTTATAAGCTGAAAACCAATAAAAAACATTTTTTTTTTTAGTTTTTCGATGATTTCTCATATTTGCCGAGGGAAATTTTGTTGGACAACTTCAGATTCGTGTTCAGCACCCCAAAAAACATAAAATAAGCCACTAACAACAATTACACCAAAACTTTCCACTTCAAACTACCATTTGACTGGACTAAAGTGTTATCAGTTTATTTATAATGAAAATAGTCAAAAATATTTAAAAATAGACTGCCAAATTAGTTTGCCACATAGCTTCCTCGCATTGTATAACGTACTTTATTGATTTTATGCTTTTACAAGCCATGATTGACTAATTTATTTAATTCTTTCCCCCCCGTTTTTTTTTTTTAATGTCAAAATTTGTTTGATTTTTTTACATGAATTGAAGTATCAATTAAGCAAAAGTTATAGAGAACAGATGGTTAACATTAATTTGGGGCTATCCGTGGGCTACTTTCGACAAACCATCCAAATTTCATAAAAATCAAACAAGTACTTTTGAAGATATAGGTGTAAATAAATGTATGCTTGTGCGCAGGTGGAAGAGAGCAAGTGGGCGCAGAAGGTTGAAACTTATATGGGACCAAGAATGGGCAAATTATGACCTACCATACTAATTTTATTAAAATCGGACAAGTAGTTTTTAAGATATGTTGGTTCGCAAAAATTGAGCAACAGACAGACCGACAGGGAAACAGAACTGTTCCCTGACGCCTGAAACGAATTTCTGTAATGGAATTTTTAAAATCGGCGACATAAAATATTTTCTTATTTTCAGAACGATCCCATAACTTCCGTTACCTTCGGTAAGCTTGTCAAATAATGTTTATTTCAATTTAATACATTTAATTGAATTAATTATTATATTAATTGAAATAATTAATAATTATTTCAATGTAAGAGGTTTAAATAAGACCACTAATTCAGTTAGTATTTATCCTGATTATTTTTAGTAGGCAGTGATCTTCGAGAACCTAAAAATACAACAAAACAGTCTCGGGTCTACCGACTACATCCGAGAAATCTACAGTCTGTGCCAAACGAGAGTTAGTGCGTTGACAGCGCGAGAAATGGAGTGACACACAGATTGGCCAATCTCTGAGGGAAAAAATAAAGCCACTACATTTACCTTCTTGTATGGTTATCCAGAGGGCAAATCTTGAGCTCTCTCATTGGCTCCCCACCCCAATCGCTAGTTTTTCCCGCACTGTCAGCGCACTAACTCTCGTTTGGCACAGACTTTATATGTATTTAGAATGTCCAACCACTCGGATGAACTCGGGCGAGGTGGTAGGACCCAGTGTACGCAAGTTACTCCTTCAGAAAATCAAGTTTTAAGTCAAAAGCGTTAGTTGTTGTAATTATTTAATAGTACAATTATTAAGCAAGTAATTTTCGTACACATAATGTAACTACATAATAGAAGTAAGTAATAGGTGTAAGTGTAACAATATAATGGTTCTAGCCATAATATTAAATTAATACAAAAAAGTAACATCCATAATATTATTGATAACATGAAAGTAATATAGCAATAATATTAAATAATACAAAAACATTAACCATAAATTAAAAGTCCTAACTTTCATAGAAAGAATATAAATAATAAATGTTGCTTACCTTAAATTTGCCTATTTTCCAAGGTAAATAATTATGATTTACACATCTGTTTTTGGAGGGGATTGATAAAAATTATTTTTCATTAAAAATTCTTTATTTATAATAAATCTCCTAGATTAATAAGCCATAAAGCAAAAAAAGTTTTTAAATTTGTATTTTAAATAAGAAAAAAAGGAAGAGTCTAACTTTATATATATGTTAGTATATATATAAGAGTATAAGAGAAAAGACTTTACCCTGCGGCACAATGTCATCTCAAATTCTTATTTATGAAAGTAATACATTTATACCTAAACTGGCCTTAACTTCAGTTTCCCTTCAGTTTCCTTTCATTCAGTGAGATAAAAATTTAAAACAAATATTTTAAAGAAATAAATTTCACTCTCTTTACATTAACTTTGAAGAGAAGAAGAACACATGCAATTAATTTTTGTATAAGATACATATACTAAAGTTGTATAACATGCGTTATTTTCAATAATTGATTGATAACTAAATAAGTTTTTTTTTTTTTGTTCCTGTATTCTTCACCTTAGTTGTTTCTATGTGCAAAATTTGGGGAAGATTAAATGACGGGAAGTGGTTCAAAATTGGGGTAATAGGTGTGCGATGAAACTTACAAAGCAAAGTAATATAAGACCAGTAAAAACAAACAACAATGAGTTCTAAGAAAACATGATATTATTGGGTAGATGAATTTTAAGAAAAAAAAGAGGCAAAGCTTCCTTTCCAAGAAATACGATCAAGAAGTTGTAAGTTTTTAAAAGAAAGATAAAAATTAAATTAAAATTCCCTCAGTTGAAAATTATTAAAGAAGGAAAACAAACTAGTTTTTATCCACTAAGTTGAGAGAAAGCACAATTTTTCTTTTTTTCTTTGATAAAAATTAAATAAATTAAAAAAGTACTAGACGTTTCATTAATTTGTCATTTTAAAGACAAGTTCCAAGTAAAATTATAAGGATTTAAATTTAGTTTAAATTAATATAAAAAAATTATAATATCAGCTGGAAGCAAATTGAAATATTATTTATTGAATTGTTTAAACTAATCGATGAAATTAAAGTAGAAGTGTATATATTCTGTACTCGTACTCTCTTTTATTTATTATCTTTTCGTCCTCGATCGAAAAACATTTGATTACATTATTCGGTCATTACAGGACTAATGATGGATCCATTCTATTGGTGGGAATAGATTCACCTCTCTGGGAATTTAACATACAGACGATTAATGGTATATACTTACCTTACGTTAGTTTCAAAAGCACAATATATGCATGTGTTGTGTAAGGAGCGCTTCACATAAGTAGGTGAGGCGATAATTGCCGGCGATAAGTTTAAAATTTCAATAGTTGCATATTCTTTTTCTACACTTCAAGACCTTTAAATTGATGTATCAATGGTGATCATGTCATGGTAACTAAAAACTTTTTTTAGTTACCCTCCATATTGGAAATATTAAGTGTGAAAATTCCAAACAGTTTACAGTTGTCATAAATGCCGAGATGCAGCTTTTTGTCGAATTTCATGTTCCTGGCTATAGTAGTTTATGAATTGAAACATACCAACGGACAGACAGAGCTGTTATACGAGGTTTAAGGGTTCTTTTCGTACTTCAAACAGAAACCTAAAATATTCTCAGAAACATATCCGTTGGATGAATTCCTAGGTCTTCTGGGAGGTGAATGTATAGGGTTTTGGTTCACACCCATCGTTAGGAGCACTGTCAGGGAAATACATGTTGTCCTAGTGAAGTAGCAACGTGAGTGAGTGGTGTATTTTGTGTTTTTAAGAGTGCAGTAGCGTGAATATTGTACATTCAGAATTTATAATTAGTTCTCATACTTCATCAGACTTAAATTATACATACAGAGAGCCCCGGAATGGCTGAGTAGATTAAATTATTTACCACGTCTGCTCGGCCATCAATAAATCAAGGGTGGTACGAGGTCGGGGGGGTCAATACCTCGCCGTAATGCTCTGATTTATATGACTCAATAATGATCGCATCATACTCGCTTCGGCGGTAATAAGTACAAATGTATGATGCGTAAAGTGGCTTGAAGACTCTACGACAGGGCTAGTAAAATGGACCTAAAATATGGCCTAATTGGTAGGTTAACAAGTGGTTCGTCCTACCACTGACCACGTATTGTCTAGTACTAGTACTAAGATCATTCTACTACTACTAAATTATACACACTTAATTATACGTTTTGTCTTTTGGCAATACTAACAATCCAGACCAAGAATAGGGGTTGAGTCTGCATATTAATCAGAGAGCGCTATTTTGTTCAGTGGCTAGCTTTTGTACTAATCTAGTGCGATCAAGGTGTAAAATAATGTCAAAATAAATACAATAGGGCCTCGATAAAACAAAATTTTTGGTTCCAGAAAAAAAGTTCAATAGAAATAAATGAGTAGTACTGAAAGAGGAGGATTTTTATTCCGTAACATGTTCACCTATTACCAGAACTTCAGCTACGTCTCTCTCCGTCCGCGTTTTAAGCTATTTCCTCAGGAACTAGATTTTTCCCGGGGAAACGGCTTATATCATTAAATTCACATTTAAAAGGGCTAAATTTTAAAAAATTCAGAGCCGTTTTTGAGAAATATTTTTTTTTCACGATTTTTTCATCCTGTATTTTTTTCAACATGTATGCCAAATTTCGTCAAAATCGGCCCAGTAGTTTAGGCTTCAGACGTTTGCACAGACAGACAACAACAGAAGGACATTTTTTAATAACCACTCTTTTGGACTCATGGGACCTCAAAACGTGTAAATCGATCAAAATCTCAAAATTGAATTTTTGCGCTATCACATTACTTTCTCCTTATGCCTTATATAATAAAGTAAAAAACAAAAATAAAGGTTTGTCGGTCAGATCTTCATCCTTATTTCTAAAAACTATGTTCGTTGTAGAGAAATTATTCTCGGTCTATAGAAAAACTTTAATAAAGAGATTTCGTGGGAAATATATATANTATATATATATATATATAAATATATATTATATAGATATTTTCGTTGTATAGATGTTCTTTATTAGGGATGTCCAACTGTATATAGAAAGGATATAGTTAGGATACCTACATTTAAGGATTTAGGATTCATAGGATCCATTTAGGATTTAGGTTACATACTACATACATTTAGTGATTGTGTTATACATTTTACTACGGCAATACCAAGTTATAAAAGCAAATCGTAATATTAAATAATTATATAGCGTAATAACACACTTTTTCAGTATATTTTTTAAAAAACATTTTTAATCTTGTTAGGTAAAAAAATAAATTTACGTTAATCTGTATAAAATAAATTTGTTAAATGTTTCTTTGCATTTTGTTTTGTAAATGTGGCATATACAAACATGAAATATGAAAGGGCTTTCATCAGAGAGTAATGTCGCAAAAGGAGATTTTAATTACTCAAATTAATATCCGAGTGGGATGGAACGCAAAGCGTAAAATGTCCTTGTCAAAGCCAACTTTAGCTAATTAATCAGAGGTAAAGGTACGGAATTAATGATCTTAAACTTGAGATCAAGGACACAGCTAAATTTATTAGCCGAATCAAAGCAATCCGAAGTGAAAACATTAAATACTAAGCTTTGAAATCCTCCAGTTTTAATAGATCTTACAAGCTACAGCTAATAAAGCACTGAATGAAACGAATATTGAAATCCAACGGTAAGCTTAAAAAAAACTCAAACTTTAAATTGATTAAGTAAAAAAAAACAATTTAAATCGATTAAATCGTTAATTATAAAAGCAGAGAATCTGATTAATCTAAACTTAGCTCTACTTATCTGTATAGTATTAGACCAGATCCTTTCAAACATTGGATCCTTAAGGGGCTTAGACATCAAATCTAATTCAAAAAGATGGTTACACTCTTCGACACAAATAAATTAAATGGGACAATAGAAAAGTGTTAATAAACCATACAAATGGCTAAGTTTAGGTAATAGTCCAGGAGATAGTGTGCAAAAATGTGTATGACTAACATCAAGCTATAAATATGTGTACCGCAAGAGTGTATAGCTTGGCAATATAGGCATTTGAAAAAAATAAACCGGTGAAGAGCGGCCATGTCACGTTAATTTTGGTGGACAATGTGATTTTCATGATCCTGAGTACAAAATTAGTTAGTAGACTAAAAATCAATTAGATGTTAGTTTGCTACTTGATAGGTTATAAGTTATTCAAATATTACTCCAAATCAAAGAGGTCCTATCTAGTGGCCTAACTAACATCAACTTGATTTGTTGATGTACCAACTAAGTTTGTACTTAGGATCATGAAAATCACATTGTCCGCAATAATTGACGGGATGTATGGTCACTCTTCACCGGTTTGTTCTTTTAAAATGTCTATTGTCAAGCTATGTCTTGCAAACGAACTTAGCCAAACTGTTAACATATATACTAACTTCAAACTTCTAGCTTGATGTTAGTAAGACACTTTTTTACGCACTATCTCCTGGACTATAAAATAAACCATTAAAATGATATAATAAAATATATTACATATATATTGTCGGACCTTCTTATAGAAGCTTCTGTACAATGAAAATCTCTATAACGAATATTTATTTATGTCCCCCATGAATTATCCACATAAAAGTACTTCTATAGAACGAACATAATTTCTACAAACCTTTTGCGAATTAATATCGGCGGTTTTTTTTTTTTAATTTACTTTTCCTCACTACTAAAAGTAAGAAAAGTATTGTTTTCACCAAATTTTTTTTTTTCGGTATTTCAACGTAATTATCCGATTTAGGTGTTTTTATGACCTCCTGAGCGGTTTTCAGCATGACGTATGTATGTGTGCATGTGTGTTATCATCGTAGCGCCCAAGGTATTTAACCTAGAGAGTTGAAACTTGGCAGAAAAATCAGTGCTTACCTGTAGTTGTGCCACCCGGAAAATCAACTTTTTCCGCCATCTCGAACCCAGTTTGCTTAGTCAGCAAAAATTAAAAAAAATCGTAATAAATCGAAAATGGTCCTGATCGAGTTGAAATTTGGTACGAATGTACCTCTCTGTATGACAAACAAGCCC
>KZ651299.1:372392-393312 GCA_001010745.2 Gerris buenoi
GTTATCTTTGTTTACAACAGTTGGTAGGTCTGTCTGTGAAAACAATAAGGTTAGTTAAACATTGTTTACATTTAGATGACTTTTCCTGTAATGTAAACAGAATCCTTCAAAAGACACAATCTTTTAGAATTAGATGAACAGTATCTATTAGTCTATTGTAAAAAGCAGTATTCATTCATATAGAATAGCTTCGACAAGGAAACCCAACGTCAACCGTGCGCCAACTAAATAAACAGCGCGTTTAACTTTTTTTTTAAATGGCAATGAAAATGTTTCAAAGGTAGAATAGACGATTGGACGAAGTTAAGATCCAGGTGGAGGTGGGTAAGACGCCTAACGACTAAGTCCAGGTGGTAGTAATGTCTACAGTATACCAGTCTAACGGTTGCTTTTTCCTTCAACAAGATAGGGTCTTTGTGATCCTCTTTTGAAAAAGGAACAGCTGATCAGCGCGGGCACGGGCCACGCGTCACCTGCACACTTAAAGTCGGCACGTACATAACGCAGACAATATCTACTGAAAACTAGTTTTATATACGATCTTCTGACGCAACAGACTAGAAGTCTAGAGAAACAGGCCGATGTTTAAGAATATTAAGAAAATTCAAGTATAAAAAGGAAGTTTTGAAGTCGCACAAATCATACATTACTAGCCATCGCCGTGGCTTCATCGTTGAAGCGAGCGTAATGCAATAAATATTAAAGAAAATAGTTTATCATCATGAGTTGGTTATTAAAGAGGATGACTGTAATTGAGAGCAGTGTAGTGGAGGAGAAGGCCTTTCTACCAAGGATCTTATCAAATACGGATTGAGCATTAGGCGAAAAAAGTGTCGCCAAGAACTTGGAAAATCTAGTAGGATAGATTACCTTCCCGTATGGTTATAACTGTAGAAGATCAAGAAGAATGGGAAAAATTCTTAGAAATTCCATCAGGTTATGTTTTCTTCTTCCCTCGCGTTTCATATTTCTCCTACTGAGGGAAAATAGGTGGTTGCCCCTAGTGTGCGAATGCATGAAAACAAACTTCCCTTTGCATGGTAGAGATCCCCAAATTTCATTAGTTTATCTCATCCGTTAAAAAGTTAAGAGGGGTGGGAGACTTTTGGACCACCCTGTATAATACATTTTTATTTTTTATTGATACTTCATGGTAAGGTGGTGAAGTTAGTGAACGAAAACTTTAATATTAAGTAAGCATAGCATATTGATAAGATTTTAGCTCAGAATTACTAGATAAATATATAAAAATAATGAAGATCACTCAAATAAAATTATTAACTTGAATAATAATCATTAATATTACTTCCCAGTGATATATATTTACAAATTATTATACATAATACAAATCATTTATATAATCGAGTAGTTTTTATATGTTACCATGTTTTAAATGTATGTTAATGTTATTAGTTTTAAGTTTTAAATGTTTATGATGTTAAACGGAAGTAAAGATTAAAGAATCATAAAAATTTTTAATTTATGAATTGACGACCCCAACTTAGTTGGACTATTATATGTGAACCTATCTTATTATGATTAGGCATGATTATGCCCCGGAGGGGGGCGAAATATAGCCTTTATGAACACAGATAAAATTCTTTTGTATTTATTAACAAAATGTATCTGATCTACTTTTTCCTCTCAGCCCGATGCTATACACATTTATAATTAAACGTTTCCACAAGCAAGCTGCCAAAATAACTAAATGGAATTCGATTCGGTTCCAGACGAAACAACAAGCGGTATCAAATCTCGCAATAAAGACCTACGATTCAGAACACAGCAGGAAAAAAGAGGAAAATAAAAGCCGACACCAAGACAACAACAAAAAACATTGTCATGCATGCATAAGGAAAAACTGAATTAAATTAACGCATATAAAAGGCAGGGGAGAAAAAATAAAAATACAAAACATGTAACAACTTAAGTTCAATAACATACTTTTCAATATAAATTCAACTCCGAGATCTAATTTAAAATAATGGTGAGACATCAATACAAACATATCATTCAAGTTGGATTATAAAATAGAGATCGAGTTTATTCTAAAATCGAGGTCTCGACTTTTCCTTATTTTTCAAAATAAACTGAAAATGAAAATTAGAACAGGATGTCGGTCTCTGGCCTACTTACAAACAAAAACTAACACAGTTTAATAAGTTATAGCTTACAGTTAGCAATATTATATTATGTATTTGAAATCAATAATATGCCATAATTTATAAACATTCAATAAACATAACTTATGTTACCAGATTTTTAGTTTTTATATGTTACCATGTTTTAAATGTATGTTAATGTTATTAGTTTTAAGTTTTAAATGTTTATGATGTTATACGGAAGTAAAGATTAAAGAATCATAAAAATTTTAATTTATGAATTGACGACCCCAACTTAGTTGGACTATATGTGAACCTATCTTATTATGATTAGGCATGATTATGCCCCGGAGGGGGGCGAAATATAGCCTTTNGGTAGTTTGTGATTTCTCCCTTGCTTTATGTTTTTGTTTTCTCTTGTGTACAATTAATTGCATTTTTTAGCGATTTTGGACAATATTTAGCCAATCTTGTTTACTGTGTTTGCAGTTACAAAGGTAAGTTGTAAAAAAATTGTAAAAATGTAATTTTGCAATAGAAATAACCCGTTTCCAAATTAATTAATATTAATTATTCGGTTATTAAAAACTATTCAAATAGCTAAATTTTATTTATTATATTAAATTAAAACTGTAAATTGAAATAAAAAACCCTTAAAACAATAAAATATTTCATTAAAAACTTTTAAAAATGTTAGATTGTAACGTAACCTTTCATTCAAAAATAAACAAAGGATAACAGTCTTTTATGTTTTATGTTTATTAAGGTAATGTTGTTTATGTTCTTATGTTAATTAACTTTTATTTTTTATGTTTATTAAAGTAATGTTTATGTTCTTATGTTAATTAACTTTTATGTTTTATGTTTATTAACGTAACGTTGTTTATGTTCTTACATTTATTAACTTTTATGTTTAACAACGTAATGATGTTTATGTTCTTCTATTAATTAACTTTTACAGAGGCAGAAGATTAAAAAATATCTATTCAAAATAGCTAGGAGTTTTGAACAGAGCAAATAGCAAATGTTCAATATTGTAATAGGAGAGTGGATAAATGGCTAGCGGCTAGCGGGTAGTTAGAAGATGAGGATAGTTCAGTAAATGGAGGGGAATAAACACATTTTGTTAGGAATTAATTAGTCGAATTCAAGAGCTGTATTTAGTCAAATTAATAGCTTAAATTTATTTCTAAATAGAGCTTTGATGTATGACCCTACTGAATATTTATGCCAGATTCCATTTCAATGAATTCAAAAGTTGAGGCTTCACGTTCTTTAGAGGCCCTATAAAACATTTTCTAAAGAAAATTTCTGTTTTTGGGGCTCTTAAAAGAAAATAATTAAAAAATAAATATATAGAATTAAATTTACTGCCAGAATTATTGCGATTAAAAAAAAATGTTAGAGAATATAAGAGCAGGTATCAGGTAGATTATTTTTTATTCAATGTTGTTTTACAAGTAGCAAAATCGGTGTTTCTTTAGATTGTTACTCCCCTATGTTTTTTTAGAATATAAATAATCATAATTTAATTGTCATCTAATAAAATTTTTTTCTATAAAAGAAAAACCATTATATTTCTAATAATAAAAATTTTTATCGGGCATAATCACAAAAATACAACAATAAAAAACCATTTTTATTCCAGTTAGGAAGACATTATTATAATAAAATACGAATGTAAAAAAGAACATGTTATGACTAGGTAGTCATAATTCTGATAATATTGTCATGAAAAATATCGTAAAAATAATTATTGATAAGAACTGAAAGATAAGAAATGAACGATTGTACAATGTACAATAACAATGACAATAAAATACGAAATAAACGCATTGCACGGGAATTTTATTTAAATATTATTACTATTTTGTAACATTATCTATAAAGATTACTGAAGTATATATATTTATGTGTGTTTATGTCTATAGATATATTATATAGAGTAAAAGATATGTAACTATCTTTTTATAGATTTGAGATTTAAGACTTTTTCTTGGTATCGCTTATTTTCTTTTTGGCTTATTTAGATGGTACTTATTATATTTAATAAGCAATTATACATTTATTTTTATTCTTCCTGGATTACCTTCTATTCTTGACTTATATCCTATAATCCCTCGGGAGACTTACTCAGTAAGTTTTATTTATTTATTTCCACAAAAATATTTTGCGACCTTCTTAAATTTCAGAGTTTTAAGACTGAAGACACGCAAGCCACATCGACCTCTATTCACTATCTGATAAATTGAGTATTATTATAAAACTAATTGTTAAACGTTAAACAGAAGTAACGAATAATTAACATTGCTAACTAAAAGCCGTTAATTTCCATTACATAGAGTAATTAAATAAATACACATTGAATTCAGAATGTGATATCATTAAGTCTTTTGCAGTCAAGACTAATTTGTATAAAGAATATATTTAATATGCAAATATATAGTTCCGTGAACTATAAATTGTAAGTCTGCATGTACAACAATGAGGAGGAAATGGATAATTTTCTTTAAAATAACATGTTATGGCATGATTTTGTTTTAAAAAAAGAATTTTAAACTTAGTAAACGTCAAGTTGAAATGATACGAAAAGGTCAAGGTAAACCTAATATTTCTATTAAAAAATATTTTGTCGAAAATAACTAATGTTTAATTAAAATAATTCACCTTTTATTTAACAGAACTTAACAATTGTCCTTACATTTTATTATAAATGTATTAAAACTTAATACATGTTTTATTAGTCGATTAAATGTTATTGTTTCGTTTAGCTTAGCTAAGGCTGATGAAGCTATGTACTTCCATTTCTTTATAATCAAATTATTAAAATCAAGCAGGGTTGCCAAATGTACGGTAATTACCCTAAACATAATATGTTAATTCTTAGTCAGGCAATTAAATGTTATTGTTTTATGGCCAAGGCTGATGAATTGAGCTATTTCCATTTCTTAATACTCAAATTATTGAAATCAAGCCAGGGTTGCCAAATTTACGGTAATTACCCTAAACATATTATGTTAATTCTTAGTCAGATATGAAAGCACGGCAATTAATTTATTAACCTTAAGCAAAAATACGGTAATCGGTCGAAAAATTATGTTGATTTTCCATAAAATAATTGGAACGTAACAAGCCAGATTTATATGTAACTGATTTATACTAACTGATTTATACTAACTTAGTCGCTCCCGCTCTTCAAGAATTCTGTGAAGCTTAGCTAACCCGATTTTTCGGCAAATCCCCAGTCTTAATTTACTGTGAATTATTTTCTTTCTTCTATGGTTCTATGCACTTTACTTTGACATCTCCGTTTTAGTTCAGTTGGCTTTTATAACCTTCTTATAATTTATAACTTTTGTGTTCATATATCGTTGTTAATAATTTTTTATCTTGTAATGTATATATATTTTTGGTAAAATGAATATGATAGCGGTAAATCTTAGTCACAACAAAAAATTGTCGCATGGTGGGCTACCTAAAACGAAAATGCCTTACCACAGAAAGCAAAAGTTTTGGTCTGAGTTGATCGAAATCAATTCACCCTTTGAACCCTGAATTTAGACGGTCCTCGGTTATCAGTATAAAGTTCCATCAGTTTTCATTTTTTCATATCTCATTTGCGTGGTACGAGAATGTACGGTAATTTTAAAAGGAAGCGTTTGAGAACAGCTGATCTTTGAGTTGGCAACCCTGTAATCAAGTATTTAAGATTTGTTTTAGTTAATCCAATAGAGGAAACAGTGGATTTCATTCTATAACTTTTTGTAACAAAAAACTTTTTTTTCTGGAGAAAGTCGTGCTTTAACCTCAAAACTAAATAAAAGAGAATAAAAGATAATAGCTTAAATCAGTAAATAAGAAGGTCTACTCCGGAAGTGTATATTGATATTTCCAAGAATCGTGAGTACCAAACTAAATCTGATAGGTTATTAGAGGAAAAACACATCAGTAAACAACATAGTTTGTTCCATATCGTATATAAATTAGCTATAAAGTTCGCAGAAATCTACAAACTAAAATCTATACTGAAATCAAAACATTTCTTTTATTTAAAAGTATGTGTTTTTAGAAACAGACTATTAAATAGAAAATAAATAGAAAAATGTAGACAATTACTACGGTCACACATCGTTTTGAAAGCGTTTCGGATCCGATTCGTTTTTAAAACGATACATGTCCACACAACAAAAAATAAAAACAGGTGATCGAAATATTTATTTCGATATCTTATAACTATGACGACGTCATGAGTAAAACCTTCTTTCTTGCTACCAAATATTATATCCGCGAAGTTTTACATTTTATGTACACATGTAGTTAAAAGTTTTTACAAGTCTTTTATAGTATTAACTTTTGTTTAAAAACGTTTTTGCGGTTTAAAAAAAAAAGAAACGAAAGCTCACGAAAACAAAAACAACTAAAAAATAGGAAAAGAGTAAAATAACCTGATATCTCGATCCCTTCCACGACCTGTTCATACGAGCGTTTTGAATTCGATCCACCGTGCCGATCACGTATTTTTGGTGGAGCGGATTTTAACTGATACGATCCGTCGTTCTCCGTTCACAAGTTCACATCAGTGGCGGATTAAAGGGAGGGCGGGGGTGGCGACCCCCCCNCCCCCCCCCCCCCCCCCTTGATTATACTTTTTTGGCAACGACTACCAAATTTCATATCAGAAATGCATAAAATCGCTGTTTTGAGAGGTAATATTATCAAAATGTTCCGAGGGAGGACCCCCGGCCCCCCAATATCCCCCCTAAACAATTAACTTCTGACGACGCCAGGTGTCCCGAAGTTGTCCCGGTTTTGGAATTTAAATCCCGAACTTCTCTCCCGAAAAAAGTTTTCGGCACGTCAAAATGTCCTAGTTTTTAATAGAAACACCGTCACGGACATAACGGCTCGTAGATATATAAAACGAAAATATTAAAAATCCTCCTTTTGCTTCCGAGCTTATCGAATGTAACAAACTGTGATACATTTTCATTCTCAAGAACGAAATGTTTTTTTTTCGGTATTTTAGACAAAGGGAATGATTAGGTACACAACTTTTATTGTGTTACAATAACTAAAACTATACTTTAAAGTTTTTTTTTAAATGTACTTGTGTTCATGTTCATACTTGTTTGCCAACAAACTACAAATCGAGCCAAAAATGAAAAATGACCCTTTTGTGACTGAGTATTAAAATCAAATTTTACCTCAGAAATGCATTTAAGCGCTGTTTTGAGAGGTCATATTTTCAAATCTTTCCGGGGGTGTGAACGTAGTATAAGCGAGGTAATGGGTATAAAATACGTATTGTCCAGTCTATAAAATTGTTAAGATTTAAAAAAATGGTGACCGTCAATTAAAAGCTGATATTGTTGGTATAGTCAATCATTTTTGCTCTTAAGTCTATATTTATTTCGACTAACTACGAAAGGAATGTACTAGATTTTCATGAGGAGTTTTCAAAACAGTTTTTACAACCATTTTGAAAACCATAAACTCCCAGACTTGTTATAGTTAAGTCAGGTTATAATATTTCTGCTTATCATACCTACTCCGTCTCAATTCTGCTGTTTTCAATTTAATACCCGTTTCCATTTTCCATGCTATTTTCCAATACAAAACCTTGACATTTACTGTTGTGACCTTGGACTCAAAATGTTTTGAAATCGCCGTTTCTATGGGGTTTTAAATACCGAAACAGTTTTAAAAACGGTTTGGAAAACTCATAGAAACATAGTGTAACTATTGTACAACTCAGATATAGATAGAAATAGATTTTTGAATGATTTATGGATATGAACGACATACCGTCTATTATTCACCAAAACGGATTTTAAGCTAACAAATAATTTAACTACAGTCTATAAGATTAGAGTTGGCACAATCAAAAGGCGGGAAAATTTTGAAGGAAACGATTCTAATGGTCCCCCATGTTGAATGCAACTTCAGAAAAAAAATGCTCTACTCTACCCCTGTCCTACAAAAAAAATATAACATGGCAACACTGATTTTCCCTTTTTATAACCCCAAAACAACCTCCACGTTTGTTGTTTCCCGCCTTCGATTGTGCCAACTCTAATCTTATAGACTGTACATATGTATAAAATAAAATTGTGTTTTCCTTTTTTGAAGGATGTGATTAGTATATCTTATAGACTCAAATTTGACTCCCCAAAAGGAATGTCTAAATACATATATCAATAAATATGGTCTGCTCGATTCTAACAAAAGTAGACGTATTTTAGAAAAAAAGATAGATTGTTTAGAAGCTGAAGGCATTCGCCGGAAAATAGTTAAAAATAAAGAAGAAACAAAGAATTGTTATCTCTTAAAAGAAATAAATTTTACTTTCTGTTACACTTCAGCTATAGATTTTTTACTAATATAATTGTTTATAACTTTAAAAATAATATGTTGGAAAATAAATCTTAAAGTTATAAACTTCACAATCAAAAAATCATTAGATTGGGGTATCTTATCAAATAATAAATGATGTTAAGTCAGATAAGATTTGTAAAAAAAAGTTAGAACGATATCGTGTTTAGGGGAACTCTATTTGAGGGGTGTCGGTAAATCAAGTTTTCCTGTCTCAGATCCCCAATAGCGTACAAAGTATAACCGAATTAGGGATAGGGCGGAGTTGGAAAATTGAAGCTTTTGATGGTCTAAATTGCGATACCTTCTATAACTTTGGGTGATATAACTTAGTTAAAAGGTTCACTAATTTCTATATATTGTGACATGAGAGCTCTTATGTATGGGTTAAAGATTGAAATACAAAATCTTATTCACTTTTGATTTTTACTAGAATTTTATTGATTCAACCCACCTTCATATTTAAATAACTTGATAAAGTATACATATTTAGATAACTTGATCTTTAAAAAAAGGGTTAATTTAAAAAATTAATCCAACGATACTGGAATGGAGCATTAACTATAGATCTTCATTCTCTCATGTAGACTCGATGAGTGTATTGAGTGTTACGAGAGACTTCGACTCTGCTGAAGATGGCGTTTAGCCGAAACCGGTCCAGTGATCTCCAGATCAAGCAAGTATCGACTGTAGGGATATCCTCATTTGATAACTTACGAACTTGCGGTAACAACTTACAATTTGATATTATAATATGTACATACACATACATATTAGTATGTATTATAATATATTAAATGTTCAGTTGATGTATCTAAGTCAGACATGTTAGATATGGATATCACTAAGCTCTGACGTATGTTAACCTTTGCCGTGTAGGCTGTACATGTACACCTCCGCGATAGTTCAATGACGTTGACTGACATGATGATAGTTATATCGTGAGAGTTAGTTTAGTTAGTTATACCGTGTAAACGAGGTTTAAGTGATGTAAATTACTTTTAAGTAAATAAATAATCTTACCTAAATACATTAAAGCTGAGGCATATAGAACCTAGAAGTGGCCCTAAAATTTAGACTATTACTAGAATAGATGTTTAAAATTAGCCTATTTTGTAATTTGGTCTCCCTTTTTACATTTTGAGAATATAAAATATATTTTGGGAACATAGACCTATTTTTTATTTTTTATTCTTGGTCCAGTAAAGAAAAAGCTTCTAAAAAACGACAATTTTTCTAGCAATTCTAATGGATCGTTCTCGATTTTATAGTCCTTAATTATAGTCCTTGCGTGGTATAGCTTTCTATTATTTTCCCAAAATTACTAATCTGAACCATAATAACTTATTTGGAAAATAGTAACTGTAGTAGCAAGCAGTAATCATTTTTGTTACACAGCATTCATTCCTGTGTTTCTTATAAAAGTAATTTTTGAATATTGTTTAAAACGTATTTGGTTATGTATTTAACAATTCACCTTCGTTTTATAACTAAAAACAAAGAGTAGTATACTGCAAAAAATTAATGCTTTATTAGTCCCTCAGCAATTCCTACATCATAATTTACATTCGTAACAATAAATATTAAGCAGAAGCTGAGTGTCGAAAAACACGCGTCAAAATAATTGAAGCTCTAAAAATTGATTATATTCTATAGCGAGCTCTAGTTTGCTTGAATGCTAACACGTTAAGTCTATAAGGAAAATTCATATTTTTTGGCACGATTCTCTGGGATCGACACATTTAGTTTTAAAGCTATTTCAGTTAAATGAAAACCATATTTCCGCTAGCTTCTATGAATTCAGTTTTCCTTAAAGATATAATTAAATTAAGAAACGGAAATGAGAAAAAAATGTTTACAAAGGTGATTTCTCCAACGCTATAGAATTTATTATATTACGTGTTCAGACTTCAGACAGTTTGTTAGTCAAAAGCTGAGAATACAAGATGTTAATTGATGAGACTATTGTCGGGGACAGTTGTTCTTAACTGGTTGCAGGACAGTCACTGGCTAGTCCAGTTGAACCTAAACCTGTTCATACAGGGATACAAATTGTCGCGGCAATATACGCCGAGAAATGGTCGGGTACAGTGAGTATTTGAGTACCTATCGTTTAGCACAATCAGTAATTCAATCCACTCTCGCATTTACCGGTTATTAAAAAAAAAACAAAAACAATCCTCTTTCAACCACTAATCCATACTGACCTATGGTACAACCACCTATGGTACCACCATACTGACCTATGGTACAAACTCTTAGTAAAATCGGCTAAAGTAACCTTTAATTTAAGATGCATTTTCCGTATAATTCCTCAAAACTCCAACCCAACATCAAAACAGCCGTATCTAAGAAGCTATTTACAATATAAACCTTATACTGGTCGCAAATTGTTGATCAATAATTTGACTTAAAAATTGGTCCTTATCAATTATGCTGAAAAAATAATTATCCAGGAGATGTTGTTCAAAAAAGTGTCTGACTAACATAAAGTTTAATTTTGTGTACAAGTTAATCTTTTAGTGCCTTTAAGAATATGTGGTTGGTTAAGTTCATCTGCGGGACATAGCTTGGTAATAGGCATTTGGAAAAAACAAACTAGTGGAGAGCGGACATGTCCCGCCAATTATGGTGGACAATGTGATTTTCTTGATCCTGAGTACCAAATTAGTTAGTAGACCGAAAATCAAGTTGAAGTTAGTTTATCAGTTGATAGGTTTGTTATTCAAATATATACTCAAAATCAAAGTGGTCACAATTGAAGTGCTTTTTTTTCCAAATACCTATTGCCAAGCTATGTCCCGCAGACGAAATTAGCCGACCACATATTCTTAAAAGGCGCTATAAGATAAATTTGTTCGAAAATTCTAGGTTGAGGTTAGTTCTAGGTTGGTCACTATTTGTACACTATCTCCTGGACTATAAGACTTCAGGGTGAAAATGGACAAAACCAAATAAAAAAATACTTCCAGATTTTTTTTCTTTTTAATTTACTCGATGTTTTAAGGGACATAACTAATAGGAATTATTAACGTTAGTAAGATTTACTTTTTAATAGTAGAAAATGTACTCTACTTTATTAATACACTACAGAATACATTTTTAGATTCAACCACTCCAAAAGTCGAAAATGTTGCGGTTTTTCGGCGATAGCAGAGCTGAAAGCGCTCTGTCGAGGTCAAAAACTTAAGCTTTTTAAACTTGTACTTACACTAATAAATAACAAATCAAAAAATCAAAATTTCCGAACCTTATGCAAGGAAATAGATTTGACTAGACTAACATAAGTATATCTTATTTAGTTTAACAAAATCGTTTAATTAAACTAATTTAACTTTCTTTAAAATTTACTCTTGATTTACTTAGTTTTTGTAAATAAATCTAAGAGATTTTCATTCGAGTTGGATGGAGAACGTGGTAAGAAGTGAGTCAGGCAAGAAACTTGTATTGGAATTCGTTCAGTAGAAAGAAACGGAAGGACAAAACTATTCACGGCATCCTTTCTTCTTACCTTTAACTAGAATTTCTTATCTCACACTGTAATATAAACTTCTTTTATTTCAAAACCTCCTTTATATTTGTACGAAGAAAGAGAGGGGGAAGTAAAATATGCTGCAGCTACAGCCAGAGCAAAAATAAAACTGAATTCTACACTTAAATTTTTTTCCATTTTATTTTTTAACCAAACCGAGTCGTTTTACATTATTAATTAAACAATGAAGGTAGTGCTTGAATTAAAAAAACACTTTTTACCTATAGTTTTTACATTGTATGCATTTTAAAATGTCATTTTAATGTTAGTAGGGCTTCGATTTATCTGAACATTTAATTATCCGAACTGGTTCCACGGGGGAAAAAAATACAAAAACCGCATAATTAATTACTTATTAAAAAGAGCGTTGTTAGCTGTAAATATCGAATATATATATATGTATATATATTTCACTATGCACTATAGATAAATAAACAAAAATGCTTTTCGTACAAACGTGATTGATTAATTTTACGCCTTTCCTCTTTTTCTCTTTCTTCGGTGAAATTTGATTACTTGAATTTTTTATTATCCGAACCATCCTATACACAAAATTAGTTCGGAAAATTGATGCTCTACTCTACTGTATACATATCTATATATGTAGCCATTGTTTTGATTTTTTAAATGACGAAGTATAAATTTAGCAAAAGTTAAAGAGCGCTTACGGTTGAAACCAACCAAATTTCATAAAAATCAGATGAAACTTAGGAAGATATAGGTGTAAATAAATGTACGTTTGTGCGCATGATAAAGAGTAACAAATGGGCGCATAAAAGTTGACACAAAAATGGAACCAACAATGGGCTAATTATGACCTACCATCCACATTTCAATAAAATCGAACGTGTAGTTTTAAGATTGGTTGGTTCGCAAAAATTGAGCGACAGACAGACACGGAAAAAAATATGTCTGTATTCAAGGCAGACGCGTGGAGCCTGAACAACCAGAAGCGATGTTGATGTAATTTGACGGGTTTAGAATAATCAAGTCGATAAATAAATTATAACTCTAAATTTATCGCTGCTGCTCTTAAACAAATGGTGGAAAAAACTACTCAAAAACGGTTTTAACAAATGACTCTAATTATATGAACAACTTCTTTAAAAATGAACCTAGTAAAGAGTTTGAAATATTGGGATTAATAAAATCTCTGACGCTATCCCCTCAGGTAGATACAGTCTTTAAACTCTGGCCGAAGAATCCTAATCTATAGAATAATTGTATAAGTTTTAAAACATTTGTTTATTTTGATTTTTTATTAAACGACAATAGAAGAAAATATGCATATCTAAACAAAAAAGATTAAAATGGAATATTGAGTTGTTGCTAAAATTAAAAGTTCTAACAAGAAAAAAAATCTGATTAGAGACAATGAATATAATTTATTAAATGAAAAAAATTCAATTTCATAGAGCAATGTTTAAGAAATAAAATCTTTCAGTTATTTTCTCTTTAGTATTACTAAATTAGATTATTATTCTAGTTGTAGCATAAAAGTATTATTAATTGTGGTACTAAATTAAGTTGTATAGTAACTAGAGGTACTAAATTAATTGTTTAGTAATAAATAAGGGGTACTAAATTAAGTTGTATTAATAACTATTGGTACTATATTTAGTTGTATTAGTAACTAGTGGTACTATATTAAGTTGTATTAGTAACCAGTGGTACTAAATTAAGTTGTATTTTTAACTATTGGTACTATATTAAGTTGTATTAGTAATTAGTGGTACTAAATTAAGTTTTACAGTAACTAGTGGTCCTAAATTAAGTTGTATTGTAGTCAGTGGTACTAAATTAAGCTGTATTAGTAACTAGGGGCACTTGGTACTAAATTAAGTTGAATTGTAGTCAGTGGTACTACATTAAGTTGTATTAGTAACTAGTGGTATTTGGTACTAAATTAAGTTTTATTGTAGCCAATGGTACTAAATTAAGTTGTATTAGTAACTAGTGGTACTTGGTACTAAATTAAGTTGTATTGTAGCCAGTGGTACTAAATTAAGTTGTATTAGTAACTAGTGGTACTTGGTACTAAATTAAGTTGTATTGTAGCCAGTGGTACTAAATTAAGCTGTATTAGTAACTAGTGGTACTTGGTACTAAATTAAGTTGAATTGTAGCCAGTGGTACTAAATTAAGTTGTATTAGTAACTAGTGGTACTTGGTACTAAATTAAGTTGTATTGTAGCCAGTGGTACTAAATTAAGCTGTATTAGTAACTAGTGGTACTTGGTACTAAATTAAGTTGAATTGTAGCCAGTGGTACTAAATTAAGTTGTATTAGTAACTAGTGGTACTTGGTACTAAATTAAGTTGTATTGTAGCCAGTGGTACTAAATTAAGTTGTAGTAGTAACTAGTGGTACATGGTACTAAATTAAGTTGTATTGTAGTCAGTGGTACTTAATTAAGTTTTATAGGTTAGATAAACACGATCAAACCTTATTCGAATACATATTAATATTGAATTTAAATCCTAAAGTGGTCAACAGATGATTGTTTATACATATTAAGATTTTTGAACCTTTTTTGGTTTGTAAGTAAGTCGTACTTAAGTAGATTACTACAAGAAAGTCCACATGACATGACTGACAGACATCTTAAAACCCACTTTTTGAGCTTAAAAAGTTAGAAATCTATCATTGAGCTAGCACAATACTTTATCTTTATATATATTTACTACGAATATATGAAATATACATATTTTTAATTTAAAATATGAAACTTTAAAGAAACATAGTATATAACGCAAATAAGTATAATTTATACTTGTAAAAAGTATGTACGATTCAATAAACTTATTACTTATTCACAGATTTCACACAATGACGCCATAGATTACATAGACCATAGATTCTATAGATTCTTATCACGAATGCTGCTTTGTTCTGGTACTTTTAAACTAGATAAGGTAAGTAATGATAACACTCTTAATGCAACAATATAAAGCGTATGTAAACAATAAAATACTAAGTACCTGAAAGTAATCAAATCCTACGACCTGCACAATCTAAAATGATTTTTTTGAACAATGCAATTCTAACGAAATCACAATTGTTTCCCATAAAAAAATTTGAAATTATTAATATTTTTTCTCTTAAAATGTTTATGATAAGGATTTATATTAATGCCTGAGTTTTAAATCTTTATAAATAATGACTTGATTGCATTTTCAAAATAGTAATAATATTAGGAATAATAAAAAATAACTCATATTTTAATCTTTAGAGGTTTTCAATAAACAATTTGTTTGTACTCAATTCAAAGTTCCGATTAACAGGTCAGTAGGCAATTGTAGGAAGGAGAAGGAGGATAGACCACTTGTAAGTGGCATTAGTGGGAAAACTCCTATAGGAAACATGCCTGACCCTGACCTTTCTTAAGTTCGAAATAGATACGTCTGTTTTTGACCAAGGTTTCAGGCAAGTAGCGAGAACGCTATTGGATCGGCGAAGACCAGTGGATAGCGTTTTTGCAACTCGCGACTTAAGGACTCAAAATTACAAAAAGAAAAAACGAGGATTCAGTTATTGTAACGAATTAGAATGGTATCTTAAGTTCGGAAAACAAAATGCATAACTACTATTATCATATCTAAGTACGTCCTAAAGCATTCAGAGAGATCCTAGAAGATTCAAAGAATCTAGAGAGATCCAAAGTATCCAGAGGTCTAATAGGACCCACAGAATTATAAGAGGATCCACAGAATCCTGAGAGATCAAAAGAGTCATGAAAGATCCGAGAAGATCCAAAGAATACAGAGAGATCCAAGAGGATCTTTAGAATCAAGAGATTCCCAGAGGATCCACAGAATTCAGAGAGGTCTAAAGATTCATGAAAGATCCAAGAGGATCCAAAGATTACAGAGAGATCCAAGAGGATCCAAAGAATACAGAGAGATCCAAGAGGATCCAAAGAATACAGAGTTCCAAGAGGATCTTTATAATCAAGAGATTCCAAGAGGATCCACAAAATCCAGAGAGATCCAAAGAATCATGAAAGATCCAAGAGGATCAAAAGAATCCAGAGAGGAACAACGTTTCGGAGAAAACTAATTCATCAATAATAATTATGAATATTAATTAATTATACACTTATCTTAGCTGTAATATTAATTAACACGTAAGTTCTTCAACCTAAAAAAACCAACTCATTAGTTTTAAAAAAAAATCCCGTCAAGTACTTGCTAGCAAGTTACTAAAAGGGTTTCTTCGGTCATAAGAATTAATTATAATTATATATTTGTTTAAACAAAAACATCTATTGTTTACTTTTAAAAATCAAGATGTGCATATATTATCATTCTTTACTATCTTCGGTATGTGCTTATTGAATTCTTTTAGCGGTAAAATGGCCGCCAATTTGGAAACAAAATATATTTTTGTGAACTACATTTTAATACCTTTCAAATGATACCCAACTTCGATTTTTCAAATCACAAAAATTTTGGGGCCCCCTAGTTACGCCCCCCTAAAAATTCTAAAATTTTACTTTTTTTAAATCAACTCCTGGAAATTTTATTGGACTACAGAGATTTATATTTATGTATTTTTGCCTTATTTTAGGACCTATTCTAATGGGGTAGTGCAGGGGGGGTAAATTTTGGGTTTGTTTGAATTTTTTGGGGGGTAAAATGGCCGCCATTTTGAAAATGCGATACATATTTGTAATCTACATTTCAATACCTTTGAAATGATACCCAACTTGAAAATTACAAAAAATGTAAAATATTGCGCGGTGATCGCAATTGATCGCAGATCGCAGAAATTTGGAGTGTTAAAGTTCGCAATAGGTTTTCTGTTTTTGGGCAAAAAAGTTTAACTTATATACCAAATTTCAAGTGAATAGCGTCAGTAGGTTGGGAGATATAATCCAAGTTGCGACGGACGGACGGACGAACTACCAAAAGCATAAGGGTTTCTAGCACGACCTCGAAACCCTAAAAATAAATATTAGGTGAGAAACTGACAATACATCAGACCCTCGTTTAATTGTTTAAATTTCACCCGCTACTTCAAATAGGTAAATGAATTAGAAAATACAACTAACAAAAGAACGTGATGAGGAATAAATTAAGATTATTTTTACAGAATTCTATCAGCATGATTAATTATGTATTGATGAAGCGGTGGAAACCGTTAGCTAAAGGTTCAAAACGATCAGTATAAAAATACATTATTAAAAAAAAGAAGATATTTTTACAGACGTAATTCAAACGTATATTTGTAATTGTAATATATATTTAAACGATGATATAGATTTAAACGATTCAGGTTTATATAAAAAGAAATATATACATATTATTTTTACATTTTGAATTACTTTAAGAGAAGTGGCATAATAAAAAAGCATTTTCCTATTAAAGTTTGTTCTATTTACTCATTTCACTATTATAACATATTTTTTTCTAAAAATGTTTAGTATAAAGTATATTAGCCATTGAAAAACTCACCGAAGAAGATATACGAGGTAAATCTGAGCTGTTGAATACTACAGTTTGTTTAAGTAAAACAGAAGCGATGTATTTGAATGTTACAACGGATAGCACAATACGACAAACACCGGTACGAAGCTAAGAAGCAACTGAAACCCGTTGGGTTGTAGAGGTCGGTTTGCCGGGTGTTCCACTACCCCACCCCTTGAGAAACTCTAGAAGGGGTCGCCCCCTAGCCCCCTAGTACTACCCTAGCAACCGTCACTCATCGCTAGTGTAGAGTGTCACATGAAAATAACCCTAGAAACTCATCACTCATTGCTAATCCCTAATCTCAATTTTACCTTGAGTACTTTCATTCGTTGCTAATACCTAAAGTTAAAATCATGTAACCCTAGAAACTCATCGCTCATTGCTAATCCCTTATCTCATTTTACCTTGAGTACTTTCATTCGTTGATAATACCTAAAGTCATGTAACCCTAGAAACTCATCACTCATTGCTAATCCCTAATCTCAATTTTACCTTGAGTACTTTCATTCGTTGCTAATACCTAAAGTCATGTAACCCTAGAAACTCATCGCACATTGCTAATCCCTAATCTCAATTTTACCTTGAGTACTTTCATTCGTTGCTAATACCTAAAGTCATGTAACCCTAGAAACACATCGCTCATTGCTAATCCCTAATCTCAATTTTACCTTGAGTACTTTCATTCGTTGCAAATACCTAAAGTTAAAGTCATGTAACCCTAGAAACTCATCGCTCATTACTAATCCCTAATCTCATTTTACCTTGAGTACTTTCATTCGTTGCTAATATCTAAAGTCATGTAACCCTATAAAACTCATCTCTTATTGCTAATACCTAATCTTATTTTACCTTGAGTACTTTCACCCATCGCTAATACCTAATATTGTTTTACCTTGAGTACTTTCACCCATCGCTAATACCTAAACTCATGTAACCCTAGAAACTCATCACTCATTGCTAATCCCTAATCTCAATTTTACTTTGAGTACTTAGTAGGTACTTTTATTCGTTGCTAATTCCTAAAGTCATGTAACCCTAGAAACTCATCTCTCATTCCTAAACCCTAATTTCATTTTACCTTAAGTACTTTTATCCCCTGGGCTCCCGATGGCTCATTGCTATTGCTACCGTCTGCACTTATTACGCTGGAAGTTCCGGATTCATTCGCTTGTTCCACGCTCCATACTTGACGTTCGCGATTTAAATAAGCTGCTAAGTTCAGTGGCCTCTATCCGGTTATGAAGTTAGTGCATTCAGTATTAAAATTGCTTTTCTATAGTTTTTAATTTTAAGTTAGTTTGACTCTATCTTAAACAATATATTTATTTACTATAATTTTGCTTCTGACCTTACTGAAGTTAACGGAAACTATGTGTTCGTTCTGAAGAACGATCCTCCTATTTCTAAAATTCCAAGACAGAAATCCATTTCAGACATAGAGGACATGCGTTTCTGACATAAAGGAATATAGGAAACATTCTTGGTTCTTGGTTCCATTCCTGTTTGTACGTCTATGTTTCGCTAAATTTTTGCGAACAATATTTTTAAGATATCTTAAAAACGACATGTCCGATTTTAATGAAATTTGTATAGTTGGTCATAATTAGCTTCTTTATTAGTCCCATATAAGTTTCAACCTTCTGCACCTATTTATTTTACTCCAACACGCGAACAATCATATATATACTTATTGACACCTATATATTTGATAGTACTCATTTACAATTTGTCAAAATTAACCCAGAGATGGTCCTCTACAAACTTCAACTGTCTGCACTCTTTACATTTTTCTAAATTGATAGACTCTTTTTGTTGGCTTTAGTTTTTGGCTTCTACGACCCTATAAATCATAATGCTATGATTTTCTCCTCTCTTAGTTATTGCTATTTTCTTTATTGTACGAACGCTTTAGTTTGACGATTTAAGCTTTCTCTGTTGCTATAAAAGCATTATCGTGCTCAACAGAAATTAAATAAATAAACCGTTATTATAAAATGGTTTGAAGCTTTCTTGGCCTCTTAGAGAGTGAAATCCTTAATAGCCACTTTAAATCCTGAGCTCCATTATTCGATTAGGTAAAATATACTCATAAATATATAGGATTGCTTCAATTATAGTTGGTGATAAGTTAGTTATTCTCATATACGAGAATGCGATTATAATTAATTACGTATCTCAGTGTTCTCCATTTATTAGTTTTCGTAATTACACTTAATTATTATTGAACATTTTATCAAAATTCATCATAAAAATAACTTCTTCTAGGCGGGGAATCGATCCCGACCTCTCTCCTTCCACGTTTAAAACTGTTTTCTCAAAAACTATATTTTTTCTAGGAAAACGGCTTATATCGATAAATCCGTATTTAAAAAAAAAAAAAATCAATTTGTTCAGAGTTTTTGGCGGGTTGCACTGCCAAATTTGGAGCTATAATTCATTTCTCGATTTTACCTCGGGGTGTATGATTTTAGTGAGTATCTTATACCAAATTTCGGAAAAAGCGGCCCAGTAGTTTAGGGCCCCGGGTTTGCAGATGGCAGATGACAGACAGATATTTTTTACACACATACACATAACAAATAGTGACAGGCATAGAATAACTGTTACATTAACTTTGAAATTTGAATAAATTGATCCCAATCACAATTGACTATAACCATCAAGGTTAGATTAGAAAGAATTTACAGGAAGAACAGGATTGAATAGTAATCATCTAGTCAGTTTGAAGATAATCCAATCCAAAGAGGGATCGTAATATTGCAAAAGCGAGCCTTTAATTTTTCCTTCAGACCCCACCATCACTAAGACTAATATATCAGTTATTTATTGCCAAACTAAAACAGTAAATATTTTAACACTCATAGCTTAATTAGTTCAATGATGCTGTCAAGTTATTAAAAATTGTATTTTTAGGTTTTTATTCTGATGAGAGTACACATAAAATCGTTGCGTTAAAGAAATTTATTAAAAAGCATATGTGTCGTGGCCTGACCATACCCTTGCGATAAGAGTAAAAATGATAAGCCAAAATCATCAATTAAAATGCTATTTTATTTTGCAATATTATTTGCTTTTGTTTCTTTAAAGCCTCTTGCTAATTGTCGTCGAAAGGCAGCAAGATCAGTAGATTTGATGTTCCATTCAATATTTAAATATAATGTTAAGGCCCCCATATACGGTCAAACATTTTGCGCAAATATCATGTTTGTGCAAACATTTTGACCATGTATGGGGCTGCTTGATGTTTACACAAACATGATTATTTAACTAAATTTCCCCGACATCACAAAATGTTTGATCGTGTATGGGGCCTTTAATACATACTTCTATGTTTGCGAAAAACACAAACTAAATTAAATACCAGTTAAACAAAAACAGAATAAAATACAAAAAATCCTGGAAGACTGGGCCAGTAAAAAGTCTTCTAAACTCTGGTTCCCTA
>KZ651299.1:419829-438550 GCA_001010745.2 Gerris buenoi
TCCACTCGTCCCCACCTCTACCGGAGGTGCCCCCTCCCCCTCACTGGTGATGGTGGCCCCCCTACAAAAATTCATATGGGCGCCCATGAATTTAGCAAAGTTTAAAGAGCATAACTGGTTGAAATTAATCTGGGGCTATCTGAGAGCTACTGTCAACAAACCATCCAAAATAAATAAAAATCAGATAGATGCTTTTGAAGATGTAGGTGTAAATAAATGCATGTTTTTGCGCATGTTTAAGACAAATAAATGCGTGTAGAAGGTTGAATAAACTTCAACTATAACCCATATAAGAAAACTTATATGGGACTAACCATGGGCTAATTGAGACCTACCATCTAAATTTCATTAAAATTGGACGTGGAGTTTTTAAGATATGTTGATTCGCATAAATTGAGCGACAGACTAACACAGAACCAAACATTTTCTCTGTCTTTAAATTTTTGAAATCGGAGACAAAATATCTTCGTTCTTCAGAATGAAATATCTTTAGAAGCAAATGGGCGCATGAAGGTTATAACTTATATAGGATCAACAATGGGTTAATTGCGAATTGCGACCTACCATCTAAATTTCATTAAAATCGGACGAGTAGTTTATAAGATGTTGGTTCTCAAAAATTGAGAGACAGACTGAATTGGGACCAAAATTGTTCCCTTGATGCCTTAAGGCTCTACCGCCCTTTGAGGTTAGGAAAAACAGTAAAATTCAAATTACTCTGGTTCTAAGCAAGATATCAAAAATCTAATCACAGGCTTCATTCCTAATTTTAATTCTGCACAATGTGAGCCCTATTTCAACTTCCTATGTTAAATAGTACAGGCGCCATTTTAATACAACGAGTTTTATCTTTAATTTTTATTCTTTGTTATTGTGGTTATCAAAAATGTTGAATGATAGAACGACAAAATAAAAAGAGGACCGACGGATACAAGACCAAACATGTCTTCTGATGTCTGTGATGAAGCTCTATCTATAGGAATAAAACTTATTGTTCAGAATGATCATATTTTGCTTCCGAGCAAAAATTGCTTAATATTTAATCGATTCATAAATAAAATAAAATGTTTAATATACCACCTTCATCAGACAAAGAGCCAAAACCTGTTGCATTCATAGCACGATTTTCAAAGATATCAGGGTTGTCCCACAGAGAATGAGGCAGTTTAATTGCAGTAATATCTTCTAAAAAAAAAAAATAAAAAACGTTCTTAATTGTTATTTGTTCTTTAATTGTTTCAATGTTTATTTAGTTTATTAAGTCAACAAATAAAGTCAAATAGTGAAAATTTGTATGCTTTTGGCAATAATTTAGTCTTTAGTTTTATCAATAATAAGTAAGGAGAAACAAAATTTAACCTTAATTAAAATGTCTAGAAATAAAAATATAAATAAAAAAATTTATTTTTTTATTTTTTTATATTATTCTTGGCTGCTTAGCCTAATAATTACAACTTTATCATAAAACAATTACAATAATATAAAATACCATGATAACAAGAATCACCATATTGAACATATCATATGTTGTCAAATACGTCTAAGTCTTTTAAAATTTATTATTTTCTAAATTTTAATCGTGTTTTTGAAAAAAAAAAAAAAANCCTATTGATCAATAATCATATTCCCCTAGTGATCAGTCACCAAAGTTCCCTAGTGACCAATGATCATAGTTCCCTAGCGATCATAGTCCCCTTTCACTTCTTGACTGTCAAAAATATTTCTAATACCTAGCATGATGCTAGGTATTAATGATTCTTATTATTATGTAGGCATAGCAATTAAATGAAATCCCTAAATGGTTTTGGTTTTAGTTTTTCATCTAGGAATAGAATTAGGATTATACGTATATTATAACACATCATTCATTTCATTACTAATAATATAATACTCTTCAAATCGTAGTTTGTAGTCTATATGTAACTTTAAAAAAATAGAAATAAATAACAATGCTAAGAAAAAGATGTAATAAATGAGAAAATTAACGTAGTTAAAACCAATTAGACTGTTTCAACATCATCAACCATTGGTGCTTTAATGTTATTATACCAGTCTCTTCTCTCAATATGGCAGTTGAACCAGTAAATATTTAATAACTCTAGTTCTAGGACAAATTAATAAATATAATTGATTAAAAGAGCATTAGTGTGAGGTTTAAGCACTCCAATCAGAAATTAAATCGGAAATCGGCCAACAATTACGGACGCCATAAGAGCTCAAAGTCAAAAATTAAAAAGAAATACATCAAATTTAGCTCTATTTAAGGTAGAACCGATGAAGGTGCGACAAAAAACAAGTTATAGATCTTTCAAAATCAGTTACCGCTGGTACGATCTGCTTTTCGATACGACTTACCGTTTAGCCGCAATATTTTTAACTGAAAACTTAATAATTTTCGATGAGACCAAGCCAACAGCATGCGCAACATGTTTTCGCTCACCTCTGAAAAAAATTTAATCGTTTAACCAGTTTTGCGCCCATAAGGTCGGAGTGGAGACGACAGACATGCATACACGAAAAGAGTTGAAATATTTGATGGAATGGAAGTTGATTGGTTTTCGCTCACCTTTGAAAAAATATTAATTGTTTAACCAGTTTTGCGCCTATAAAGTCGGACTGTAGGCGACAGACACGCATACATACACGAAAAAAGTTGAAGAAATGAAAAAGTATCCAAAAATGTTTTCAATTCTGACCAATGTCCAGACAAAACTTTAATTTTAACTTAATATATATCTATAGATTGTATAAACTTACCAGGATTAAAGCCAGTTGTTGTAACATCATCTTGACGCAATTGCTCATGGAATAAGAGGTTTTAAACTGCGGAGAGTTAAGCTTTAAATAGATACCATTAAAGATAAAGTTCTCAGGTAACCAACATCAGTTGATTTATAATCCAAATCCCCTTCCAATATACTTAGAACAATGGGTTACTCATTTTATAGCAATACTTATCTCTAGTTTTTTTAACGGCTCTTATTTTCATCACTGCATGTATAAAAATAGCTGATTTATTAATCATATTTTTTTTCGTGATTTATTTTCTTTGCATATCGATAAGCTAAAGGAGTAATTTTTAATGACTATTTTCTCAATCTCTTTTTGTTTCTAAAGCGAAAATGATTTTTATATTTTTCTTAAAATTTTAACTTTTCTCTGATAAATAATCTTGTTTTAATAATATTTTAAGTACTTTTTTTTAGGGACCTTGATGTATCTCCTGAAAGATTTAGCCTAATAGAATTAGGATTATACGTATATTGTAGGTGTTGTAATCCTTGTACTTTTTCCGGAAATATTTTTTTTAATTATAGTAATTGATTTTATTATTTCTTTTTCCAGGCGTTGGACAAAATAGGTCATATTAAATTCTTAATTATTGATTGATGTAAACTTTTATTTTACTCACTCTGCACCACAGGCTCCTGCAGTCAATACATAATTAGGTGCAATAAGGGCTCCGCCACATTCATTCCCAAAATCTTTCTTCTCATCTAGTTTTAAAAATACATGAAACGTGGAATTGGTTTCCGATCCAGCTTCATCTTAAGAAAAAAATTCACATATAATAGCTATGATCTGCTCTTAGGTGTTTATAGATAGACCTGCTGTCAAGAAGGAACAAGCAATTAGCTCACCTATATTTATACAAACTTCTTCCACATAATATTATAATGCCTATGATCTGCTCTTAGGTGTTTATAGATAGACCTGCTGTCAAGAAGAAAGAAAGCATTAGCTCACCTATACCTATATATACATCTTCCACATAATATTATAATGCCTATGATCTACTCTTTTATGGCTTCTAAACCGAGTTTCGGTTAGTGCCAAAGTTACATTGGCTCCGAAAATTCTGATTTAATACATTCCTGACAAATGGCAAATATAAGCCAACTATATACCATTGGACTAACTTAATAGTGACGTCTAGAAAAGAGTTAATACTTACTAGTAAAATTGACTTTTTCTGGAAGTTCAAGTATTGCAATGTTATTTTCTTCCTCATCTTCATCATAATCTGGATGGATGTTTATTCCTTTAGCGAGAACAGTTTGCTGCACGACATTAGTTACATTAGTTTTATCTTTTAGTCCCAGATACACTATGATTTTATTGACACTAGAATCAAAATTAGAAAGATGGAGTTATTCTATTTGGCTTTTACTCTTTTGTACTAAAGATATACAAATAATATATAATACACTCCCTGTCAAATGTATTGCAATCCATTTCCACAAAAAGGATAGGTGTTGCAATCCATTTCTANACCTAGCATGATGCTAGGTATTAATGATTCTTATTATTATGTAGGCATAGCAATTAAATGAAATCCCTAAATGGTTTTGGTTTTAGTTTTTCATCTAGGAATAGAATTAGGATTATACGTATATTATAACACATCATTCATTTCATTACTAATAATATAATACTCTTCAAATCGTAGTTTGTAGTCTATATGTAACTTTAAAAAAATAGAAATAAATAACAATGCTAAGAAAAAGATGTAATAAATGAGAAAATTAACGTAGTTAAAACCAATTAGACTGTTTCAACATCATCAACCATTGGTGCTTTAATGTTATTATACCAGTCTCTTCTCTCAATATGGCAGTTGAACCAGTAAATATTTAATAACTCTAGTTCTAGGACAAATTAATAAATATAATTGATTAAAAGAGCATTAGTGTGAGGTTTAAGCACTCCAATCAGAAATTAAATCGGAAATCGGCCAACAATTACGGACGCCATAAGAGCTCAAAGTCAAAAATTAAAAAGAAATACATCAAATTTAGCTCTATTTAAGGTAGAACCGATGAAGGTGCGACAAAAAACAAGTTATAGATCTTTCAAAATCAGTTACCGCTGGTACGATCTGCTTTTCGATACGACTTACCGTTTAGCCGCAATATTTTTAACTGAAAACTTAATAATTTTCGATGAGACCAAGCCAACAGCATGCGCAACATGTTTTCGCTCACCTCTGAAAAAAATTTAATCGTTTAACCAGTTTTGCGCCCATAAGGTCGGAGTGGAGACGACAGACATGCATACACGAAAAGAGTTGAAATATTTGATGGAATGGAAGTTGATTGGTTTTCGCTCACCTTTGAAAAAATATTAATTGTTTAACCAGTTTTGCGCCTATAAAGTCGGACTGTAGGCGACAGACACGCATACATACACGAAAAAAGTTGAAGAAATGAAAAAGTATCCAAAAATGTTTTCAATTCTGACCAATGTCCAGACAAAACTTTAATTTTAACTTAATATATATCTATAGATTGTATAAACTTACCAGGATTAAAGCCAGTTGTTGTAACATCATCTTGACGCAATTGCTCATGGAATAAGAGGTTTTAAACTGCGGAGAGTTAAGCTTTAAATAGATACCATTAAAGATAGAGTTCTCAGGTAACCAACATCAGTTGATTTATAATCCAAATCCCCTTCCAATATACTTAGAACAATGGGTTACTCATTTTATAGCAATACTTATCTCTAGTTTTTTTAACGGCTCTTATTTTCATCACTGCATGTATAAAAATAGCTGATTTATTAATCATATTTTTTTTCGTGATTTATTTTCTTTGCATATCGATAAGCTAAAGGAGTAATTTTTAATGACTATTTTCTCAATCTCTTTTTGTTTCTAAAGCGAAAATGATTTTTATATTTTTCTTAAAATTTGAACTTTTCTCTGATAAATAATCTTGTTTTAATAATATTTTAAGTACTTTTTTTTAGGGACCTTGATGTATCTCCTGAAAGATTTAGCCTGGCAGCAAGACAGTTCTTAATTATCGTTCCTATATAAAAGCAATAAATCATCTGATCCATATACGTAGAGAGTGGTAGTAACCTGAAAAACAAATGAGCTTGTATAAATAACATCATAGTTCGCTGGTGATCAATGATCATAGTTTGCTAGTGATCAATGATAGTAATTCCCTAGTGATCAATGATCATCGTTCCGTAGTGATCAATGGTAATAGTTCCTTAGTGATTATAATGATCTTAGTTATTTAGTGATCAATGATTATAGTTCCCTGGTGATCAATGATAATAATTCCCTAGTGATCAAAGACCAAAGTCCCCTAGTGATCAATGATCATAGTTCCCTGGTGATCAATGATCATAATTCCCTAGTGATCAATGAGCATAGTTCCCTAGTGATCAATAATCATATTCCCCTAGTGATCAGTCACCAAAGTTCCCTAGTGACCAATGATCATAGTTCCCTAGCGATCATAGTCCCCTTTCACTTCTTGACTGTCAAAAATATTTCTAATACCTAGCATGATGCTAGGTATTAATGATTCTTATTATTATGTAGGCATAGCAATTAAATGAAATCCCTAAATGGTTTTGGTTTTAGTTTTTCATCTAGGAATAGAATTAGGATTATACGTATATTATAACACATCATTCATTTCATTACTAATAATATAATACTCTTCAAATCGTAGTTTGTAGTCTATATGTAACTTTAAAAAAATAGAAATAAATAACAATGCTAAGAAAAAGATGTAATAAATGAGAAAATTAACGTAGTTAAAACCAATTAGACTGTTTTAACATCATCAACCATTGGTGCTTTAATGTTATTATACCAGTCTCTTCTCTCAATATGGCAGTTGAACCAGTAAATATTTAATAACTCTAGTTCTAGGACAAATTAATAAATATAATTGATTAAAAGAGCATTAGTGTGAGGTTTAAGCACTCCAATCAGAAATTAAATCGGAAATCGGCCAACAATTACGGACGCCATAAGAGCTCAAAGTCAAAAATTAAAAAGAAATACATCAAATTTAGCTCTATTTAAGGTAGAACCGATGAAGGTGCGACAAAAAACAAGTTATAGATCTTTCAAAATCAGTTACCGCTGGTACGATCTGCTTTTCGATACGACTTACCGTTTAGCCGCAATATTTTTAACTGAAAACTTAATAATTTTCGATGAGACCAAGCCAACAGCATGCGCAACATGTTTTCGCTCACCTCTGAAAAAAATTTAATCGTTTAACCAGTTTTGCGCCCATAAGGTCGGAGTGGAGACGACAGACATGCATACACGAAAAGAGTTGAAATATTTGATGGAATGGAAGTTGATTGGTTTTCGCTCACCTTTGAAAAAATATTAATTGTTTAACCAGTTTTGCGCCTATAAAGTCGGACTGTAGGCGACAGACACGCATACATACATGCATTGCATACACGAAAAAAGTTGAAGAAATGAAAAAGTATCCAAAAATGTTTTCAATTCTGACCAATGTCCAGACAAAACTTTAATTTTAACTTAATATATATCTATAGATTGTATAAACTTACCAGGATTAAAGCCAGTTGTTGTAACATCATCTTGACGCAATTGCTCATGGAATAAGAGGTTTTAAACTGCGGAGAGTTAAGCTTTAAATAGATACCATTAAAGATAAAGTTCTCAGGTAACCAACATCAGTTGATTTATAATCCAAATCCCCTTCCAATATACTTAGAACAATGGGTTACTCATTTTATAGCAATACTTATCTCTAGTTTTTTTAACGGCTCTTATTTTCATCACTGCATGTATAAAAATAGCTGATTTATTAATCATATTTTTTTTCGTGATTTATTTTCTTTGCATATCGATAAGCTAAAGGAGTAATTTTTAATGACTATTTTCTCAATCTCTTTTTGTTTCTAAAGCGAAAATGATTTTTATATTTTTCTTAAAATTTGAACTTTTCTCTGATAAATAATCTTGTTTTAATAATATTTTAAGTACTTTTTTTTAGGGACCTTGATGAATCTCCTGAAAGATTTAGCCTGGCAGCAAGACAGTTCTTAATTATCGTTCCTATATAAAAGCAATAAATCATCAATGTCTCTCGATATTTGATAACTTTATTATATAATTGTCCAACCGCAGGCGTTGAGTGCAGTATTAACCAGTAGTAACCTCCCCTTTTCCCCAATTACATATAAAATCTACACTTAATAACATTTAAGACATCGTTAAGTTATCCAGAATGCCCCTTGAAGCTTTTTACGGCAATCTTATTGAATAAATTTCCTTTTTTAATATGCTTAACGTTACTATAAGTTAAGCTTAATTTTTCTCTTATTCATAAATTCTTAAGTTAACATTGTCAAAGTTCTCCCGATAGCAAACCACTTTTTATTACGCATCTTTTCCGCAACCGAAGATAGTTAAAAACGACGCAATAAATAAATTATTCTATTTTCTAACTGTAGGTTTGCCACCTCTTATGCTGAAATGTATTGATGATAAGGCTGATGGAGCATCTTAATAATGAATCATATTATAAATTTATTCCTCGTAAACCTATAATATAATCAATCATTTACCCTAGAAAAATAATTACATTAGAAGACTTTAAGTTGCCAAAATTCTCCAATTTTATTCGGTTTCAAATAACCTTTAAATTTAGATCCGATCCTGATTACTGAGATAAACTTTGAAACCAATATTAAAAAAAGACAATGGATTGGCACTTTTTATATTCACTATTAGACCTAAAAAGTTTCTATAATACATAGAACTATAGAACAAAGTAAACATAGATATATAGATCTATTCTTAAGGTCCAAGTGACCAAAGAGTGGTTTTAACATAAGTAAAGATCCATAATCGGCATAGGTCGGCTGACCTACCTTTGTCTTCTGCAGCCGAATTAGTCCGACCAAACTGATATACAATCGCTATTCCCCATCTGTCGCTCTCACTTTCGCGTTTCGTATTGCGTAGGATGGATCGTGATATGTACTTTTTAAAGAACCCATATCTTATTAGACGAAGGAGGTAAAGGAAATGGTACTGGGATAGCCCTATACTAGAAGAAAGAAAAATAAAAGGAAAATCTCTATAGACAATTATTGAAAATGAAAGAGAAATTTCGAAATTTTGTTGTAAATGATAGAAATAAGCCGTTTACTATCCAAAATGATACTGGAATTGATTATGAAAAACAACAAAAACAGTTTTGGGTCGGGGTACGTTTGACCAATCCCAGATATTTGCTATGTCTGACCAATTTGGCGTACTTGGGCCCATTGTGCGTAATTAGTGCATATGTCCTGGCCTTATTTAGATTGTTACCCCCCTTACAAAAAAATATGGGAGTAACAATCTAAACAAGGTGTACGGAATGTTCATCTTTAGACTGTTACTCTCCTTATAAAACTATAAGTGTGTACATTGGACTAAACATCCAGACAACAACAAACATCCATGTGTATAAAAAGTTATTTCATCAAATTAATTTATTATTTGTTAATTACCTCTGCCNAATTTGAACTTTTCTCTGATAAATAATCTTGTTTTAATAATATTTTAAGTACTTTTTTTTAGGGACCTTGATGAATCTCCTGAAAGATTTAGCCTGGCAGCAAGACAGTTCTTAATTATCGTTCCTATATAAAAGCAATAAATCATCAATGTCTCTCGATATTTGATAACTTTATTATATAATTGTCCAACCGCAGGCGTTGAGTGCAGTATTAACCAGTAGTAACCTCCCCTTTTCCCCAAATACATATAAAATCTACACTTATAACATTTAAGACATCGTTAAGTTATCTAGAATGCCTCTTAAAGCTTTTTACGGCAATCCTATTGAATATATCCCTTTTTACGTTACTGTAAGTGAAGCTTAATTTTTGTCTTATTCGTAAATTCTTAAGTTAACATTATCAAAGTTCTCCCGATAGTAAACCACTTAATTTTATTAAGCATCTTCTCGGCAGAAGAAGATAGCTAAAAACGACGCAATAAATAAATTGTTCTATTTTCTAACCGTAAGTCAGCCACCTCTTATGCTGAAATTTATTGCTGATGGAGCATTTTAATAATGAATCATATTATAAGTTAAATTTATTCCTCGTAAATCTATCTAAACAATTATTTACACTACAACAACGATTACATTAGACTTTAAGTTGCCTAAGTTGCCAAACTTCTCCATAAATAACCTTTGAATTTAGATCCGATCCCGATCACTGACATAACTTTGAAACCAATATTAAAAAATCGGTCCGAGACAACTCAGACAAACTTTCTCATATAAGAGATCATAATTTCTTGGCCCAGTGTTGTCCATTTATTAGTTTTCGTGGGTGCATTTAATTATTATTGAAAATTTCATCAAAAATTATCATAAAAATAACTTCTCCCGGGCGGGGAATCGAACCCGGGCTCTCTCCATCCGCGTTTTAAGCCATTATCTCAGGAACCAGATTTTTCCCGGGAAAACGGCTTATATCATTAGATTCGTATTCAAATTGACTACATTTTAGAATTTTTTAATCAAAATCGTCGGAACCGTTTTCGAGAAATAATTTTTTTTCGTGTTTTTTCAGAGTTTTTGGGGGGTAGCGCCCTNGCTCTCACTTTCGCGTTTCGTATTGCGTAGGATGGATCGTGATATGTACTTTTTAAAGAACCCATATCTTATTAGACGAAGGAGGTAAAGGAAATGGTACTGGGATAGCCCTATACTAGAAGAAAGAAAAATAAAAGGAAAATCTCTATAGACAATTATTGAAAATGAAAGAGAAATTTCGAAATTTTGTTGTAAATGATAGAAATAAGCCGTTTACTCCAAAATGATACTGGAATTGATTATGAAAAACACAACAAAAACAGTTTTGGGTCGGGGTACGTTTGACCAATCCCAGATATTTGCTATGTCTGACCAATTTGGCGTACTTGGGCCCATTGTGCGTAATTAGTGCATATGTCCTGGCACTTATTTAGATTGTTACCCCCCTTACAAAAAAATATGGGAGTAACAATCTAAACAAGGTGTACGGAATGTTCATCTTTAGACTGTTACTCTCCTTATAAAACTATAAGTGTGTACATTGGACTAAACATCCAGACAACAACAAACATCCATGTGTATAAAAAGTTATTTCATCAAATTAATTTATTATTTGTTAATTACCTCTGCCCTTGACCTTGGATTGCAGCTTTCAGACATAAGTCGGCCTACCTCTACTTGGCTGAGTCCTATGTAATCGGCTAAAATCAACGGCCTGAAGAACCCGGAGATGAAAGAGATATAAAAATAATTAAGACGATGTTGATTGAAACATTGTAGATGCACGTAAGTGTAAACCATTAAAATGCCACTAGTCTATGTAAATCTTTTTTCTANACTAAACTTTATATAATTGCAACCCAAAAAAACATGTTGTTATTGCTTTTCATAACTATTGATTAAATTACATCGTTTATTATAGATTTTAAGTATTATTCCGTACTGATCTATTTAATCTGCAATGATTAGGAGCACATCTTTTATTATATTACATATACTATTTTTAAGTTACTATTTCAGATTGCTATTTTTTTATAAAAATACTTGTGTTCATACTATTGACAACGAACTATACCGTAGGTTTACTTTGTTTTATGACAAAATGTTAAAATCAAATTTCTCCTAAGAAATGCATAACGCTGTTTTGAGTGGCATATTTTCAAAATGGTGGGCCCCCGCACACCCCTCCCGGAATGTGGACCCCCCTTCAATAATGTACTGCCAATGACACCCATGTATTAGAAATTAGAAGCAAGCAAAGAGGAGCGCAGAAATTGGATCTCGCTCCACCCTAAAACTTGCCTCGGGCCGGCACTGCTTAGTTCCTTTATCTTTATCTAAGTCTTTGAATAGATAAGATAAGGTATTTTTTCCTGAAACTTTCTTTGACATTTACACGGTGAATAAATTACGAAGTAAAAATTCAAAAGCTTTATAAATATAAACGACCGAAACTAATTCTAAATTGAAACTAACGAGATTTCTCTATACTGTGCAAAGTTGATTCTGATTCCACTTATACTAATGGAGGTAAAATACGCAAAATCATCTGACTGGTAAAACAAGAAACGCTTAAAAATGGTTCTAAGAAAATACAGAAAAGCAAAAATACCGCCAGTATTAATTCACAGAAAGTTTCTCAGTAGGATTTTCTCTTTTTTCATTTTCCTATGAATTGTTCGTTGCAAAGAAATAATTTTATTTTTGTATAGAGATACTTTTCTACAGAGAATTCGTAGCACATGATAAATTCGTTATGTATATGTAGTGATTTTCGTTATTTAGAAGATTTATAGAAGGTATAGATTTTCGTTATAGGTAAGTTCGACTAAGTATAATAAAAAATCGTCCGCGACAACTTAGACAAACTTAACAGTTGGTAAGCAGCTTGGTTTTCCGGTGAAATCCGCGTCACGAAGGGGATGAAGTCTAACGTTTCGCTTCCGACTGGAAGCATCTTCAGGGGTGTGGTGCATCGTGATGTTTACTTGAAGCAACAACAAGACATACTGACAACGTGAAGGACGGCGTATTTATAGTTGCTTTCTGGAACATAGATTATACCTAGATTCCCCGGGGGTTTCTTAAGTCAGGGTTATCCTTTGTCAGGATGACGCAATCGGGCAGGTGTTGCCTTTGTCGGAGTTCCTTTGTGGAGCGGGTGATGTGTTGTAATAGACAAACTTGCTCACATTCGAGTTCAAATAACTTAGCCCAGAGTTTTCATTTATTAGTTTTAGGGTTTTAGTAGGTACATTTAATTATTATACTGAACATTTAATCAAAATTTATTATAGAAACACTTTCTTCTCGGCGGGGAATCGAACCCGGCCTCTCTTCGCCATCGTTTAAAGCCATAGGTAGTTAACACAAACGTAAAGGACTACAGAGAGCGCAAAAAGAAAGAGATGGAAAATAAGTGCCTTAAAAGTTAAACAAGAATGGAATATCAGAAAATGCTGGAAATGAAGTTGACCAGGCAGAATGAGGCAATTAAGATTGATAATAAGTGGAAAATGATCGAAGAAGCCTTCAAGGAGACTGCAGACATTATTCTCGGAGAGCAGGAAAGAGAAAGGAATAAAGATTAGAACGATGAAGAGTGCAGGATGGCTATGGAGGAGAAAAATTAAGCAAGAGCAAGAATGCTTCAAACTACTTCAAAGAAATACAAGGAGAAACAAAATAATATACAAAGAGTTAAGGAAGAAAGCAAACAAGATAAATAAACAGAAGAAAAGGCAAAAGATGAAAAGAGAAATCGAGAAAATTGAAGAGCTACATGAGCAAAATGAAATTAGACAATGCTATAATGCAGTAAATAAATTGAAAAACGGTTATGTTGCAAGACTAGGAGGAAAGATAAAGACGGAAATATTATTGAAGAAGAAGTAAAGGTACTTGAAAGATGGGTAGAGTACTTTAAGGGAGTGCTTAATACAGAAAACGTCAACTATCTTGAGAGGAATAATAGTAGGAACATTGAACATGAAGAGCTACCTGAGATAAGTGCTAGAGAACCCTCTATAGAAGAAGTTATAATGAAAATGAAGAACAATCGATTAATCGATCTCCCGACTCCCGGGGAAGATGATATAGTATCAAAGCTTATTAAAAACAGATTCAATGCTGGAGTAAAACAAGGCGATGGTCTCTCAGCGGCTTTATTCAACCTTGCTCTTCATAAGGTCATAATGTCTATTAACCAAAATGGCACAATATTCAATAAATCAAACCAGATCTGTGAATGTGCAGATGATATAGTTAAAGTGACAAGAGGACTAACCTCCATGTACCGAATCTATGAAACTATCAAAAGAGAGGCAACGGAAGTGGGACTGAAAGTGAACATTAACAAAACTAAGTACATGCGGATGTCTACTGAAGAAGCACATAGAGTTCCTAGGGAATTAACAATAGGTGAAGACACATTCCAGGGAGTAGACAGCTTTTCGTACCTTGGCACACTATTAACCAGTGTAAGCAAATGTATACAAGGGAGAGTGCAAGCAGGAAATAAAGCATACAATGCTAACCTCAGACTGTTAAAAAGAAAATTTATATCAAGGGAAAACTTAAGATGTACCTCACGCTCATAAGACCTGTGGTAACATATGGCTCTGAAGCATGAACTCTCCCTCAGCTGATATGAACCAACTCCTTCAAAAGACGTATTTCACGCGGAATATATGGTCCCATAACAGAACAAGGCATTTGGAGGATACGATACAATGAAGAGCTAGAGAGTATAACCAAAAGGAAAAATATAGTTAGGCCCATAAAGGCTCCGAGAATTCGATGGCTTGGACGTGTAGAGAGAATGACAGGCGAAAGAATCCCTAAGCGTATGCTACACGAAAGGCTATTCATGAGAAGAAGAAGAGGTCGCCCGCGGATTAGATGGATTGATGGAGTGCGGGAGGTGGCAATGGGAATAAGAGGTTGGCGCTCCATGACATCAGACCGAAATTGTTGGAGAGACATGCTACAGCAGGCCAAAGCCCACCCCGGCCTGTAGCGCCACATAGAAGAAAAAGAAGTTAACACAAAATATACCCTTATTGTTTTGAAGGCGACTTTAAAATAAGCTCATCGTGAATGCGAAGATGATGCAAAGTTTAATAGTACTTCTTGATTAGTTGTAAGATTATAGCCACAAATTTCTACCATCAGCAATTGGAATTGAAATTTTAAATTTGAATGCTTCGTAAAGGGATGTATAAAGGCTTGATGAAGCATAATAGAAAAATCAGAAAATAGTGGGCTAAACTTGTTACGTTTTAATGATTAGTAAAGGAATGTATAAAGACGATGAAGCATAGGAGGCAGGAGGCTAATTGGAGAATAGTGGGCTTTAAGCTTGTTAAGTTTTAAGGTCTTACAGGGATATAACAATAAAACTACAAAAAAAAACAGTTTAGAGTAATTAGATTAGGTAATTTTTAGTCGAAAGACATCTCTTATACATAACCATGTAATTTTGTTTCATTTTAATCAATAATAATAATTTTTTTTCCGTTATAGGTTCTTTCTGTCATGGAGGTAGGTGCGAAACTTTAAACGAGTGTTCATTCGTTGGTGATTTTAGAAAGAATAAACCTGAAATTTGCAGCTTTCAAGGAATAACACCGATTATTTGCTGTCCTTTCACAGCCCCATTTACTTCAACAAAGCAAGCGCCTACATCAACAATGAGAGCACCTACTTCAACAAAGCAAGCGCCAACATCAACAATGAGAGCACCTATTTCAACAAAGCAAGCACCAACATCAACAATGAGAGCACCTATTTCAACAAAGCTAGCATATTCTTCAACAATGAAAGCACTGACTTCAACAAAGCAAGAGTTTACATCAACAAACACTTTAAGAACTCCTAGTTCAACGACAAAACCATCCTATATTAGCATACCAACATCGTTCAGTTTGACTAACAATCGAGAGCCAGCGGAAAATAAATTTAAACTAACTTATACAAAAGGCGTATACGGGGGTATACGTTACAAAGATGATACTGTTGCTAAAGGAGTACAAAATAACAGTAATATTTTTTTCTAATTATTTAACTCCGTGTTCTGTTGATTCAGTAATCGTGAAAATAGACTTATAATGGTTATACCCCATTATAGTCTTTTGGACGCAGCGTCTCAAAATCCTTACGCCGTCCGCGTTTCCCGCATGCTCAGCGTTACGTCTGAACTTGAACATTCTTGAAGACGCTTCATCTTTTGGACGCAGCGTTTTTAAGTTTATGGCAGGCAATGAGACGGTTCAGATGTGACGCTATGCCGGGTGGGGGAAGCGGCGTGACGCTGATACCTGAGGACGCAGCGTCCAGTATCCAAAAGACGCTCGTATAAACCGGTCAAAATATGATTATAATATCTACCTAATAACAATAACATATGATAAAGATAAAACTATCATTTAAACATGTTTTATTTATTCCAATTGTATCTTAGTTATAAAAATAAATCACATCTCATTACTAAAAGATTGCGAGATAAATCTTGTTATGGGAATTACGGAGTGTAGATCACGGTAAGAGCAAAAGGGCAGTGTAGCTAATTTATGAAATGGTTTTTTCCTTAATGTATTTTGCATTCACGATTTTACTAAATCTTTATTTAGAAATATCAGCACGATGGTGGGGGAGAAGATAGAATTAGCTTAGTCGATATCTGTGAATCCGTAGTATCCGGACGTGCCGGGTTATCAACATGAACTCCAGATGGATATTAGCTGCTCAGCTCCTCGTAATAACACAACACTGTACAAACGCAAAACTTCTTGGACTAGGAAAAGGTATTATAAAGTACTACTTTATATAAACATCGTAATGTCGCTAAATTAAATATCGGACATTTTGAAATTCTTTCACTATAATTATTACTACAAAATATATAACTATTTATTTTATTTTTTTTACATATAAATTTATTTGTTAATAAGAATACAGAAAATACATGCAATATATCGGGTAATAAGCAGACAAATTTGACATAATTCGAATAAAAAATAAAAACTAAAGGTCATATTGTATTTTAACGTGTTGATTAACTGAATCACTCTGTACTCTAAGTCCAAAAAAGCTGGAAGTGCAGACGCGTGGAGCCTAAACTACAGGGCTGATTTTGACGAAATTTGGCATATATGTTAAGGAAAATCATAACCCGACCCCGGGGCAAAATAGAGAAATGAATTTTAGCTCCAGATTTGGGGACGCTACCCCACAAAAACTCCGAGAAATGTGAAAAAGTATTCCTCGAGATAGGTTCAAACGAATTATATTTAAAAAATCTAAATGTAGTCCATTTAAAAACGAATCTAATGATATCAGCTGTTTTTCCAAGAAAAATCTAGTTCTTGAGAAAATAGCTTTAAACGCGGAGATCAGTTTCGACTCCCCGCCGAGGAGAAGTTATTTTTATGATAAATTATTATTTTGATAAAATTTAATTTAAATTTATTTTTTTAATTTTTACAATAAATTTTGATAAAATGTTTAATAATAATTAAATGTACGTACGACAACTCAAAAAATTATAAATAGAAAGCACTGGGCTAAGTATCTCGAATACGAAAAAAGTTTGTCTGAGTTGTCTCGGACCGATTTTTTTAAAGTTAAGTCTGTGATAATTTTAAGTGTACAAATTTTAATAATTACCATTAGAGATTTAACGTTATTACACCAAATTTGAGAAGAATGGAGATGAAGATATACAATATGTATTTAGATGTATAACAGGGTTTAAAAAAAAAAAGTAAAATATTTAAAGAAGTTATAGTATGGACCAACATAAACAAAAAGGTCTTATTAAACATGGGTCCGCTATAGAAGGATAGGGGAAGGTGGGGCAAAGTGGCCATGCTAAGGTTTGCTGATTTTTTAAGCGAACTTATAATCAACCTAGAGCTTTAAAACTTGGTGATTGTATACTTCAACTATCCTCTTATATCATGTATTTTTTTCATTTAATTTAAAATTATTTAAAGAAACGAAATTGATTAATTTTCAAAAAGTATCCAAATGGCCACTTTGCCCCACACAAGGGGGCAAAGTGGCCACAACAATATGTTCGTAATATAACATAGTTANAGAAGATAGAATTAGCTTAGTCGATATCTGTGAATCCGTAGTATCCGAACGTGCCGGGTTATCAACATGAACTCCAGATGGATATTAGCTGCTCAGCTGCTCGTAATAACACAACACTGTACAAACGCAAAACTTCTTGGACTGGGAAAAGGTATCATAAAGTACTACTTTATAAACATCGTGAAGTCGCTAAATTAAATATCGGAAATTTTGAAATTCTTTCACTATTTATGATTACTACAACTACAAAATATATAACTAAATTTTTATCTTACAGATAAATTTATTCGTTAATAAGAATAAAGATTGAATACATTACATGTAATATATCGGATAATAAGCAAAGTTGACTTAAAGCGAATAAAAAAATTAAAACTAAAGGTCATATTGTATTTTAACGTGTTGACTAATTAAATCACTCGGTACCTTGAGTATAAATTAGTGGTTTTTAAAAACATTCAGTCTGTAGTCTGTACAGACGCCTTGAGCTTAAACTTGGCCGCTGCGCGGCCGGCGTGGTATGAGAAGGGAAGTAGTATAGTTATGGAATATGAGAAGGGAAGTAGTATAGTTATGGAATATGAGAAGGGAAGTAGTATAGTTATGGAATATGAGAAGGGAAGTAGAATAGTGGCTAAGGTAGTAGTGGAAGGCGCAAATACTATCTTCTTTCCTTTTCTCGCTGACAATCTAATATACCTACTCTCTGTTCTGCCTAACAGGCTTTCCACTTCTCGGACGAATATAATATCACCCTCACTCTGTCTACAGAGTTAGTATTATTTCACTCTCTAGCCCCCTCTTTACCCCCCGGACTCATCCCTCTTCTAGAGGGGTATCTCCTAACGCACTCTACTCTCAGTTAAGTATGTTACTCTCACTGAACTTGTTAGTTTACAAAACTTTTTTAATAATATAGAAAACTCGAAAATTTATAAATGAAAACACAGGGCTAAGTATAATAATTATAAGACCTCGTGTATGAGAAAGTTGGTCTGAGTTTGAAAATAATTCTTCTTAGTTTGCACCTTTAATACTTATGGATAATATTTAATAGGATCTTTGAAGGTGAGTAAAATAACAATCGTTAATTTCGCATTTAGGTTATATTTCACCCATTACGGGCATCATCAGACCTAAAATAAAAATAATTATTTTTAAAAAAAATAAATACATTAACAAAGTTATAACCAAGTAATCTAAAAAAATCCAACCACTTTACACATAATATTGATAAGATTTGCACTAACCTGTCTCTGATTGTGTATAAATATTACATATTTTTTTCT